>KZ506284.1:233195-264224 GCA_002844005.1 Limosa lapponica baueri | reverse complement strand
TTTGGTGGGTATCAGTTGCTGATACTGAGGATGCTTAAAGCTATGCAGAAACCTCCTGAAGGACTAAGCAAAGAGTTTCATATCTGGTAACCCATTCTATAGTACTCAAGGCCTACTGTAAAAAGAAGAATGTTATTCTAAATATTCAATGGGGTGCATTGCAAATTTAACCGGCATTTGAGTAGCTGATTTGATAGAACAGTAAGTTCATCAGAGTATCTGTGTTTTAATTGATGGAGTTGTATGGCACAAACGCACGTGAGGGAGAGCTCTCAGGCCATACAGGGAAACCACGGGCTGTTTGAATCATGAAGGTCTCCATTGTTTATATCAGGTAGGGGAAGTTTTAATAACAGCTGATAACAAATGCAAAGTGCACTCATCTGCTATTTTTTTAATCAAAATACTGTTTTGAAAATTATTTCTTATTGTTATTTTTCTGGTTTTATGTTATCATCTGCTTTGCTGGTAAAGAACAGACAGGCAAGTTTACAGCCTGGTTTGTAGGCATTTCCAACACCACACCACTCATTACTTGTGGTGCTAGAGTTCAGTATTCTTAATTTCAGATCATTTAGTCTGACCGTATAGCCTCAGAATATGAGAAAGATTTTAAAAATGCAGGAAAATTGCTTGTTTCAGTCTGTTGAATTAATCCTGATTAATCACGAAATTCTTCCTGTTTTCAAGGGGGAGATTTCTTAGTTCCATTCCCCGTGCTGGGATTTCCGCAGCATCAAATTGAATTCTAGAACTTCCTTATTTTGCCTGCAGAGTGTAGCGTAGTAAGGTATCCCTTCTTTGTGGAGTCTTAGATATGTTTGCTCAGACAGGAATATTTTGAATGAGGAATAGTTCAAAATGCTTCATTCATCTTCAGAGATAAAATTGGCATGCAAATGTAAAACACTGTCAAGGAGAAGAAGAGCAAACCTTGTTGTAGGGGACCATTGTAGTCTGCAGTTGAATTGCTTTTGTTAAGTTCTTCTCAACTGCCAGATACTTTCTAGGGAAAAAAAAATCCTGGTGTTTATATTATATAGACTTCACCTTGTTTCATGACAATGTAAGAGAGATCCAACCATTGAATACTGTCCAGGCTTTCATGGCAAAACTACATTGCAGGTGTTTGGGGTTTTTTGTTGGTTTTGGTTTTTTTCCCCTCGTGAACCGTAGATATTCCTATAGCCTTCAGTACATGTAATTTGAGAACAAGTGTTAAGCTCACCTCTGTGGGTGATGATTATTGGATATTATGCTGTGGCACTGACTCTCTGAAAGATCTGTGCTACTAGAAGAGTTTGTAGTTTGTAGGTAATAGATCTTTTCTTTGCACTGAGTCTTAAAATTTTGTCTTGGTTTCTGTTTTTATATTCCTTTTGTAATACGTAAACATGGTGTTTTAAAGAAAAGAAATCAAAGGAAGAAAATCTCTCTTCTTCCATTTACAGAAAATCCTTCTGAATCTCAACTTTAGGTTGCTTAAAATGTTTTTTCCAATCCTTCTTGCTCTTTGGGAGTCCCAGGAATATGTAATCATGAAACAGTTAAAAGAGAAATATCTCTGAACAAGAGATACAACAGCTTATTTCCCACCCTTGTGTGACATAATCCGGGTACTACAGGACCAAGCACGTTTCAGTGGCTTCCACCTGTTGTAATGAACTACAGTCAAACCTCCCTTTCTGGACGGAGCCATAAATCTGTAACGTTGCGCCGTGGTAGCCTCACTGACAGGCAGGTGGTCAGACCCACCCCAAAGTATTGGCAGCCTTCTAGGTGGAAAGCAAATGACAATCTCATTAGACAAAGAGGTGTGTTTACTTCTTTATGAAATAATAGTAGTTACTGGCTTATCTGGATACAGAACTGAGTGAAAGTACAGTGAAAGGATCAGTAAAAGCATGTTAAGAAATGTTTATAGGGGGCTCCTGAAGGCAGGAGCCTTCAGTTTCAGTGCCTGTAATGTGAATAAGGAACTATTTTGAAAGACCTCTAGTAGGTGTCTTGCCAGATGTGAGTAATGGAATTTGAGGCACTAGCACATAGTCCACAGCAGTGTGCCACAGATTTGGGTTCCTAACTCCTTTATTAATGGAACAACCTGAACCTCAAGCACCTGTTCTGAAGGACCTTCTCCCTCCATATTTCATGGGGTTGTTGTGCTCTTCAGGTGTCATAAATGAGATGGACATCAGAGCCGATATAAAACATGTGAATTCCAAAAAGTTAAAATACATGTATCCGCTGAACTAATTCCATTCCCTTACAGTTGCAAGAGCTGGAGGTTGGCTTTTCAGGTAGACAATATAGTAAGTGTTGCTGGGATCAAACTAAAAAGTATTTGCTCAGCTTAGGAAAAATTTAAATGGCTCTAATATCCAATGTTAATTTAACAAAATAACAAACTAATATTTATACAGGTAGGGCTACATTAGACTGGTGGAAATGGTGTTGATTCTTTTGTGTGGTAATTTTGTATACTTAGTAATTCGCTTGCATTAATTAATATCACTTGGACTGTCACACCCCTGTTCCATCTTTAGGTGCATGCATATTCCAATTACAGTTGAGCCCCAAATAACTAAGAGCATGGAAATGGAAACCAAGTTTTGAAAATCAGGACCTTGCTTCTCGTGCCCCTTGCTTTATATAAAAAAAAAGAGTCTATTCCTGACCCAGATATTTACACTTAATATCCACCTATTTCATCTCTAATGAATTATTCATGCATGTATATGTGAATACTGTATATAAGCCATTTCATTAGAGAAAGAGAGCTTCTGAGTTCTGGAGCATATACCAATATCTCCTCCTCAGGTGTTTCTTTGATATGCCAGAACATCTTTCTACTGAAATCTTAATCCAAAGTTTCTACAGTGAAATGAGTTTTTATGCAGTTTCCAATCACCATCAGAGAGAGCTTTTTCATGATCCCTGTTTCTTCTGCTACCAACGGTATTTCATGTTTCATATATAATTTTTTTTCTTTGCTGGCTGATTTCTATTAAAATCTGTTTATTGTTTCAGAAATTCATTTTGAAGTGGCATATTGCATTCCTGCATCTCTAAGCCCTCTGCCCTTCTTCTTAGTCTGGGCTTTAAAGTGGGGAGGAGGAAGAAATAGGGAGAGGTTTTTCTTTCTGAGGGTGTCAAGCCTCAGAGTATCCTGGCTGCACAGTCATGGAGGGGAAACACGTTTGGGTAGTGTTGCTGCCTGGTAACAACCAGTCAGAAGCAGCATCGAGAAGGTATGGAGCGACCACACTACTCAGTTTCCATTCCTGAGTCTTTTACAGTGCAGTTGTTGATACCAGCAAAGTGCTTTTTACGCCTTCAGTTTGAATATTGCTCGCTGGTTCGTTGCTCGTCCAGTCACCGAGCTGCTCCCTCCGGCTTCATATCTCCTCTCTCCTGGCCCTCTTGTTCTCCTTCCCCCTCCCTCTCACCAGCCTTCCCAGCCCTGACTTTCCCAATTCTCGCTCCAGATTTCTCTTTAATACTTTGTCTCTATCCAGGTATTCCTCCACGTATCACACCATCCCCTTAGCTCTGCGTTTCCTCTTAAAGGTTTGATTCAACAGCAGAATGAGCCTTGTATGTTTGTGGTCACGAAAAGTTTACCCAGTAACCCGCCCAACCTTGTCTAGTAGTGTTCAACGTCTGTTCCCTCGGCTCTCTGGCCCTCTGCATTTGTGTGTGTTGTCTCAAACGCAGGATATAGATTTTTTTAGTATATTCATATATTTGCAAATACAAAAAGTGCTTACCATAAAGTAAGGAAATGGTGAATTTTCATTATTTAAGTACTGTCCTCTAATTGCTTCAGAGTACCAAAAAAAACCCAACTTTTCCAACTGCTTTTTTTAAAGAGACAAGAAAAACTTATTTTGTAGAGTTTTTCACAGTATGTGCAGTATTTTAAGAGCTTTTCTGTTAAAAGCTTATCTTTTGGGTACTCAGCACCTTTCAACGGGAATGCCAATAAAATGAATGCTTATCTTTCACGTCAGTAGGTTTGGGATTATACCATTAATGTAGCAAATAAGGAATGTCCAATCTGTTTGGTAATACAGATTTGCTAAGGTATGGTAGGAAAAATAATGATCCAAATTTGGCCATTTTGTCCCCTATTCTGGGAGCAGTCCCAGGTTGTTTTAATGTTCACTAATGTGCAGGAGTTCATTGTTGTGCCACATCTCACGGGACATCTCAACTTCAGTTGTGTTAGCAACTGGCATCCGGTTGAAGTAAGTTTGTTTAAGACTGATTTTTGGATGAGCAAGATGTTGCAATAACTTCTTAAAGATACTTTATTATATGTAATAAAAAATAGTTTTCAGATTCTGGATTTTTATTTCGTGCTAGAATTATGGAAACATTTTGTTTCAGATACCAGAAATGTTATGCCCGAGTTCCTCCTGTGTGCATTCCAGACAAATAATCATATAGGCTGAAATCTGTATTTATTTTAACAAATACCTTGTCATATAATACCTGTGAATAATATTAATATAAGAATTATAAACTGAACTTGGAAGATAACTTTTAAAATATTATTGTACAAGCACTGTATTGGACCACCTCTACTGTGCAGACTGTTCTACGGGAAATAACCTCTTACTGAATCACCAAAAACAGCATTTCAGCATAATCTTTGGTGCTGACCCTCTTTCTTTAGTATTTACTAGTATAAGATGGTATTTATTGATGAATGTAATCGTTGTAGCTTACTCCTAAGTCTGTAGCAAAGCTTTTGAAGACTTGTTGTCCTAAAGAAAATGTGAAGATTTCAAGTGGAGCTATGTGGTTATATTTTTTGGTCTCAAGTTACACTACCTGCTTCCTTCAATTTTGTAATTTTTTTAGCCTCGGGGAAGTTTCCCACCTGTAATAACATTTTGGAGTTTGTTGTCCAGTTCTGAGCAGGTCAGGCAAATAAAGGGAAGAAAGATAAAAATAGAAGTAGTTTTTGTTTCTAGCATTCTGAGTAAACTCTAGCTACCTTGGTTTGGCAAAGGGATAATGGAAAAAGCCACCCATTTGTGTTTTCTCCATATATATATATATTTATATATTCTCTTTCCTCATTTGCACGACACTCTCAGCCACCACGCATAGGTGTCACTGAGAGATGTCAGAATTGTGTCTAACATACTCTGGTTGTCTTTTTAAGTCCAGACAACCCATTGTGATAGGTGGACAGAGAATGTGAAGCCATACCTTTAGCAAGGAGATGTTCAGCTTGTGTTGACCAGAGAAACTCTCTCAATCAAGTTTCATATTCTCCATGAGAAAAATGAGTTGTAGAGAACTTGTCCAAAAAGTTTCAGGTAATTGGAAAGTGCTGGTTAGTCTTTAATGGGTAGAATTCAAATCCTGATATATTGTCCCTAGACACTCTTCCTTTTTGCCCATTATTTCTTCTCTTCCTCCTGTTTTATACCACGACCACTTCTTTTGAACTTTCACCAAGTGAAATGAATTGATTCCAAGTGATACTGGCTTGGCAATCACAGTCAGTCTGTTACAACCTTTAGAAGAACACTACTGAACAGAATTACAAGTCCACCTTTTGACCTTTAAATACATTAATGGCCTGCTAATTTAATGTCTTCATTTGGTGATTTCATTGTCCGCAGAACGTAAGTTGTATAATGCATATAAAATCAGACTTTGGTGAGTTATTATTTTGGGTGCCTAAGTAGCAACATGATTTTCAGTAGTTTTTAACAGATATTTTTCACTACATGGGCATGGCTGAATTTGCACAGCATGAGGTCTTGTTGGGCAAAGACTCTTTGTATACAACTTACATCAAGGAGAAAAGTTGATGAGCTTAGACTTGACAAAATAAAATACACCCTAAGTTTTTTTTATATTTTTTGTTTGAAGCCTTCTACCTCTACTTCCTGTCAGGCTAACAGTGTTTTCCTCCAATTGCGCTACAGAACAAAGTTTAACATTAAAAAATTTATTTGTATTGAACATACTTTTCTAGGTAAAGTCAATATCAAAAGGGTTTTCATGGTAGATCATCTTTCAAGTGCAGTATTTTGCCCTTTTACAACTTAGGACCGAAGAGTTATAGTTACACAAATACCTTTTATTTTTCCGGTAGAAATACAGGGGCACAAAAGCTCAAACTTCTGTCCTGAAGTGAGACACAGAAGCAGATGATTAGAAAACATTCTCTCCCTGGTATGGACTGGCTGAAGAGGAGCTTATCTAGTTATTGTTTCTTCATCTAGTTTAAGTCATATCGTAGTATTTTATGCTAGTGTTTTCACTATCCTGCTTATAAAATATATTTTCTCCTGTAATTTCTGGTATTTATAGTCCAAAATATTATTAAAATGTTGCATGTGCAAACATGCAACTTTGGTGAGCACTGAACTTTATAGAAACTTAGTTCAGTCTCAGTTGAAATGTCCAGTTGTCTCATGTGTGTCAGGTGAGGACATAACCTCTGATTTCTGCAAGTAATACTGGCCATCCAAGTCTCTATTTTTAAATCAAAACTTTGTTGTTTTTCAGTTGTATTTTGTTTGTACTGTCTCGCTCTTGAACAATGAGGCTTGTCTTGGCCTAACAGCCCACAGTATGAATTTTACTTGATTACTAAGTAGATGTATATGCTGTAAAATTGAAATGAATGCCATTCTTACAGAAAGAGTTAGGAGTTGAATGTAGGAAGCTCTTTGCTGTTTAGCTCGATTTCATGTCAGCCTGAGTTCAGCTGCTGATCTGCGGTACCAGTCTTCTTTCTGAACTAGCACGATCATTTTCTTTGAGTTGTTACAGCCTTGTTTTGAGAAACTACTGCTAGTTATTTGCTACCAGCTGTTGTAAGGAACTGTAGACCGACAAAATTGTTGTTCATGGCTTTTTAAACCACAAATTTATATCAGTCTTATCATAGGCCACTTACACACATCTGTCCGTTCCTGTTTCTCTACGTCTTTTCTTGGGTCAAGAGTACCTTCGTGTTTTCTATGTAGTAACTTACTTAGTTCAATGGAGGATCCTCCTACAGATTCTGTGATTGTGTTCCATATTTTGCCAACTCTTCCCTCACTACTAATTTCCAGCATCAGCTGTGTATCACTTCATGGTGTTTTTTCTGCCATTTGCTAATATTTACCTCGTATTACTTCACTAGCTCCAAAAATGTAAGATTTTACACGAGATTTTATACTCTTGGCCTAATCATCACAATTGTAATAAATGCTGATGGTTGTAAACGTGCCCAGTTATTGGCAGAGCGTAAATATTTACCCGTTGCGTTGTGTGTGTGCACATGTGTTCACGTGCATTCTGGGGAAGAGAGATTTTCTCTTTTGCTTAGTACATTTCCAAAAAGGCTTCCAAGATAAGAACTTGTTTCCATGAGCAGGGTCAAGCTCAGTGTAACGATGCCTCAATCTAGGTATCATGAGTAGCTAATTGTTGTGGTTTGCATTTTTGTGAAATAAATCACACAATTTACATTACGTATCTTGCAAAGATAAACATTGGCGCAAAGGTAATCTCTTACATCTGCTTGGCTGGTCTCTACTAGGGTGAACTTTTCCAGATTTTATGGCCTCTCTGACTCTCTAAATATGAAGATTTTGGAGAGTGTTCATGTATTTGGGGATTTGGTTCCTGTTTAGCTCTTGCAGGATCTAGACAGACAACATGCCAAACAGTTAGATGAAGAGGATTGTTCAGTCCTTGCTTTTTTCACTTTTTTACCTAGATTCAATGATTCTATGTTTTTATTACATGTGTCTTGAAAGTATTAATCTGATTTTTATAATTGAGCGTTGTAAGATTTCCATGTGTTGAATGTCTTGGCACTTGACTGCTACAATAATTGGCTGGAATGTCATCTTGAGAAGTTTTATGAAAATGACTGATTATATTTGCTTTACTCCGTATGTAAGTGCTTTTGCCATTTCAGTGCTGTATTTTTCAGTCATGAAATATCAAGTAGAGAAGTGTTAAGAAAGAAATGTAGATACCACATTAACTTATTTTTTCATTATTTTAATTTTTAAAGTTTAACTGCTTTCAGTTTTATGCTGAGGATGTATTTTACTTCCAGTATAGAAACTGTGATGTTTTCTGAAATGAGTTTAAAATGGTGAGTCAGAGTTTTGCTCAAATGTTAATGAGTCAAGTGGAGAGGTT
Organism: Limosa lapponica baueri; assembly: GCA_002844005.1. Lineage (NCBI taxonomy): Eukaryota > Metazoa > Chordata > Aves > Charadriiformes > Scolopacidae > Limosa > Limosa lapponica. The sequence goes on along the minus strand of KZ506284.1, from coordinate 256,049 downwards.
TTTATTGCATACGCTATAAAATATTCTACACAACAAAAATTCAAGCATCAGCATAAGCTTTATAAACGTAATGTACTAGATTAAGTATTTACCATAAATATTTATAATAGAGTAAATATTAATTTTAAGTGTCCCTAATTTTTGTCATTCCAGTTTAGTGTGCTGAAAAGTTATTGTCTTAATTATATTAGATTTTAAATAACCCACCAGACGCAGAAAAAAAAAATACTACTTTCTTGGACTGGTTCATGGTGAGTTAAGTAAGTGAGCAAGTCTGCTCTGCTGTTTTAAGTTCATATAAAAATGGGACAGGATGAAACTTAATTCAGTAAAAAAATATTCAGGACTCAGGATCAAATGTAATAAGTTATGGACCTGCAGTTAGGATTTATTGTCTTTTTCTGAATTAAGCAGGTAAGGAACCTAAATCAGATGGAAGAAAGAGGTACTTGATTATAGATCTGCTGTAGCATTTTCTGGAGTAATTGTAGGCACTTAACTGTCTTTGGAGAAAACAATTCTAAAATTCTGGGCCACATAAATGGAAATGACACTAAATTTGTGGAATAAATTTGTCATTTGTAAATGTAAAATATGCTTGGATAAACTTTACTGTTTTCTCCATGTTGATGAGATTTTTTTTGAGTTGTTTTATTCAGCTACTAAATGACAAAATCGTGTTTTCAACCTCCTTCTTCCAAGAAAGTTGCTTCAAATTGAAAATTTTTAGAAAATAAACCACATAATAAATAAGAAGAATATTCCATAAGCTACACAGCCCTCAAAGAAACATATGGTGGAATGGAGTATCCTCCTGACTACCCAGAAAGGACAAAATTGAGTTTGAAATGTTTTCCTTTGGTGGAAATTGCCACGTTCTAATGGCTATGCAAACAGAGTGAGTGTTTCATTAAGAAAATAATTTAAACTGGTAGTTAAAAATAAGATTGACTGCAGTTAGTAATTGCAGGGTTTTAGTTCTAAATTAAATCAAATGTGTATTTCTGTATGCTTGCAAAGAGTGATGCTTACTATTTTATTTCATTTTCTTCTTAGATACATAGTTATTTGCATAATCGTATTTCTTAAAACATTTTAAAAACTTAGACCGTTGGTAACAAACAAGACCTTTTATTCATCTGTAGTGCTCTGCATAACACACTTGCAGCATTATATGTACATATTGTCTGGGAACTGCTATGTTTTGGGAGCAAATGAATGTTTGAATATTTGCCTTGTAAATTTGTGAAATTTGAAGCAAAATTTTAGTACGTCCAGGTAAAATATTGAATTAACACTGGAAATAGGTTTCTATTGTCTCCTGTTGTGTTGAGTCTTTGCTTGCTCAAATACTTGAAGAAAGGTATTGTTGCCAAAACCAGGTGAGCCGAATTTTCACTCCTATCTGGAGTCAGAGTATTTAACAGTTCGCTACAATTTGTGGACTGTCAGTCTTTCTGTTACAGCTTATTCATGTATACAGTAACATCTTCTGCTTTGCGTAATGAGGAAAAGATCTTGAACTGTAAAGTTCTGCAACTGAGCTGAGTATTATTAAAGTTTCGTGGCATCCTTGTTTGCCATTTCAAATGCTTGCCAGTGGCGCGGACACTGTGCCTTGTTTGTGCTGTACATTTAATAGTGTCTCTTCACGCAAATATAGTTCTTTAGAAATCTAATGTGTAACTAATATATTTTCAGATGTGACCTTATTGACCATTTGTTATAGTGGAGTATCTGGCTGCAAAAATACCTGTATGGGCTTGGTATTTCCTGAAATTTATTTCCTTCCCAGTGATTTTCCAGGAGCACACTGGAGCTTCATTGATGTTTGCCTGTGTAAATTATCAGGAGACTAATTGCTCACTTCTGATTTTTCTTTGGATGTGTGAATGCTTGAGTAACAAACTATAAATCAGAAGAAAACTTAGCGTGCTTTTACAAGGGCCTATTCCTTTGATTCATTGAAGGCAGCAGGAAAGTTTCTCTTGATTTTGCTGGAGATCATATTGGAAAGAATGAGGTATAAGAAAAATCAGAAAGTCCACAACTGTTCTTTGGCTCCTTCTTTTCTTATGAGCTTTAATTTAATTTGGTAAAATATCCTAATGTCCACTTGATATTGGGTATCCTCTAAAGCGGATTCATTTTTGGTGTTGGGAAATAATACTATGAATGACCATTCTGTACTTGGGAGACAGTAAGTTCAGAACTGAAGATATTGTTCATGAAGCCAGTACTTCTAGATTAATATAAGGTTTTAAGTATTTGAAAACTGTTTGAAAATGATCCAAGTAGACTCTGTTCTTAACTTGTAATGTTTTGGGGGTTTTGTATCGTGTCAAATACAGTGCTTTCTTATCTCCAAAGATTAAATTTGCCCATTTTGCCTATGTAATATTTATATATGGACAGGAAATAGAAGTCAGTATCCAGATTTGTTGACCCCTGAGATACAATATTGACCTTAGTGAGTATTAACTTCTCAGATCAATAAATGCTGTTATTGACCTCAAAGAAAAATCAATAGCAGCTTGTTAATTTGCAAACTATGACTGCAAGAAAATGGTACACATTTTGTTCTTTATTATCACCTATTTATATCTATATTTTAACGCCTTGAGTATTTCCACCAAGAGATCGTCATGTCAAAACATTTCAATCCTGGCTGTTAGAAGGTTGGGGAGACAGGCATTATACATTATGAAATAATTGATGAGAAGTACATGTTTTTTCCCATATCTTGTGAAAATAATACCCTGAACAGTTGTATATCACCTGTGTTGTTTTCCTTTTTTGGGTAGTCCAGTTCACTTCATTTGATTTTCTCCGGTGCGCTTCATCAAAACGTGGCATGAAAGTACTATATTTTAGCTGCCAAAAGAACATTTCTACATGAATAATAAGGGGGAATAATACATGAATAATAAGACTGACTACTGGAAACGAGGAGACTGAAAGTGATCACTATAAAAATCATAATTAATATACAGTAGATTTTTCCTATTTGCATGAGGATGACAGTTTTCTAGGCAAGAATCTGCTCTGCAGCAGGCTGAAATATAACTCTGTGACTATATAACAAAGAAAAAAGTTTTAAATGACAAAGTATTGGTGGAGAGGTGTTGTTTTGTATCATAGCAGGTTTTGTATATAAACACTGAAATGTCAGGTTTTACATAGTTTGAAATGCCTAAAAAATGCCTATTGCCGAAATTCAAATGTCATAACAGTTCTTCTGCATATATATCACTTTGATATTTAAACTTAAAAACCTCATAAATGATTTAATATTACTTTGGCCTTGTTATGATCTGACTGCCAAAAAAGGCAGAGGCTGATTTTTTTTTTCTGGTCTGGAGAGTTGTGTTTTCATTCACAGAAGACAAAGCACAAGTCTGTCAGCCTTTTACAGTCATTAATTCTGTCTGATACATCTCCAGTGATCTTGGCAAACTGATTGCTACGTTTAGAAAACTTTTCCTCCATTAAATGACAGCGTGAGAAGGTATTCACGTGGAAAAATAAGGCAATAGTTTAATTTTTGCAATAACTGAAGTGGCTGCAGGTTCTTTTGCTGGTTTGATGGTTTTGCCCTCCCAGAACTTTGTTTGTGCACCCATGTTATCCTCTCCAGAGACAGTCTTGCTATTATACTCATTCTGTAGATAGGCAGATCGGAGCATAATGAGGTTAAATTTAAAAGAAATAAATAACAAAAAGGTAGCACCAAGCTAGATTATTCTCTGAGGTTCAGACAAATGATGCTGGTGAAGGTCTGGAAAGATGTTTGTGGTCATTATGCAGTCTTTTCTGTCTTAGAGAAGTCCTGAATGGTTCTTATATCTATTAGTCTATCTAGAAATCCCAGGTAGTAGGAACAGTTTTCCTGCTTGATATTTGAGCCGCTTTTGAGTAATGGTGGAAAGTTCATAGTCCCACTACAGGAGCAGAGAGATCTTATCAGTCTTACATTTTAAAATTACCTCTTTTCAGTCCACAGGTTTCACCCAGATGTTCAAAGTGCCAAATTGTCCATGGTCTGGCAGAACTTTAGTAGCAGAACTGGGAATAAAGTCTGGGGCGACCAGACAAACTCTTGAGTAAACGTGAGCCAAGTATGGCTCCTTGACTCTGCAGACCACTTATTTTTCAATGTATAAGTTACCTCATCTGCTGAGGAACACTGTGCTACATTGTGGATGTCAGTGCTGGTGTCAGTTCTCACGGTGCCTTAATGGCTGTGTGGCACCTGGTGAATGCTCTGCTCTGGAAGCATTGTCTTCAAGGTGTGCGTGAGTTCAGGAGAAAGCCTTATGAATTCAAACTTCCGGTCCTCTGCTGTGGACATCTAATGCTTTGTTCTCCCTTTTAATATTCTCTGTAATCACTAGAACTTTTTAATTAGCTGATGAGAAGCTCTAAAGACTGCTACTAAGTCTAACTTAACCAAAAGAAAAGGAAATATAGTATAATCCACAATGTTACAATTTTGTAAAAGTCTTGTTCGCAATCCAGCGTATGTGGTACGTCAGAAGGAGTTTAGTTTATAAGTATAAAATCACTGAATTTGACTTCTCAATAGATGTCACTGACGGCAGAGTTACTGATTTCCATAATTGAAACGTTTTGAGATTCTGAACTAATGGTCAGTGGGGCACAGGCTGGTAATGTTATGAGATGAGATGTTCTGCTTAGCCTCTTTGTGAATTACTTTTACTCTCCCCATTTTGCTTTATTAAGGGAATTTTCCATTTACTTCCTATTTTGGGAAAAAGTCTCTACGTTATTAAAGTATATAAAATATTTGATGCCATAAAATGGATCTATTTTAGTTTGATAAACTAGAAATATGCTGCACTGTGAGGGTCATAGCTTATAATACATACTGTTAGTACTTTTTCATTTTTCTGTATTAGGAGATTAGTGAAAAATAAGCTCTATCAATTAAGTTTTATTGCAAAATTATCTTCAGATGTACAGCAGTGAAGATGATATTGAGTGATAACACTAGAGTGGATTTTGTATAAAGCAATTACAGCTTGAAAACTGCAATCTGAATGAAAATATTGCTCAGGGTTTTTTTGTAATCTAGCATTAATACCAAAAAACTCTTCCTTTAGAAAGTGCTTAAATTACCTCTATTAAACGCAAGACATTCCTAAGCTGTTCATGTGTGCTATTGACTGAAAAATACTTTACTGATACCTGGTTTTGCTGCTCATGCTTTGGCAAATCTGTAAAGCACATATAAGCGTATAGTTCCACCTCTTAAGATGATTCTCTGTTTATAATACTACCATGTTTTCCTGAAGATATTACTTTGTTTAGTTGAATACCAGTGTTCTTAATTCAGGAATTATTTTATGTAGGCACACTTCGACCTTATGAAATTCTTTGCATTATTAAAAGAAATTATTTACCCTGAGAGTATAGGCAAGCCTTTGTCACAGTATGATGTATGTAGTACATACAGCCACATATGTTTCCTTCACATGTTATTCTGGAGTTAAAAGTGCATTGAGCTTTGCAAAATGAATTTCAAGAACTTCAGAAGGGAATTATTTAATTCTGTTCATAATGAGTGAAATCTGTCTGAATGCTCAAATCATTCCTATCACAGTGTTCCATTCTGCCATCCCACCTTTCGTGGGACAGGCAGCCCCTCAAAACACATAAAGGACTTTGCTGATTTAGGAAAACAAATTAAGTTGTTCAAGAGCTGCAAAGCAGTTCAGTCCCTGATTATGGCATAGGGAATTTTGCATGTAGCATTCACTACTTGTTTTGGAATAGCATACTTCAAAATGTTTTATTGAGTGCATGTACAAGAGAAGTAGCTCTGTAAAATGCCCAATTTGGAATAAACTGAACAGTACCTTAAGAAGGGTCAAATAATTTCGGAAGTGTATGAGTTGTACTCCATTGTTTCATTGTGGATAAACAGTTTGTGGCACTGACCAAATCTCCAGTGATGCCAGCTTGAATCAAGACAATTGAGTCAAGTGGTTACAGGTTTCCATCCTTTCAAATTGATCAAATTGAAATAGCCCATTAGGAATTGATTTAAATCAGTTTAGATAAGCTCTGTCTTAGTCCTGGGCCTTGAGGCTTTGGCTACTGAAAGTTCACTTGAAGCTGGACATATACCAGCTCCACAGGCCATCAACTTTATTAGTGTGGAGATAAGCTGATTAGATCTTGTCAATCAAAGGTGCCAATATCTCAATTGAGTGTCTCTCCCAGTCTTTTTCTCCTTCTTTGTTGCCTGCTTCAATGCCTTGGAAAAAAAAAAAGAAAAAAAGGAGAGAGAGAGAGCGAGCACAAGGAAGAGAGAGATGTGTGGTATGCGTCCCCCTGGTTGTCACCAAGCGGGGTGCAAGGCTACTGTGATGATGTGATGACTATATTAAAGAGGACATCAATTTGTTTTAAAGTGTTTTGATTTTTTATGGTGGCATTAAGAGAGAGAACATTGTGGTTGCAGCTTTACTAGAAAGCAAAGAGTTCTAGAAGGGAGAGGAAAAAAAAAAAAAAAGTGTTTCTTTGAAACCTACCGGGTCTTTGAGTCTTGCTGTGCCAATGGGCGCTTAACTGCTCCTGTAACTGGCATACTCTGATCCACCACCAGCTTAGGTACTATTCTTCTCTCCAAATTATTCATTTATATAAAACTGAAAGATTTGTGGATGTTTAATCCTTGCAGAAGTAATTTTCAATATTTTTTTAAATGTAGCCTGTTTGGGAAGTGTTTGGTTATGCCAATAACGAGCATGATATATTCTAGCAGTCTGAGAAATTACAGCATGATTTAAGGTCAGGTTAGAACATATACTGTGACCCTTTCTCTGAAAATGAAGCGATGCATGCCCTGAATAAATACATGCAGGTATTTGCATCTCTGCTTCGTAGAGAAAAAAACAGATACACAGAATATCAGCTGTAAAAATGTAATAGTGCAGTGTTTCAGCTTTGGGCTTCATCATATAGTTAAAGACGGTATAGAGGAAAACTGGGCTTTTGTTCTTCACATCTGAAGTTTGCTCACACCATGCCTCCCTCATACTTCAAATGCAAACAACAGAAGCCCGTCCTTTTCTTCCATCACCCTACACTCACCACCCAATGAAGGCTGGAGCTACAGTGCTGCAGAACTACATTGCCACACTGGATTATCTCTTTATCAGTTATTCTTCACTCCACTGTATCAATTTTCCACTAACCAATCAGACACTCCTCTTAGAAAAGAGTGTTTGACCATTTCTTCTAGATAAATGTATTTATAGCTACACCGATCCACACAGGCAACTCATGTGCTACATGTCTTGGGGACAGAAAGGGAAATTACTTGCTCCTTCCAGGACAAGTGTGTCCCGTCTAGTTAATGCTGCTGTTTGGGGGTATTCCAGGGGAAAAAAAAAATCTAGTATTTGTGCAAAGATCTTAATTATTCACTTGGGTACTGGAGTTCAGGTATGACTTCGATTTACATTACGAATTGCAATACCATGTGTTTGCATCGAATGGAAGGATGCTTTTTTCCAATCTCACCTTTGTTTCCTGCCAGTCATTTTTGCCAGCTCCCTGTTCAGTCTGCATGCGGAGGAGAAGTTAGTAGCCAACTGCTGCACAAGGAGGATATCACAACAGTCAGCTGACTGCATTGTTCAACTAGGAGTTTTCTTTTGCCACTCCCCCAAAAAAAAGAAAAAAGTTCCAAGCAGGTTTAAAGCCATTTACATGGAAAGAAATTGTAGGGGAGAATAGCCTTAGTGCCTTATTGTAACTGATTAGAATTCCTCTGTGTTTAGATGGGGTTGCTGAGCTGGATTATTTTTTTCCTGTTTAATACACTGTTAACAGCTCTTATACTGCAGTTACAGTCAATTTGAAGCAAATGTTTTTTGAGAAGTTAGTGAAGGAAATCTATCCAGCAGACCACTAACCAAATGACGCACCTTTTTCCTCCAGCTACTTCCCATATCTAAATCACTGACTCATTGTTTCAAATGTCTTTTTGAAGGCTAAAAAGAAATGTATTGGAGTTCCAACTTGACCTTTGATTGATCTGCCTTACCTTCATTAGTCATATTTTTTTGGACCAATATTTGTTTCTAATGCAGTCGTCTGAAAACCCATTGTTTTACTGGTTGTATGGAATTGTGCAGCATAGAACCGAATCAACAGTACAAAACCCATGGTGGTAATATTTGATAGTAACCCAGTATTTCATGGTAGACTAGATAGTATGTTCATGACTTCTGAAATAATTTGTTCATTATTAAAAAATATGGTTGTGCTTAACTTGGTATTACAGATAGATGGAACATATGTTTTGTCTTGGCAATTCCGCAAGTCTTAAATAACATTTTTATCTCTTCGTTCAGTCAAGTAGCAAGTGGAGGAGCTGAGCTCCGTCTTGATGGCTGGGTCTAACATAGTTTTATTGCCGTGTTTATTTTCAGCAGGCCCTTCAGTTAATGCTTAAATTCAGCTTAATATAAGGCCATAGATTGCAGTAAACACAATTTCTAGAAAGATGTGTTAGTGAAATAAACAGGGATTTTTGGCAAGTTTTTACTTCAGGGCTACAACTGCTACTGAAGTTATTTGAAGTTTGCATCATATGTGTTCTGTACTTGGGGATGAGTGTGCCTAATGAAAATTATATATGCTTGTAAACATCCTCCCATTGTTATTTAATAAAAGCAAATCTAGAACATTGCCGGAAGGACTTGTATGTTAAGGCTCTCTTTGACAGCAAATTTGTAATGTTCTTATTGAAAGTTCTTAAAAGTCATTTAAGGAGGGTCTGTGACTTGGAGGCCACCATCTTGAGGGAATGGTTTCAATGTAGGGACTCACTTTTGGACATAAATAAAAAGCTGGCAGTGCTTAGGTTGTTGGGCTTTTTTCCTTTGGAAGTTTTATTGTTAAACAACCAAGACACCCATTTGGCTCATGGCAATCTTACAGTTCAGATGCGAAAGCTTGAAAATATCTTCATCAGTACACTCTTTTTCCATTGTGTTTGCTTCTTTTGGAGTTTTTGTTTGTTTGTTTGTTTTTTTAGAAAGAAGAGTTTTTATCACTGATTATTTCATAATCAGCTAATGAATGTGTTTCAGTGAGTAACGTAAAATAAGACAATAAGAACTGGAATTAATTACTCTGTGTACATGTACTCCATGTACTCTCTTCACAAAGTTCCTCAAGCCATCTTCTAGAGATAGTATTTACTTCGTATGTATGTGCTGATTGGTGTATATATTGCATATGTGATACTAGAGGCCGGGATAAAGGTATTCTCTGTGAACTATCAAACACAGAAGCAAAGATGTTTTAGTATTAAAAAAAAAATTTAAATTAATATTTGTTTTCTGTTCTTCCTTGGAGGTTAGTCCATCTTCAGGCATTAGAGGGCCACAGGCATCCATTTTCCCTGTTTACCCTGGGACTTGCCAGTTTTCTAACCAGGGAGAAATGTAAAAGAATATTGGAAAGTAAAGTTACGGTTGCCTAAGCCTCCTTTTCAGAAGAGTCTCACTTTTAACCAATTTGACAGAAAATGTAATTCAAAAAAAGTCCTCATTTTTTAAAAGCATATTTTTGAATTGTGAATTAATGCAACTCTTCTGCTTTTAGAACAACATCCAGATCTCTTTGATCTCTACATTTTGGGAATTCTTATTAGCTTAAACACAATCACTTTCAGGAAAAGTCCTAAGAGGAGGGAGGATTTTTCTTAAATGAAAAAAAAAAAAAAGAAAACAAAAAAGGGAGAGAGAGAGAGGAAAAATCTTTTCCTGTTTCTTCCCTGAGGCTGAACTGTTTATCACTCCATCCTTGTTCGATAGAAGTGAATTTTATAATAAAATTTTCCCTAATCGGGCTCTGTCAGTGAGGTGTCTTATCGTGGGGAGGAAAATGACACCGATCCTATCGAAAAACAGAGACGATGTCACAGTGTCCCCAATCACAGCTACTCAGCTTCCATATCTACCTTCTCCACAAACACCAAGCACTGCTTTTTCATAAGAACATCAAAACCTAGCGAAGTCATTAAAATTGCACCCGCGTAGAGTTGCAGGGATCAGCCGCACTAGCGCAAAATGGGATGTGGGAAAACAGACTCTCTAAATGTGCTAATTCCATTGTCACGTGTTTACGGCTTAATTTTAATCAGTTAAAAAAGCCACACATTGCAATAAATTGGCATTATCTTCTGTGACACCAGAGGACACAGTTGGTTCAAGGATTTAGAGGGTCGCTGGCAACAGTATATAGTGTTACAGACAAAGTATTTTTACGCTTGAACTACGGTAGCTAAGGTGCAATCCCCAGTTAAGACGGCAAACAAAGACTATAACCCACACAGTCCTAAGTTCAACATGCAGACCACCTTCAGCCTGGAGACAGGGTAGAATGCTAAACTGAATATTGCTGAAGAACATTTTCTAATTTAATGGTTAAAGGTAATTTGTTGGCCACTCTAATTGAGGTTGCAATTCGGTCGTGTTCTCTTATGTGTCCTGTACCATAATGAAGAAAGATCTATTGGAAAAATCCCTTTGCTGTATTTGCATTCCGTTTCTAAACTGATGGTGCTTGTTTACATTGTGCCATTAGATTTCTTCCTCAAAACTATGCATTGCGTTTTCTGTTCCTCTGCTCACGGAAATGTAGGTAAATCAGCCAACGCGAACTGAAATGTGATAGTCGTAATGCTGCTGCTTCCAATGAAAGGTTTATGGAAAGTTTAAGTTTTCTAATTAGGTGGTATCACAGGTCACATGAGAATTGTACACGGTATCCGTCTCTACTCCTCCCATTTTCTTTCTTTTCCTTCCCCCCTCCCCCTTAGACTTGTTCTTTCACTTGAATATTCTTTTTCTTCTTCTTTTTTCTTTTCCTTCCCCCCTCCCCCTTAGACTTGTTCTTTCACTTGAATATGGCTGATCAAAATGTTTATAAGCAGCAGGAGAATTATTTTCTGTAGAGCAGTATCATCTAACTAATAAACATCCATTTCAATAAAACCGTGTCTATAAAAGTTGTCTGCTTTTATTTCAATGGAACAAACATGAAAAATGTGTGTGACCAGTTTAATTGTAGAATGAGCAAACAGAAGGCAACCAAAGAAACGGTTGGGGCAGGAATTTAACTTTTACTGAATAAACAGCTCCTTTTAGGATGTGAGCACGTCCATAGCCGAACAGGAATGGCTGTTTGAAACAGCCCTAAAGAGCACTGCTAAGTAAGTACACAAAGTCATTACTGTGAAAAACAAGATGTGTTTAGTGTCGGATGCAGGTCGTCACTCTGCTGTTTCCAACATTTGATATTTGGGCTTGGACAATTTAGTGCCAAGTGGGTAGCGTATCATTTCCATGGATTCTAAGCCCTGCAAGCTCTTCAAAAATAAACATGAAAACGGCCAAAGAAACTATTAACAATCAATGATGAACAGCATTAGCAAATAAAATTAAATTAGTATATGGATCCCTTTTGCATTGAAAGAAATATGATCGTTTGACCTATTTGGAAATAAACCTGCAAAACTCTTTTAGATAGAAAACAAAGGGGCGTTATCTGAGCCTGTGTTAAATCCAGGGTTTTTTCATTACTTGCATGTTTATAAAAAAATAAGAGATGCTAACAATGAAAAAACAAATTCCTTAAATATATAAAAAAGGGTTACACTCTACAAATTAACTTATTTATGCATAAGTGATACCCTGGAACAAGTTTACTGTCTGATTTTTCTGAATTTAATATCTATTTCTGTGCTTGCAATTTTCTTACTGATTTGGGTTTGTAACATGATGCAAGCTATGGTTTTTGCGCTTCTTACCTGTTTAAACAGCTTGAGTAAACATGCAGGGTCATTTTATTAGTATAATAGCAAAAAAAGAATTGAGTGCAAATATAAAACACTGTTCTCTTCTATGTCTGGATTAGCAGCGAACTCTGCATGACAAAAAAAAAAGACTTCTTTATGTCAGTATACTTGGCTTTATAAAGACCATTATGACTTTGTTCTCTAAAACAAAATACAAACATCTAATTGTTTGCAAGATTTTACTTGAGAGTTTTGCCACTCTGTTTCTATGGATATCTGCTTATATTCTGTTGGGAAAACAATGACTTTTTTTTTTTAAAAAAAAAAATAAATGGTTTTTATTTTGGTTTAAAATCTGGCAAATTAGCTAGGGGAGTGTTTCTTTAACTAAACAAGCTGTAGTGCTTGCGGGTTTCCCCAGTTAAAACCCCCCAAGATTGTTCAGCTCACTTATACCAAGTGATACAGGTCATGACTTCTCAGAGCTGAGTTTAGGGCATCCACTCCCAGTGGACCGACTGGCATCATAACCTGCCTGAAAATTATTGCCCAGTTTTTTTAGAGGCGTGAGCTGGTCAGTCTCTGGCTCTTTCCTTCTCTCTCTCTCCAAACTGCCCGATTTTCACAATCCACACTTAGATCCTGTGCTGTAACTGGTTTGTGATCATAATTAAGTGGAATTACTGAATTTGGTTGCCTTGAACTGAGTGCGGGTTGGGGTGGGGAAGAGGGAGAGCTGGTTCGTGTTAGATGGATATATAGGAGGAGAGTCTTTGTTGGTGCTTATATTTGCATGCTGCTGTGCTAAAATTCTTAGCTTATAGCTATAATCTAAGAATTTACTTGTTACTTACAGCAGTAAAATATTTTACACTGAACATATTGCTTTGAAAACAGAGGTGTAAATCTGAGTAGGTATTTTGTCTCTGAAAAGATGAACACAAAACAACCAATATTAATGTACCCAAAAATGTGTTCTAAAGGTTATGAAGTGAAAGCATATTTTTATATACATATATGTTTACATTTTGTAGTATCTTTTTGATATAAGATGAGTGAAAATCATTGTTTCAGATCTGGTTTTACAGAAAAATGTCAAAATAATTGATGCTTATTTATGAATTCTACACAGAATCACTTGAGTTTCATCTTTTTATGTTGTGGATAATTTCATTAATTTAGATCTATAAGTATGCATATTGTATTAAAATAGTCTTTCATTTATGCAGCTCATCACTTTTGTAAATTGTAGGTATGTTTGCTTATCTAAATGCAACAAAACCAGAGGGTTGGCACTCATTTATAAAACTATAAACTTCTTGTGTTATACTTTTGCACACATAGGCTGCGCCATTGAGCCACCAGTCACATAAAACTGTTTTCTTACTTGAGATTGTGTAATGGGTGGAACTAAAGATGTACTTAACAGAACTGGCTATCAGCATCTTTTTGTGTTTGTTACCATAATGGAATTTGGGGGAAATGCAGCATGTTTCTAAGTACCTACTTGTAACGTTAGTCAGTGTCTTATAAGTTTGACCCTATTAGATTTTTTGGATCTATAAATATGCTGTAGTTACTTTTTAATACAGTGCTTATAACACAGTTATTTGTTCTTTTGAAATGTATATCAATTTCCTATTAAACATTTATCCACATACCAGGGATATTAATAATAAATTTACCAAAAAAGCATCTGGCTGTATTTGAGTAAGAGTTAAAAACACAGTGTTAATAATATGCAAGTAGTTAAAAGGTGTTTTTCCTGAACAGGAATTAAACTTAATTCATTTCAAAAAGATGTCTGTTACTCTGATTAAAGTAACTTTTTCAAAAAGTGTAAATATATTTTAAAATATATATATATCTCTTTGTGTGTATATATGTATACACACAATCATATGCACATGATTTTAATTTAGGTATTGCATTTTATCCATACTGTAAGATCAACCAATTAACCTCTCTATCTGTGAAAGGGATTTTAGAACTCAAAGTGAATATTATTGCTGCTCATCTAATTGAAGATGTAAAATGTCCTGTAAGTCTAGGCAAAAGATTATTCTGTTCTGCTTAATTTGTAATACACATTAGTAATATATTTGCATAAACACTAACCTCATCTAATGGGGGGAGGAGGGGGGTAGGATCTCTGACCAGTGTGTTTAGTATTTATAGTTTCCTGGGGTTTGTTGTCTTTCAGTGTCAGATATTTGGTTTTTTTACTTTTTGAATCAGGGTACAATACATGAAAAATGTAAGCACATTCATATGAAATTAACAGTCAGTTAATGATGTGAAGGTATTAGAAAAAGAGGGAATTACCTTCTCTAATGGAACTATTAAACCTTCAGTTAATAACTGATTAGTGAGATAAACTTCATACTCTGTAGATCTATGATATACTGTTAACGATGCTGTATCTGTTTCAGAAAATCTTCTGTTTAGAAACATGTATGTTTTATTTTTAAGTGCCAGTTTGTTTTATGCAGATAGTCTCTATTTTTCGGACTGTTGTCATTATAACTGGTTTTGCATGTGGCTGTGTGTCTCTCTGTGTGTGTTCTGTTTATGAATCTTTGTGGAGAAAATAGGTTTTGTGGGGGGATACATGCGATCCTAAATCATTATTTGCATCTTCAAATCCAGTTTTGTATTACTGGTGCTCGTTTTTCTTTCTTGTAATTGCGGATTCAGGATCCAACTTACCTGAAACATAAATTCTGCTTGGTCCTGATGAGATCACTTCTTGTAAAGCAGAATACATTTATAAATGGTCATTTTCAAAACTCTTTAATATTAATTTCAAATGTTGTGACAATGCAATGTAATTTTATTTTAATGTCATTCTATCAGGGTATTATTCTGCCATTTGTATAAGTTTATATGTAGTGATGTCGTAGTTTTTCATTACCAACATATAATGATGTATTCTGAAAATGTGCTGTCACTTAAATGTGTGTCTACTTAATTTGGTTAGGAGACGTATGTCTGTGATCACTAAAAAAGCATAGCAGAAATTACAGTATAAAGAGCAGCAGACAGCGTCATTAGGTTTGAAGTATACCTACCTTGTATATATAAAATAATTACAAAGTAATCAGAAACTCTCCCTTGTTTTCTAGTATATTAAAGGGACGTTGTACAAATGCGGTGCAGTGGCATAGGGCAAGGTTTACTTTATGCCAGTGCAGCTGTGGTTGGGAAATGTGCAGTATCTGCAGCTTGTATGTGTAATGCAGTCCAGCAGATCTCTGGCCCTGTAATTATTCTTACTACATATTGCTTTGTGACTTCTATTACCATAGTACTAAGGATCCTTGCCTGGGATGAAGACTGTTGTATCATTTGCTCTGCAAATGTGGGGGAAAAATACTTCCTTTTCCAAAACCCTAGCAATCAAGTGGGGAAGATGGATGAGGATTAACAGGTTGAAAAGGAAAAGAGGAGCGGTGGTGATTAGCATCCTGGGCAGGCATCTTGATGCATCTGTGGCCTGCACGTGATAAGTGTTGTGTTTGGTTTTTTTTTTTCTTTTCTCACAAACATTTTAGCAATAGAGTTTTAACAGAGGGATTGAGAAAGTTCATAGGGAGACATAGAAATTGTAAACGTAATAGGAAGGTAATTGTAGGTGGGTCTGAAAATCGTCTCAACGCTGCTTAGCAGTGAGAGAGAGGGAGAAAGGGTATTTGCTTGCAGATTTCACTGGTGAAAAGTTGGTCTCTTTGGCCAGTCACACATACTTGCCGAGAGGTTGACTGATATACTGAATAAAGATTGATAAAATGCAATTGGCCCGGCCTTGAAAATGAAGATGAGCAAATGAAATTTGAGGGAGGGATAAGTTGCCCAAATCACTGGCTAGAAAAAGGTATTTTTTTTGTCAAGGCCAGCAAAGAGATTATTTGAATAATCAATGCAAAAGCTGATGAAAGCCTGGGCAGGAGATTTACGCATTAGTTGATAGAAGAGTGTATTTCAATGTTACTTAGAAAAAATCTACAAAATTTTAGACCTAGTCTGGTAAAAAGAACCTGCAGATTATGCTTAGATGATGCAGAAACAGCAATAGTGTCATGAGAAAAGGAGGTAACGGGGAGAGTTGAGGATGTTAGAAAGTTGAAGAACTCTGTTCTACTCATGTGGAGCTTGAACCAAAGGCTGGGTATATTCAGATATGTTCCTACAAGAGACAAATCTTCCTAGGTCATGTCTTTTCTCTTTAAAACTAGATTCCACTATTGATAGTCTTACTTAATTCTGATGTCGGATGAAAACTTAACACAATGGATCGGGAGGCTAAAGCAAAATTGGTCAACCCAGATTTAATGTGAAAACCTTGTCTGTCTCATGCAGTAAACTAAGTGGTGTGTTAAAATAGATAAAGTAGACAGGAAAGGTAAAAGTAAAATTCTGTGTTTATTCTCCAGATCACTGGAAGCTCATGGAAGGAAATTTTTCCAGGTTTTGCTTTATTTAGGTAAATGGCTGCACATTCTGATAAATGCACACACTTAAGTTTTCTCAATAATTTCACTGTGCTTGAATATTTAAAAGTGTGGTAGATCTAAGGCTTAGTTGTTGATCTTGTAGAAGCAATGACAGAATGTGTTAAAACCAATTGTTCAGTTCAATGCTAGTGGTGGACTGAGAGATGCAAGAGAAATTTAACTATTTACTTGCATGGAAAACATTTGGAATAATTCCTACAGCCTCATAAGGCACTGTGAGATTTTATGTGTGTATCTTTCGTACATACACCTAGATGCATACAATTTCTTTCTCCCTTTTTTTTTTTTTGCTCTCTGTTAGTATGTACATATGTGTAATTCTTAAGTAACACTTGGGAAGTAGTAAAGAAACCCCTGCTTAGTTGTGATCGTGTAAAAAGGGGAATGACTGATTCTAATGAAATCTTTGTAAAATGAGGCACCCTCTTTTTCAGACCTGAGAAAGGGCTTTTTTTTTCCCAGTCATATGTCTGTCATTTCAAACTACAACTGAGAAAAGTTTTAGTTCCTCTGCAGACCTTTTCATTTTGAGGGAGCTAGTTTGGTAGTACAGCAGTAACCTGTTCAGTTGTGGCTTTAGTGTGGTAGATGGAATATAATGATTCTGAAGTTGGTGTTTCCCAGGGATCACAATGGGGATGGCTTATGCTAGACTTTGTAAAATTAAGAAAAATATCCAGTAAGATTTTCACAGAGTATTTATTAAAGTGGTTTTTTTTTGGTTGAGGGTTTTTTCACTACTGCAACGAGGTGTAAATACTGCACACAGATTTACGTAGCAAGTGGTCTCATTTCTTTCTTAAGAATTTAATTTCAGGTCCTGAGAATGAAGAGGCTTACTTGCACCACTCTGTACCCACTTAATCTCTTGTTCCAGATTTCTTCACATTTACGTGCTATTCCTAAGGCCTTATTGAAAAGGTTGGATTTTCACTGTATAGATTCAGGTTCAACATTATCTACTCAAAGTTTTCCATGGCCATTGTCTTGCATGTGCCCTAGAGAGGGAGACTAATTTGGTAAGTCTGTATTTAAATTATCTCTAAAGTGGAGAGAGAAACTGCTGTCATATCTGATGGAGGAAAATGATTAGACATTTACACAGTTCATGAATTCATAGATTTTAAGGACAGAGGACTATTAAATCATCATCTCACCTACTGTATAAAGGAAAGCCAGCAAATCTCACCTAATTATTTCAGCATTCAACTCAGTAAGTTGAATGCATGAAAATATCTTCTCCAGAAAAACATCCACCGTTGGTTTGAAAGTATCAAGAGATGGGAAGTCACCTCCCTCCTTAGTAAACATTCCAATAGTGAATCAGTCTGCGTTTAAAGGAGTAGGAGATCCTATTTCTAATCTGAGTTTGCCTGGCTTCAAGGTTCAGTCCTAAATTCTTCATATTCCTTTTCCTGACAGACTGGAGACTGTATTAGCAAGTGGAACCTTCTGGCATGAAAATATTTAGGACCATAACTAAACTGAATTTAGGACCATAACTGAATTCCTGAAATCCCTGACTTTAAAGTAGGGTTCTTTGCCCCCAATTTGTAAATCTTTTCTGTGGCCC
Source organism: Limosa lapponica baueri (assembly GCA_002844005.1). Classification (NCBI taxonomy): domain Eukaryota; kingdom Metazoa; phylum Chordata; class Aves; order Charadriiformes; family Scolopacidae; genus Limosa; species Limosa lapponica. The sequence continues at coordinate 238,120 of KZ506284.1, read as the reverse complement.
TTCTCTGTAGTCTTCAATTATTCAACATCCTTTTAAAAATATGGAGAGGAGAAGAAAGGTTCTTTCAATTCAGTTTGGTGGTGTATTTCAGGGGAGAATGATTCACAGGTGATTCACAAAGATTATGCAAGACATCATGAGGCAGCTTCTGTGTTGCTTTTCTGTTTCATGTCTGCCAAGTTATCAGAGTGTGTCATACCAACTCTGGTTTGCTTTCTTTGTCTAACTGTAGAAAATATGGTAAAGAATCAAGAGTAAGATGGGGTCCCCTGAGCACCCATGTTTTATATTTTCCTACTCCTAAATATACAGTTCCCACAGCTGAGATCAACAGAAGAGTAAGCCATATTTGCAAGTATTATAAAAATGTCTGTGGACTACAACAGTTGGTACCACAAGTGACAGCCCCGGTCTGCCACTTATCTCTTGTGCTGATGACGTTGACATCTTCGTTGCAGCCCTTAATGTAGGCTAGAGAGGGGAAACCCCTCATCTTCTTCATGCCTTTTCCATCCTCTTTCTGCTGCCACAAATCCATACTGTAGTCACGGGGTCTGTCAAATGACTGCAACTCCATGTCTCAGGTGGGGTGATGGTTTCTGCCTGGCTATGAATAGCTTTTTGTATTATGATTTGATGGTGACATTGAAGTTTTAAAATGGCCTAGAGGGCATGTGCTTCAAAGTAGCTCACCCACTTTCTCAGTGTGTCCCTCTGGGAGAAGAAATGTGGAAATCCAGATCTTTTTTTCACCTGTCTGAAAGATTGATATCTGTGCTGCATGCTGTGAGTTACAGGGATTTGTTGTTTTCCAAAGCAGGAGCATCCTCAAGCATGTCCTCTTTGGAAACTCGGTAGGCGCTGTGTGGAGGAATGGGGTGATGGGGTAGGGGACAACATAGCTCCTTTCAACTGCAGTTTGTCACATTGAGAACCAGCTACCTAAGGAGATGCCAAACTTGCTGCAGAAACACAGCTGGGATTCCTACACTTAGTTGTAGCAATTCCAATGGGTGTTGTAGAGCCAGAAATGATGGTCTAATTGTTGGCAAAAACCAGACATGTAGGTAACATTGCCTTGATCAGAAAGGTTATTTCACATAGGGAAGTTGACCATAGAGAATAGGTTAATGAAAACAGTGCTGGAGAAGATTTGTTCTAGCCCTCCCACTGGAGTGCATGAACAGTCAAGTTCTTTTTCTCTTTATTCATTTATTTTTTTCCTTTGTCTCTTCCACTGCTGTCAAAGTCAAAAGCTCTTACTGAGAAGAGGCCGTCTGATTTCAGCCAGTGCCGTGTCTCACCAGCCTGCGTTTTTGGGGAACTTGGTCCTTCAGTTGCTCCACGGCCTCCATTTCCGAGACTATCTTGGGGTGCAAGCAGTGCAACTAGCAAAATGATTGCATTATTGACTGTTTGCCAGACATAAAAACTTAATGTTTTTTCACGGATTTTAGTCCATGATAGCTAAAAGACAAAATAGTTTTACTTCTGCATTCATAGGTGTGTAAATGTGAGGTGCCTATCCTGGGTTGGACTGCTTCTGTCTACTTCAGCTTGCTTTCTTCAGACATGTGCATCCCGTGACTGGCAAGAAAGTACGAAAAGCTCTGGCTGGGTTATCACTACCTGCCCCACGCGGAAATGACATGCCAGGTCTTTAATAGGTCAGAATTTACTTAAACTCTGAAATATGGTGTTTCAGAAAGACAAGAACCATCATTCTTATCTGTATTAACATCTCAACTAGCACTGAATCGTAATGAGATTTCTCAGGCCATCTCTCCTCTTGTGTTTCTTTCAGCTAGAACAACCATCTGTGTTGTTACAATACCCTGTAAAGCTAAAAAGGGCTTAACTTTGGATTTCAATTTTTAAAAGAAACAAAAGGAAAACCATTTTATCCATCAGGACTTGTTTCAATTCCTTTCTGTTTATCCAGAGCTTCTTGGCCGTGCAAATTAAGGAGGGGAGATTCTCAACTAAGGGTGGCAGGCACAGTTTCCTTTATTTTTCCACTCCAGGTATTACATTGCCCGTGTGTGAAGTTTTGTGTGTTTTATTTCTAACTGTGCATTGCACTGAGGAAATCCAAACTGTGTTGATAGCGCTGTCAATGCCTTCATTATCAGGTTGGGTTCTAGGAACCCATTTTGCTACTCCGTGACCTTTTATACCAGTCAATAAAGTCGGTGGATTTGTGCTGGTATACAACTGGAATAACACAGTAATGAGTGAGGCCCCAGAAAACAGCAGACAGCAACATATCGGTGTATTTATCACTTTTAAAAGGTTATGGCAGCTTCCGTTGGCCTATGTAAAGAAGTTTCTTATTGGTTTAGTTAAACCTTGCTTAAGCATTTCATTTTGTGTGTGAATCATATAATCAGGATCTCATTAAATTTTTATATTAAATTTCTACTCAAAACCTGCTTTAAATTGCTGCATTCATAGAATTTATGCTTTCCTCACCTGTTTGGGTTTCACAAGGGGTCTCAGAAGAGTTTGTCCTGGTATATCCTTTATGTCCAGTGCCGGCGGGGAACAGCCTCAGCTGAGAAATGCCTCCTATGCATCTTTTTCAAACCAATATGTTTCCCGTAACCACATTTATTTGTATCACTATTTTAATGTATCTGTGTATGTGCATGTATTCAGGGTATCAGGGATGTGGTAGCATTTGGTTTTGTTGTCCTAAATGCTGCTGCTCGTGTCTGCAGTCCAGGCAGTTCAATCTTTCAGTCCTGTGCATTTACCAGCCATTCAGGCTCCGCGCAGTATTCACACATATATTATGTAAAATAAAATAATAATAAAAAAAATACATTATTAAGACCGCGGGGGCTGTGAATGGATTATTACAATTTGCCTATCATGGTAATGACACCTGTTAGAGGTGTGACACAAAAGGCAGTGACAGGCGGTGTAATTTAGTAATTGTAGCTATTGTGCTGTGTAGCTGGTCAGTTCACCAGGCAAGTACAAAGAAACCAGTGTTAAGGCTGAGCAGGGGTGGGTAAGCTTAATAGAGAGAGCTAGTGCTCTACTGAAAGAAACTTTTGGTGGAGGGCTAACTCCCAGGGGGAAGGAGTTAGAATGGGTTGAAAAGAATGAACAAAAGTATAAAAATGGTACAGGTTTCCCCGTTTCAGTTCTTAAAGTGACAGAGAACTTCTGGTGATGACCGTGGCTTGCTCCACGGGCCAAAGGAGAGCAGAGGGGGAGAGGGGAGCTTTTTGAAATACTGGGAGGGTGCTGATTTATTGCAGCTGCAGAACTGAGCTGAGCCCGGGCTCCTGGCTGGCTCTTTTTCTCTGTCTTGCTGAACATCACGGTTGGGTTTGGCAAAATTGTTTTCCTGTCAAGGCAAAAGGGGTAACAGGGTCAGAAGGTAAGTTTGAGAGGTTGCAGAAAGCCACTGCTGGCAGGTCATAAACTTGTGCCTTGGAGAAATCTGTGCGTGCATGTGTGATGTGAGTGTTCATTTGGATGGCAGGCCTGCCATCTACTAACATTTGAAGAGTTAACTAAGGTCTGAAAAGTTAACTAAGGTCTTCAGTGGCTTCTTTCCTGCCATGTAGAAGCCATAATGTTCATGAAGGTTTTTTATGGTAGAGATAATGGAGCTAAGGATACAATGATAATTTTTCACTATTCCTTTGTAAATACATAAGGATTTTGGAGCACAGACCTCATCTTCCTTACCTTGGACACAGAGGAGTGAATACTCAATACTTTCTTAATCCCAAATATCATTGTTTTCGATCATTTTGTGAGCCAAAGAGCAACACAAAAGACTACACAAATTAATCTTTTCCCTAACGCAGTATCCCTGTAGATACCTAATAGACTATGTAAAATGCATAGCTATTAATTAATTTTCTGTTTCCTTAATTATGAGAATGCTAAAACGCTTGTAGACTTCTTATACCAGACCTATCTTTTTTTTTTTTTTTTTAAAGTACTTTGAGATTGTCTTTATCTCTCCTCCCTCCACTCCCCATCTGGATATTTGATTTTCCACAGAGCATATTGGTCTGTCTTCATGTGAACCTGTAATTATTGAACAAATTGTTGTCACAATGAAGAACCTCTTAGACGTTTATGAGGATGCATTAGAAAACAATAGTCTTGAAAGATAAGTAGTGGACGCAGCACTGAAACATATTAAGGCCAGATTGACTCATTTAACAGCTTTAGAAGAAGGAGGAAGTAGCCTGAAGTTAACAAAGGTCTGCACAGCAGGGCATTTATGCTGGCAAATACTAATTCGAGTTTGCTAAACAGTATAAACAGATTTGCAGGCAACACCAGGCATCCCATTTAAAGGGATTAGGTGTGCCACTCACCTATTGTCTGCGCTGAGGAATGTGGGGAGCTCAATATGCTCCTCTGCAATTAGCCCAATTAGGCAGGCACGCCCTTTGTGCGAAGCCAGTTACAGGGCACTTAATCCATTGATTGGGAAGGTAATATTTCTTCTTTGAATTTAGGCCCCCGTCCCCTGGTGTTACTTGCATCTTTGCTGCTTGCACACCTAAGCGTTGAAGTGGCCACGCAGCGTGCGTCAGCCGGAGGGTTGACAGAGCGTGTTTGGTTTTCAGACACTACGCAAACCGGCGTATTGACTCTGTCACAGTCAGCTGATGGAACGCTGCAGGAGGAAGGCAATACCAACGAGCTTTGTAGTCGGAGAAAAAGCAAGTGTTGATAAATGGGCCACCCCCATGGCCTAATGCTACGCGCTGGGTGATGCTTGTTTATGTTGGAAGTGCACTGCCCTTACTAGTAACTATTTTTTTCCCCAGCAAGGGTTAAAAACACAGCAAAGGATTCATGTGCTGTACATGCTATTATCACTAATTTCTGTAGGAAGTGATTCATGTGACGCTGGAGCTGCAGAAACCCCTGCGTTCCTTGCATCT
>KZ506284.1:215322-226994 GCA_002844005.1 Limosa lapponica baueri | reverse complement strand
TTCATTATTATTATTATTATTATTATTTTATTATTCAGTTAGTGTAGTGCCTAAAGGCTGCACCCATAATGAAGACTTCACTGCACCGAGTATTGTACAGACACGTGGTATGATTTAGGATGTGAATGGATGATTGTGATCAATTCGGTTGCGGTAACTTCATGATTTGCTTCTCAGATGAGTACTGATAACTGATTATGTATTAATTACTACTTTGTTGCAATCAATGCTGGCCTGCAAGGGTGGTTTAAACTGATGTACTTTTCTCTGTAATTACAGTGGTTTAGGAGTACGTAATGGGCTGATTACCTCCGCTCATGCAATGAATGGGTAGCCCCGGGCTTGTAGCAATTTGATCAACTACCTATAGCCAGAGCCTTGGGACTGAACGTCTAAAAACAAGGTGCCTGCAGTTTGGGAGGAAAAAGACATGTTGTAGGTTAAGTGCAAAAGGCGAAAATTTTCAACATACAGTACTATGTCCCAGGATGCTGTTCCTCTCTGACTGCTCTATTTTTCTGCTAACTCCATTAGTGCTGATCTTAGAAATCACAAAAACCTTGTGGACTAAAATTTCTGCCTCCAGTGTACCAGTTGGAGACTTATTTTTGTGGTATGGTCCGTTGCTCAAAGTGCTGTGGCAGCTTTTCCTTCTGTGGAAAGCTCCTTTCTCAGGTGTCTCGTGCTGCCCAGAAATGCAGAAACATCTCAAATATTTTAAGTCGGCACCAAGTCATTCAGAAATCAGGTGGAAACTTACCTGCTTCTTTGGAGTGTAGGTGAAGTTACTGCGTTCTGCCGGGCACCATCCTGAGCTGGCGAGCAGAGTCACCCACCAAGTTAGAGACATGTTCTGCACTTCTCCGAGCTTCCAAAATATGGAAGTTATCCCTTGTGTAGCACAGCTGTCAGGCCAGAAGGCAACATCTGTATGATTAAGGTTTAGAAGATCTGTGTTCAAATACACCGGCAGATTCAATATAAATCCCCAAAATTAAGTAATATAGAAACAAATCTCTCCAGAGATGTACCCTCTCTGGGAACTTCAAAACCCGTCACTGATAGTTTTAGACTGATTTTTTGAGGATGCTCTCTGCTTATTTGGAAGTTATTTAATGCCGTGTCAAATAGATAATTGATTTGAATTACTATTTGGTATGTATGCATTTCCAGTTCTGCATTGAGCATATGAACTACTCTTGTACCTTTTCTCCCATGAAAATGAGCTGTTTCTGTTTCAGCCAGGACGGACTGTGATTTTCCTGTTGCTACAGTCAGCTCCAAAAGTGTGCTGTGAAGTAAAGAACGCGGCTGCCGTTCATTCTCAACTTGCATATATAGACAAACACTAGTTCTAATCTGTTACACTAATGAAGTTAACAAATGCCTGTTAGAGGTAAGGCTCTGCTCTTCTCCCCTTGAAGCCAAAATTTCTCTTAGCTTCTCCTGAAGTTCTGCTTGTCAGAATTTTAGTTTACAAAGACAGGACAGACGTATGATGTGTAATTTCTGGTTGATGCACCTGATTAATTTATTGCTTCATAGTCTGTTTATGAAAATGTAACTGTGAAAGATTTCTCGTAAAATAACAAAGCCTAATAATGATGGGATCTATTAATATTGTTAAATAAGAAATGTTATTATATATATAAATACTTACCTAAGGACCGTGTCCATTTCCTTTTATTCATCTACTTGGAAACGAATTCTTATTTTTTGCTTAGAATGCCAATCTGTCTGACGCTGTCCATTTTAAACAAATTATTTTAACTTTTGAGGTATAAATATGCCATCAATTTGGTTGTAGGTGTAGAGGCCAGCAGCAGTAATCAAAGTTTCATCTGTTCTGTTCTCCAGAGTGTAATCTTAAGTAAGACTTAGTCCATTTTAAACTCAGTCATGCTGTTTCTGGAAAAATGGTTCCTCTTTTTGCTCAGCACATCCATGTACTTCTTAACTGATCCTTCACTTTATGACAAAAAGATATTTCCCTTCTTCGTTTAAAAACATTCCAGCAATGATATTTGTTCTATGAAACACTACTATAAATTCGTTGTCTAGTGGTTTGGAAACGGTGAAGAGGTGGGAATTCAGTGAGTTTATACAGTGCCCAGTACAGTTGGATCCTAATCTCTTAAAGAGCAAATATTAATAGGCAGTTTTGCATACCATCAATGCAGTTTTTAAATGTTACATTTTTAGACTCTTAAAACCTTAGTTCTAAAGATGTACAAGTTAGAAATTAATCAAATTAGAGCTTCACATTCTGATTTCCATTTGTGCTATCTCTAGTCAGAAAAAAAAACTTCTGAACTCCAAAAAATTTGTTTGAAATTAGATAGATAATAAATTTGTTACATCCTGTGATGTAGCTTGATGTGGAGTCTGGTGTAATTACAGCCATATTGTCAAGTTTATGTATCAAATCTAACTGCTACTTCAGTTATTGAAGCTTTTCTTGCACTCTAGCTGTTGGTGGAAGTTGCAGCGTACTACAATGAGGTACACACGTATATTGAGGCTGCTGATGTGCTGCAAGGTACCTTCTTTGTGGTAATTAGAAAGATTGCCTCTTGTGAAATCCCATATTCTTTTAGTTTTTACATGAGAACATACACAGGTAGTATTCTTTTGGTGGTAATGGGATTAAGATTTGGATGGAAAGTTACAACGTAAGCACATAGAATTTTTTAATGGAAAATAAGAGTTTTTCTCTTAAACAGCAGGGAAGACCAAATGGGCAGTGTGAGGCCATTGGCCTCCTGAGGTTTTAGCTGGCTATATTAATTTATATATTAAAGTTATTTTCCTTTATCCTGTATGTTGTTACTTTACAGAACATTGGTTTGGCTGTTTATAGCCAGTGTGTTGAGTTTTTCAAACATCTGATGTTAGTGGATTAAGATGAGGAAGCCTTGTGTAAGGTGTTTCCAGTCACAGATTCTTAAATTGTAAGGAAGGATGTGACCCTGTCTCTGAGTTGTATATACATTAAAGAAAAAATATGAAGAGGGAAAGCAAGGGAAAAATCATGCAGCTAAAACACTGGACTAGGTCTCAGAAGATCAGCTTAGTCCTTTTTTCTGTCACAACCTTCCCATCTGACCTTGCTTAGGTCTTTTACAGTTGTTTAAGACTTTTTACACAAATAGTCTTGTCCTTAATCTCTGCTCCATATCTCCTTAATTGTACAAGTGGATTAAAGCATCCCTATCTTCATCCTTTACCTCTATATAGAGTGTATATGTACTGTACTGTAAATATACTGTGAACTCCTTGGAGCAGTAGAGTGTCAAAGAAAAGTGCGTGACAGCTCTTAACATAAAGTGGTGTAGATCTTACTTGGATGTCCAAGTGTTACTGTAATATGCAATAACTGAAAAAAGTAATGGACATTGAGCATTTTTCCCCCTAGACTAATTCTAAGTTTATTTTGATCACTTCAAAAACTGATGTCATTTCCCATAAACCACAAAAGCATCAAAATGTGAGTGAGCAAATAACGAGACCTTTCTATAAACCACAAAAGCATGGAATATTTTTCACTGTCTTCTGAAGTTGTTATAGCTAAACCTAAGGGAAGAGCAGGTGCTGTTATTACCATTAAACCCTCAGTGCATTCTGCTCACATTGTCAGTGTTAAGCAAATTACCAGATTCTTTCTTAGGAGGGATTTTTTTTCCCCAGGCCAGATTTACAGGAAGTATATTTGGTTTTTTAGCTTTCCTTCTTAATATGGCACATGGTCTGCTTTCTGGGATCATTTGCGACTTTTGATTGAAAAAGTCACCCAAGTTTTCAAGGGCTTAGAACATTGAGAGTGTCCTTGATCTTCCTTGTGCTCTTCCTCTCAGACACTGTAATTGTGGCTTTTAATCTTTAAGGGTTTTTCAAGTTTCTTAAAGGATGCTGGGAAGAACTTCTGTTTGTGGTGTATGTTGGCTTATAGAATAGATGTTCTGTGGCTGCTTCTGAACTAGACATGCATTTGACTGCACTGTTCCTTGCTATTGAACTCTGTTCTAATACCAATTTTTCATATATAGTAATATATTAGTTCTCTCATTAGAAACATGCTGCAAGGCTAAATTACACATTCCTCCATCCTCCAAAAACATTCCCATACTGAGATACCAAGAAAGTTGAGGTGAACTCCATAAACACCTGAAGTTGAACCTAAGAACCCAGCCAATGAAACATGATTATAAGGCCATGGACATAGATCCCATCTTATCAGAGCACTTCAGAAGAAAACGGGTAGGCAGAGAAAAGGAGAACAAGGACACTGTAAAATGCCACAATTGCAGCTTTTCTTGAGTTGCTTTCACATTCTTTTACTCCATTAAGCCTTGGGCAGCATGTCCTGAGAAGTCCCAATTCTGTACTGAGCTCCAGTGAAAGAAAATATGAGGTCACTTGCGAACCAACTGCAAAAGGCTATGTGCTGTTGTTCCTTCTCTAAGTCATGCCATTTTAAGCTCATTTTTAAAGATAATAGGTCACATTAGAAGCATTTGATTTCTGGTTTCATGGAAATGCTGCAGTATGTGCTTTCAAAACGGTGATGATTTATATTTCTATTCCTTTTTATAGACTTAATGTGTATGGGGATTGAGGAGCAAAACCTTAATGTTAGGGTGCTATTTAAGTACAGATTTTTAGTGTTCATGAAACAGTATTTTTGTACACAGAGAAATGAACTCAGTTACTGAACATAGCTTTTCATTCCACTTAGACACATTTATTGTATGTATTGTGTATCCATGAGTCTCCAGGCACTGAACTGAAACTTGCTTCATGGTATATTCCCAAACAAGAGACCGTAGTTCATGTGCTATTAAGGATCATCACATGGTTGTGTAGATCAAAGGCACTTTTATACAATTATGGGGGGATCACTGTCTCAAATGACAAAGCATATGGAAACCATGCATTTTTCTTCACCTGGTCTGTTTCATTTAAACCTATGTGTGCAGTCTTTGAAAGCCAATATTAAAAACACCTATCTTCCTATCTCACATGCCGTTGCTAAGCTCTTGAACAGATGAAAGGATGTTCAGTATAACAGAAGATCCTTAAATTGATCACAGTGGTATGTTCTAGTTGAGGAACTTAGTTAGCAATGACTTGGAAGAAGATGGTATTTAAGCCAACCTGCTTGAGTCTGGCCCTTATGCTAGGTCCTGCCTTCCAGCATAACTGAGGCAACAGAAGGTTATTCAAACTTTGTAGGTAGTATTAGTAAAGACATGGATTGACCAAATATGGCATGATGACCTTGGAGAAAGATTTTTGCCAAATATTAAAATATTTAAATGTTCCTAGAAGTAGATGGGTATTATGTGGGTAACGACAAATATCATTTTCAGTTGGGCACTGGAAACTTGGTTATATTTTGGAATTCCCGGAGGGGAAACACTGGTATGATGTCTAACAGATAGTGACAGAGGTGGTGTCTAAATTAAACATTCATGCCTCTTCACATGGCTATTTGCTAAAATATTTATGTAGGAATATATTTCATTCTTTTTTATGATTAAAGTTTGCACAAAGTATGCATGTTTGTTTATGCCCCAGAGATTAGGGTCAGTGCTATGATGTGAAAGGCAACTGATTAGATGCTACTTTTGTTTAACAATTATGCATTTATTTATTCATGAGGTTTCAAGTAATTTTAAAAGTATATTATTATTTTTTACTTTTCATAAACAAAATTGTATATCTTGAAATCTTACAAGTTTCTATAAAAGGATAGCTGTTAGAACTCAAGAAAAACAATGGATGATGAACTATAAAAAAGACAAACCTATGTCACAGCTTGTAGTCTGAAATTGAAAAAAAAAAAAATTCTGTAAAGGTTAATAGTGGTAATTGGAAACTGTTTTGATGGGCTTGCTTTTACCATGGTAATATTTTAGGTTTAGTTAACATAGATCTATGGTTAACAAACATGATTGAGTTTTTGCAGAATTTTCCTATGTACTGAAACAAAACTTTTCGAATCATTTGTGTTCACATCACAAGTGTTTCTGCCAACTGCTTCGGGACTTTCAGTGAGAGATACCGTTTTCAGTTCCAATCTCTGTAGGTCCTAATATCTGGCTTACATGTCAGGCTTGCAATTTTGATTTATATGGCACTCCTAAGATCTGGTGTTCCCCAACTATCCACACATCCCCAAATCTTTTCACTTATTAACAAAAACTTTTTTTATCATAGTTTTTCCCGTTCTGAATGCTGCTTGAAATATTTTCCAAGTCTATTGCCTCTTTGCATTACCTCCTTGTTTTGTCATGCCAGTAGCTTCCCATCTTCCAGCTCATTGGAAACAACCTTTAAAGTACTTTCTGAGCTATCCCCAACTCAGTTTTTGTCCCCTGTTCTTTATCAGCAGATTGAGTGCACAGTTGGTTATCTAATGATGATTGCCCCCATCACCCCCAGAGTGGTTTTGGCTATTCTTCTACATATAGCACCTCAACAAAAATTAACTCTGCTCATGTATTGTGGGTGTGATTTCACGCTATAACTAAACTAATCTAATGGTGAGCTACCACTAAAAGGCACAGGTACAGAGATTCTCCTCATCTATACAATAATAGGTAATTTACTTAATACGTGGAGGGTAATTTGCTGAGACCTTTTGATGTACTGCTAACTTTACATTTTGAGGTATTTACACTTACTGAATGGAAAATTCACCTTGCAGCAGAAATGTGAGGAGGCATAATGGTCATAGCCTCTGTTCTGAAATAGCTAGTCATCAGATACAATGGTGGAGAATACAGGGAGGCATGGGTGAACCTGGGGAATATAAAGACAGTGTAATGCCTGTTTCTGTGCTCTCCCGTCCTGAGCTGTTCTTAATCCAAGCTCTGACATGAGTCAGTGTGGCCCAACTGGTTTAGCTAAAGTCTGATAAACAAGAGTAGAATAAATGTCCTGGAAATGTCCATATGGAAGAGTGCCCAGCTCTGTCCCTACTATTGCAAGGCATTAGACCTACACAGACATGATTTTCCCATGTCTGGGAACCCACTGGTGGGTTTATGGCCATTTTGCTTCAGGAGCATGATACAACGTGTCTGTATGTGTTCCTTAAGCTCTTTATAGCCAGAATTTCAGTAGGTGCTTTAAAGTTTTGCAAGACTTTTTTTTTTATTGTTTGTGTGCACTTTTGTCACATTTGTCACCAGAATTTTGCAGTCCTTCAAAGATATGTTCATGAAAATGCTAGTTTTCGTAAGTGTTCTTTTGTTCTTAAGTTTATGATGTTGTCTTTCATTCCAAGGTGATTGCTCTTTCCCTTTTTGACCTGTGTTTGTTGAAAATCTTGTGTTGTTTCTACTTGACTTGAGACTAAGCACTGTTCATAAAATATAGCTGTATATATTGAACATCTATTTGTGTCACTCTTCACAACTAGTTTGAAGAGCTGTATTACAAATTCCAGTGTATTTATTCATTCCTATTATAAAGGCCAAATTAGCAAATTAATTTTTCTTCATTGTTCTTTTGTCTGACATTTTGACTTGGAGACCATGATAACATTTGCATACGCTATTCTCAGCCTGTGGGATAGCCTGTCATGCTATCCCATGACTTTCATAAAATTAGAAGATTATCCTTAATTGCTCACCTCTCTTCTAACACTGCTTCCTATTTTTGTACCCAACACAAGAGTCAATATAGAGTTGCTTCTAAATGAAAGAAATTATATAATTTAGGAGAGATTCTTTCAGGAAGATTGTCTGATTGCTGAAGATTGACTACCACAATTAAGTAACTCAAGTTAAAATTACTGAAGACAAGACAACTTGAGTTTCAGCTCAAGTTTGTGGCTCAAGGTAAATCACTCTCCCATAATAGGCTGAAGTTCTTACTATACCAAGTTGAAACTTGGGTATTTTATACAATTACCTATTTAACTTGAAGACTATCTTTTGACATTACAGACATGTCAGTGCTAAGTTCAGTTCAATAATAATCATTAAACATTTATTTTAAGTTAGGTTCCTTCCTCTCCAGTGTCAGGAGACCAGTCTTCCTGGACTAACACAGACAATTTTGAATATCCCCCAAAGTGAACATTAGCAAGGGGTGAATGAGAGATGAGAGATTTTGATGTTTTGAAGAGACTGAACGCAGACAAAATACAGTAAACTGAAGAGTTTATGAAGGAGCACCAGGGTCTTCACTTCATAAACAAATCCAAGTCACTGAGATGAAAGCTTAATTCTGCAAATAAATGAGGGGTTTTTTGTTTGACAGTTTTTATATATTCTAGCCTGCCCATTCTGGGAACACATTGGTTTGAATCGATTTAGGTAGACTTTACCAGAGAGATTACCGTGAACAGTTCATAGTATTTGACGAAATATTTCTTCCTGTAAAGGAAGATTTTTCCGACACATCTCTGAAATACTGTCATCTGTTACTTTCCCTAACACCTATAAGAGGAATGAACAGCTAACGTGTACTACTGGAAAGGAAGCTAAAGAAGCAGAACCCTTTTTCTTCACAATGGCGTTCATGCTTAATATTAAGACCAGTTATCTTCCTGTAATTCCTACTAGCTTACTGAAGCTTCTGTAAAGAAGTTTAATTTTTTTTTACAATGGTGAGATGTTATGTGCTTTGATAAGGAAATGTTTCTTTTCAGTTTCAGTTGTTAGTAATACAACAATTATTTGATAATATTTCATTCACAATGGCATGCTTAAAATAGTTGCTGCCAATTCATTTTTAAGAAAATAATTACTTGTTTCTAACATCCCTAAAGAAATAATTATGTAATAAAAAATTACATGACTGACATATTCGTCACCTGTAACAAGTGCAAGTATTCCTTGAATTTTTAAGCAATTTCGTAGGGTTTTATATTTAAATATTGAAACCTATTAAAATTGCCCATGGAGACTTGTGGGAGAGGTTATCTATGGGCCTCTGCTAATTAATTATGATATATTTTACTTCCATGTGATTTGTCACTACTAGTCCTGTAAGGACTACAGGAAAAATCATTTGTTTAATCTGACTGGGACCTTGTGGCATTTAATTGTAAGCATAACTGTGATACAATAAATCCAAATGAATTTGGACAGTGATTAACAGGGAGCTCCTTGATATGGTAATGAGATTAAAAAACTGGTTCCTAAGTGTTTCTGTGGATTTCATTAACATTTTTGCAACTAAACACTTTTTAGGATAAGAGTGGTAGCTTGTTGTTGACCAGTATACATTGTTGGTTGAACGTAACCTGCGTGGACATATTTGTTTGTGTCTATGTATAATGTATAAATATTTTTATATACGTATATATGTGTGTGTATGGAAAATGTACAAAGAAAATACAATATGGAAGGCTTATGCTGCATTTAATTATGATGAGCCAGACAAAAACACACCACAGAGTTAACCTTATTATTACATATATTTCAAGCATCCTACAATGTACTAGTGAACTAATCACAGATATATAGTTCCTGCTCTGAAGGCTTATTATCTAAGACACCTGCAAATATTTAGACGTCTGCACAGCTTTACTACTGTGAGTAGTTCTACTGATTTTGTTTATCTGTTTTTGTAGGATTTATGCCCAAATTTGTCATTACATGGCAAATTTACAACATGAAAAAGAAGGAAGAAAAACCCCAGAAGTTTGATATGGTTGTTCAGAAAGCATATATGTTGATCCTTTCAGATGCTTTGTCATCACATTGCTAGAAAGCTGAAATTTTAAAGAATATATTTATAATTTTGCTATTTAGCAGAATTATAATAAGACTGTAGAGAAGATAAAGAGTATTTCCATTAACGGCATCAAACTGCTACTGGACTTCAAGGCAAAGGAATGTTTTGTTTGTTTATTCTTGCAACTTGCCTTCTGCTTATTTTAGTCTTTTTCCGAAACTCCGCTCATCTTCCTCTGTGCTGATCTTTAAATGGACTTGATATCATCTCCAATTGTTTGATCATCTTTCTCTCCTTTATTCTTTTAATACTTTTATTGCTGAAAAAAAATTTTTGATTAATTGGAAGATCGAAACCCTCATTCTTTGTAACCAGCATGCATGTAGCAATCGTGCATTTTTCATATTCTGCCCTGGAAAAATGTTTCTCTGTGCTCTAGAAGGAAAAATGGTTCAGTTCCTACAGCTTCCCTGTTCCTCGGCGTTATGATTGCTAACTAGAGGTCACTCTCAGTGGTCATTGTAGAATGGCAACTTCACCAGTAGAAATTAGACGGCACCACAAAATGGAGAGCTGGCAGAGGTTAGTATTTTGTGACTTAATGAACAAGCAAGGCTTGGATTTGAGTTCTTACTGCCAGCTCTCCATGTGTCACATTTCCCTTTAGACTCCAGCTCAGGGAGAAACATACAGTATTCGGATGCTTGTTTGTTTGTCTGTTTATTTTCCGTTAGGTGAAAGGAGGAGGGTATAGTTCAGTTGGAATGGGAACTGCTTAATGCTCTCTCAGGGGATGCTACGAATGTCTGGCTGCTTTGTCTGCCCGGGTGCCGAGGTGTCCGTAAGCAGCTCAGCTTAGCACCCAGTACTTACTTGGCCTTCTACGGCCAGCAAGCTCTACCAAGGACGTCTGTTCTTGGTGCTGCCGTGTCAGTTTGTCCACTGTGTTCCTTGTGCCCTTTATTTCTTTGTGTCAGCCATTTCCTTAGCTCCCTCCTGTTTGTGCTGTTCTGTGAAATCCGTAGAGAAGGAGCTTCAGTCCTGTCACCAGCATAACACAGGTTTCTTGTTTCCATTTGCTTGCAGAATTAGAGAAAGGGCTTTGAGGCATCTAAACCCTCCCACAGCTCCAAGGCAGGACCCATGATGTGAGTGGTTTAGCTAGTTTTGTTTCATTTTTAATCTGGATTGCAACTTCGTATTTGGATTGATTTTTATCTTTGGGGAAGAAAATGTAGATTGTTATACTAACAATGGGCAGACATTCATGCCACAAATGGTGATGTGACCTATATTCTGTTGCTGTCCCCCACACAGCGCTCTCTTTGCCTTCACTGGAAGCCCAGATGTAGAAATGATGGTGAGAACTGGCCCCAGGCGAAGTGGCCTGTGTCTTGTAATGGGCTGGATTAGAATTTGTGCTGGTGTCCCCTGAGCTCCTATGGTACTGTGATGCAGCAGATTTATTCAAATCAATAGATGAAGGGCTTTACACAATTAAATAGCAGAAGGTATTATTTGTGTGGGATATTTACTGCTATGTGCTGTGTATGTAGAGGTTACTGCAGCTGCCCAACTTCATCTCCGGGTTTGCTGCGTAGCTCGTGGTCCAGAACTTCCATCCGCAAAGCTTGGTGTATTGACAGCTCCCATCAGCTGAGATTTTGGTACCTAAAGAGGTAGGATTAAGCACATACTGATGGTACTCCTAAAATCTTCACTGCAGCAATGGTTAAACCACCAAAAGTCCATTGTTCTGATTACAGCCATTAATTTGACACAATCTTCATTGCAGTGACATCACGGTCATTATTTTCAGGCTGTTTGCAAACTCAAGACTGTAGTCACGTCATTACAAATTGTTTTCGTTTCACGTCTAAGAAGATTTTCCTTGTGACCGTGAGAGTTAGGGACGTGTTTCTGAAGACAGCTTAGATGTCGCAGCTGAATACTGCAGCAGAGAGTGAAGGCTGCATCAA
>KZ506284.1:194639-209476 GCA_002844005.1 Limosa lapponica baueri | reverse complement strand
TTTGCACAGTTAAAACCTAAATTACACAGAAAAGAACAAAAATGCTGTAAACTGTATATGCCACCGGTTATGGTGTTATTTGAATAGTCTACACTGGAAGAGGTGGGCTCTGAATCATCAAATAGCCAACACTGCTCAATTGATGTGAATCATTAATAAACATATATTAATTGAATGAAGGTTTCTTTAAACATATATTTTTGAAAAGGAATGAGAGAAAAAGCATTTGTTTTCAGTTGAATAAGAACCATACTTCAGAAAGCATTTTATTTGAAGAATTGGCTGATTTTCTTTTAATTAGGACAAATTCTAAGAAAAATGGTAGTAAATAGTCATCTAATTTAATGTATAGCATGTATAGAAACAGGTGAACAGCTTGGAGAGGTGGTAATGGAGAAGTGAAATCATCCACTTCTGAAATCACTGGGTTCCTGTAACTCAGACTGGTAAACACTGGAATTCACTGTCAGTCGATAGAGACTTGTGTCGTAATTCTGATACGCTTCTCGCTGGTAAATGGGTACCCCAAAACTACCAGAAGAATCAGCAGCTTGTTAACCATTCCTGTAAATAAGGGAGAGTGGGGAAATTTGTGAAGAATCATAGTAAGGATCCTACATTTATCACAAAAATCCTAAGGAAATATGAAAAGGGAAAACGTTACTGCTCAATATTTACGAATTCTTACACTGAATACCCAAGTGAAAATGTTTTGTCACCTTTTATTAGCACCAAATTTCTTACGCATAGTAAAAGCAATTTGCTTATAACCATGATAACCTAATGACATGATAATTTAGCTTTAGAGGGATGAGTAATACCTTCTTTTATTTCACCACCCATTTTTTCCCCCAAATTTATTGGACAATCTGATTAAAAATGTTCCTTTTCTCTGCGGTGCTGCTTTACACGAAGGTGGCCTTCTCTCTAGAGGCACTCGTGGGGAGTGAAGCTGGGTTGTTATAAAGTTGCATCAGAGGGAGAACAAGGTGCTTCGTTTTGTGACTTCTGCCATTGTTTTAGCTTTCTGGAGTGTCTCTTGAATGCACGGGTTTTCAGCGAGCAAATGGCTTTGCTCTGAGGACCCAAGCTGTAGTAAGCTTGTTGTGTGTGTTTCTCAGAGCGTGATACTTCTTTATGATCTATTGTCTTTGCCAAGGTTAGGTTAACTTTTTCCTAGATTAGCTGATAAACATAAAAATAACTAGTTTTTATTTATCAAATAGATACAGTGGTTTGTGGTTTTTGAATGAGGAAGTTGTTTGCTTTCTTTTGCCTTTTTCTCCCTTAAGTTTAGTAGTTCAGATGGTGGGTTTTTTTTCCCTTTGCTCTGCATAATAATGGGTTGGAAAAAAAGGTATAAACTGCAAGACCTAAAGCAGGAACAAGGAGAGACAACGTTATAACATCCTTTTTCAATTGTCAGAGTGTCTTCTTTTGGTCTACGGAGGCAGAAAAGCTGGTCGGTCTCCCCAGGACATAAATCCTTTCTCTCTGATAAACTCAGAGACCATTCCACATAAGCTAATGGTGACTGGCAGGGGATAAGCCGTTCCAGGTTAGATGGGAACCAAGCACTTTCTTTTTACTGGCATGTAAAATAACTTTTGAAATCCTGAAGTCAGTTGTGAAAATGCCAGGGATTTTTTTGAAACCAGGATAAAGCCCTTGGGGATTTGTGGCAAGAAATGATTCTGCATTGGTCAGTGAAATACCCCGAAAATTCTCGACGGTCTTCTGCATATGTGTTTTCCATTTGTCTATGAGCAGAATGTTTCAGAAAAAGCTAAACCAGAAATATCTCTGCCATTTATTACCATGCAAAATAACATAAAGGAATGTGAAACCATCAGAGAATTCTGAGAAGTGGGGGTCCAACCAAGCTGTTACTTGTGATTTGAAGTTCGTAATCAGGTAGATTTCTAAGATGGTCTCTTTTATCCTAATTCTGGTTTCCTACATTTAATTCTTTATGCCTAAGAACTGCAGGGTAGAATTTCTCTCATTTTTGGGTACTGATACAATTATTCAGCTGCAATCACAGGCAGTGGGCTGGCTTCAGGAAAGAGAAAGCATTTGGAGATTGTAGGGAATCACTTATTTTAAGTAAACCTTTCAGAAATGCACAAATTTTTGTTTTAAAAGGAGCTATAGAAGCGTATTAAAATGTGTCAGATAAACTGATGGTACTTCCATGTTACCACTTTCTGTTGTTAGTAGCTGAAAAAAAATAGCTTGTACTTCTTTCCTCTCGTCCTGTTCTTCCTCTGCCACGTCTTTCCACCTCACACACACTCGTACACGCACTTTTTCTCTCTCGCACAGAGATGTACTGGCTTTTAGTTTTCCAACTTTAAATTGATTAGAACACATTAATTTTTAAATAAGTGTCACATATCCTTAACCAAGCACTAAAAGGTTGAGAAGGCTTCATGGCGTAAAGTCTGATCCAAAACTCGGTGAGGAGAATTTTAAAAATGCGGGCTGCCCTTCATTAGCCCCCATGATATCTCCTGACAGGCGATGTGTGCGCCGGGTCCATGCCAGGCCAGGGCAAGCCCAGCTGCCACGCACCATTTACCCTCTGTCAGCAGCTTCACTCGCAGCCCGGGCAATACTGTACACACGAGTCTGTCATGCGTCAGCATCAATTAGGCTCAGTTTGCTGCACTTGGGAAAAGCAACAGCCCGACTATTAACCATTTTTCTTCTTTCCTTCCCCCACCACCAGCCCACCCCACCCCCCCCAACGCCCCCATCCCCATTTGACTCTCCAAGCAAACTGTTTGACTCGGCAGAAGGGTTTTCGTAGCAGTTCTTGCAAATAGCAATGGCAGTTTGTTTTAAAAGAACTCACTAATTCAGATGAATTGATTTCACTGCAAGAAATTGGATTTATTGGTACTATTGTTTAAATGGGTAAGTTAAATACAGCCTGTGCTCTTACAACCATTCTAATTTTCCCTGTCTGTTGTTATAGTGTCGATGTCTGCCTGTCTGTACGCATATATATATAGACTTGCACATATACCCATGCACATACAGATTATAATACTAAACTTTAAACTTATTGTAGGGCTAGGGGACTAAAATATTTCATTAAAACTCTATCTTCTGACCTTCCTGTATTATATACTCAACATGTTTTCAATTTTTCAGTTGTAGATGTGCCTTTGCGTCGTTTTTTTTTTCTGGGTATTGTTGTTCGAAGGGCAGGGCTAAAATTTCCCCAACTTCGTGAGAAACCAACATGTGTGGTCATGCCTAAATTTGACTCGCTATTTTGTGGCTTTTCACCGCTATTATGGAGGGGGTGGGGAGCAAGACGACCACCCATGGTGCGTTCTCGTCAAGCGGCGCGGTGAGCAAATGAGTTCGCTGATGAGTGCTCAGAGAACAACCTCTTCTGGCAGAGTTTTCAAGCACTTCCCTCCATCCCCCCCTCCCCAAATTACGGCTTCTTCCTCCGTGTAAGTATAGAACACCCATGACTATTTATATAATAAAAGAGCTACTGTGTACTTTAATGGATAGTTAAAGACATTTTCACAGGTCTGTATCCACATGGGATTTATAGAGACTTATAGGCCTGGTCAGTTTGTAAAATCGTGATGGCCCAAGAGACCGTTGTCAGATGTTGGTAACAAGACAGTGTTTGAAAGGAATCAAAACAATATAAATCCTGTGAGATCTGTGGCAGCAGGATGGGTTCTAATGGAGAGGAAGACAGGGTCGACCACCACACAAGAGAACAAGGAGAAGAAAGTGTTTTTTCCCTTTCAAGCTTGCAGCACCAGCAGGGGTAAGCAGGTTTCTAAAAAGAATCTCATCAGCGGATCAATCCAGTGTAACAGATGGAGTGCACAGATATTGTCTATCAGATTTCCATCGCATGTGGCAAACAAATACATTGTTGCAACTGTTAGCAGCCAAACTTTTCCTTTTTTTAACATCATAATTACCAAGAGTTGAAAAGAACTGTGGGTTAATGATTTCCGAACAATAACTATAGGAGGTTTGGTGGATAGTAACTTCCCCAAGGAATACATTAGCAGGAGACAGAAAGTCACTGAGCATCTTGAATGGAAGGGTCTGGATCTGCAGAAATAACTGCTTATAGCGGTGCATTTTGAAAAGTGGAAATTTTCCTAGGAGAGAGAGACTGGACTGGATCTTCATCTGCTGTAATTGGCAGGTTTACACTGCAGAGAGTGGAGACAAACCAGTCCATAGCAGCTCAAAGTTTTGGGCTTTGTTGCTTTTATAAAAACATTTGCAAGAGAAAGACCTGGAAGGGCCGAGAACGATTCAGTGTGCATGCACAGTTACAGCCATAAGAGGCAAGGTGTGAGGCTATGAATTAATTTTCTAGTGTTGTTATTATTGCTATTATTAAATAGATTTTATTTTTTTTTAAGTCTTGATGCAAATATCAAACTCTGAATGCAAATATCATAGAATAGTTTGGGTCAGAAGGGACCTTTTAAAGGTTGTCTAGTCCAACTTTCAAATATGTAATGAGTCTCTCAGCATCTTGTGCATTGTTTCATTAATCTTGGAACAAAGAGAATGAAGGTGAAATGATAGCTCTGGGGATGGGCTAATGACTCCATGGCGCTCTCAGTGTTGGTGTGAATGTCATAGGTTTAAAGGTGGTGGGTATCATGGATTCAATGAGTGAGCTTTTAACAGAGAACGTCACAATTAATTTTTGTAAATAACAGTTGTTGGGCCTAGTAAATACATAGTTAAGAACTAAAAGAGCATGGTTTAGTTACCATTTAGTTACAGAAAGTATCTCAGACTTATGGCCAGATCATTTAAAAAGTTTCTCTCAGCTCAAACAAACCAAGTGGGTAATAGGGTGGGTTAGTTCTGTGAATTAACTGGAAAAGGATCAGTCAGATCCTTTGAAGGCACAACTCAGTTGCCCAGCCATACGAATCTGTGGTCATTTGAGATGATATAGGGCATCTCCCATCCTTCTGCCACTCCAAAGGAATGTACGTCTCCCATAGAACCTTTGTCCATAAGGCCAATCCCACAAGGATGTCTTGAGTAATATAGTCTCTCACATGACTGTAGGGACCAGGGGAAGTGGATCAAACTGTGGATCTTGTCAAAATGGATGTGTTGGACTAAGGTTGCTCAGAGAGGTTGTAGTGTCTCCATCCATGGAGATATCCAAAACCCAACTGGACATGGTCCCAGGAAACCTGCTCTAGGTGACCCTGCTTGAGCAGGGAGGTAGGACTGAAGAAGATCTGAAGAAGACCCTTCCAACCAGTCCCAACAAGTCTGTGATTCTGTGAAGATCAAAGGTGAATATAGTGACAAAGCAATGCAAAATGCAAATTTCTTTGTCTTTCAGATGTGCAAAAACAGGGATTCCCAGATTCTCCAAAGTTTAACAGTCAGAAAAATGTGTTATATTCTCAGGAACTGTGGCATTTTGAACTGTTAGTTTTTCCTTACAGCACATTTTTTTTACCAGTTCTCTTAAGTTTTTTTAAACCCTTTGGAACATAACAGATGTAGAATGTGGATTGACTCCATGTTTAAGACACATGGTTCATATGTGTTTTCAATTCTAGATCTTCCATGAAGTCTCCCAGTAGCATGAATGAGGGTTCTCAGTCTTTCTGTGCCTCAGTTTCCCAGCTTAACGAGGAAGCTGTTTAAGGCAGGGACTAACTTTTTATCCATTGTATAAAGCATAGTTAACCTGGTGAGACCAAATGACTACAATTACGTGTCATTGATGAGGTTTGAGGGTGATTCTGGTCCAAAGAAACCAAGTGGCCAACTGAAGAAATAGCAGATCTACCTTGACGTTAAATATCATTACATTTCTGGCTAATATTGTAATTCACAACATTACTGATCTTAAAGGTTTAGCCACAAGAAAGGAGAATTTTGCAGAAGTAAATTGAAAAGTGAAAATGTTTGCATACTATTTAAAACAACTGTGTATTATCATGACTTTTTCTTTGCATTTTTCAGCATGTATGACATTATTCAGTATTTTTTAACATGTGCTCTAAGTGTGCTGTATTTGGTCAGCACTTGAGCTGTCTCAAATAAAAATTGCTTTCTGAATTGGCTCCTATTCAAAGCCCCGTGCCCCAGTGCAATTTTTTGTTTTAGTCTCCTCTTGGATTCCAAGAATTCTAAAAGAAAAGGCCAGAATAGCATTTACACCCTTGCTTCCTCCAAAATACCTCTTCTCCTTCTGGGCCTACTTTCTTTGCACAGTAACCCTGTAATTCTAGCCCTGCAGGAGCCCTGGTGTCTTTATAGTATCATAACCAGCCTTTATGTGTCTGCCTAGCTACCGGATAACCTCACTTCTGGGAAGAAATAACTGCACCCCTTCCATGCCTCTCTTTAAGTGCTTATTAATTGAGCCTTCCCTTCCTTTTCTCTCCCGAAAGAATGGAAATTAGCAAATGCGCTCTGCACACCTCTTGCCCCATGAAGAAGACTGGTGATTTGCCCTATTTCCTCCCAAGTCCTGGAGACTCCTTCCTCTGCCTCTGTAAAGTGTGAGAGTGCGCTGGAGACGGGTCCATATTCACCTAGTTCTCAGCAGCTCTTGCTGTTAGCATCGTGCCACAGCCCTCAAGGTAGAAATGTACAGAGAGCATCTTGCACCCAAAAGTGCAAGGTTTAATCACAAAGGTAAAGAAAGATCTCGTTTTGGATATAGTATGGGGTCTTTGACTTGCTTTTGAGTGCTGCTGATTCAGGCCCAGACATGCCCACTAGCCTCTAAAGTGTGATGTCAAGACAGCTTTGGTTTATATAAATACCAACAAAGAACTGTATCTAAGGCAGAGGCAAACTGTAGAGGCAGAGGCAAGACTGTAAAGGAAGGCTGAGCGGGTCCTTCTTGATTAAAGCATTCTTGAATATTACTGACAGGTTTTCAGAGAGTTGTGATTGTTCGGAAACTACCCTTATGGAAAGGTGAGAATTAGTGATGAGTGACTTTGGTTGGGATTCTCGTCCATCTACCTGACAGAGGAAAAATTCCTTGCTAGAGGCAGAATGTTTGGAGGGCTTAGGTGAGCTTGATAAACTGGGCAACTAGATGACAACGTCATTAGGGACATAAATAAAGAGTTTAAGAAAAGCCAAAGTAATGATAATAGGAGACATAAATTACCGAGTCAGGTGTTGGCTGGAATTCACTAAAGGAAATAAGCCTGTCTGTGGTATTTTATGGATTACAAGTATATATGTAAATATGTGTTACATCGTGAGTACAAGGAGAGCAAGTAGGCTTAGTATGAATGGGTTGTTTGCAGCAATTTAAATGGAGTTTGGACATATTAATGTAAATATTTGTTCTCAAATGGCATAGAAAAAATGAGGATACAAATTTAGCAAATAGACTTCTTTTTTAGAAGCTAATGTGATTATAGAAGTGACCTAGACTGACGTTGACATAAATAGTGTTAGCATTTTCAGGTAGAATATGCTTTTTCTCAAGTAAATTTTGGACACAGTGTATCATAGCCCAACATCTACCTCCTGCACCTGCTTGCCTCAAATCAGATATTTAGTTACCTAGTAATAGTGCATCTAATTATTCTCAAGGAAAAAAAAAATTGCATGTATGAAACAAAAGGCTGCTTTGAGACTTAGTAAAGGTTTGGCTTAATGAGTAACCAAGGTACCATTTTGTATGTACTTTATTCTGAAATACCGTTGAAATAGTAATATTAGGCTCCCTTTGTTCTCATAATCTTTGATTTGAAATACAAATGGAATTTAAGATGTTAGGTCAGTGGGTTTATTGGAGAAAGTAAAGCTTAAAGGAAATTGTTCATCAGTACTCTAGTAATACATTAGTGTTAGAGATAAAAAGCACGTGTACCTTTCCAAACCCATTTTTGGGTCTGAAGCAAAGCATGGCTCAGCTGGAATTTAAGAGTGAGGCTGTATTAGGCAGTATGTGCCCCCAGTGGAATAGCTTTTTAACAAATTCCATGTTTGCAAACCTTAACCAGTTGACTTGCAGTTGGGTTGTATAAAGTAGGAAGTTCATAGTTTTACAAACAGTCAAACTGAGATTTAGAAAGCCTAAGAAAATTATTCACGATCTCAGAAAAGCCAGAGTCAGCCTTGGAGTCCTGTAGCTCCTGGTCTTGAGTATTTAAAACAGGCGTTTCATTTTTATAGCCTACAAGTTATTAACTTATAAGTGAAAAAATATACAGTAGTAAGTCCAGGTTTGAATGAGCATCTTTGCTTGTGTAATAACTGTAAACATTAGGTTGTATTTGTGTGATGGGAATAGAAATCCCATGATAAATGAAGCTGTAAATAGTCTGAAATCTCACTGGAAGTGGTTAGGTGGAAAATTAATAACAATTAAAATTTGACAAAGCACAAGTGGCAAATGAATTGCATTCCTTCTTCCTCAAGGAAGTAGTAGAGGAAATATGAACACCTGATGTAGAAATGTTTGCCAGGTCATTGAGTTTAAGAGAAGGGTCAGGAGACCAGACTTCTGGAAAAATTAGGCTTGAATACATTGTTATGTGTGTTTTAATGACCTCCAAATAGCTTAAGCCTGTATTCAAAAGGGGAACAACCATATAAATGAAACGGAGGGGGGTTGTTACTATAATATCTGTAGACAAGAAGGAAAAGTGGACACAATTTATCTCTAGTGCAGAACAACTCGTAGAAGGGAGCGTGGTCCAGTGCAGGGCACAGAGCCAGGAAGATCACGGGCTCCAATCTGTTCCGAGCCACCGGCGCTGTCTGACCCGGGCAGGTCACTTGACTTCCTTGTGCCTCTGTCAATCCAGCTGGAAAATTGGGTAACAAAAGCAGGACCTTGCTGAAAAGCGGATGCTCCATCTGAGTTGAGCTGTCCTGGATAAACAAATTACAAAACATTGATAGATACCTCAGCAAAACAAAGATGGGTCCACAGAGTCAGTAAGGAAGAATGAGCGATGTGGGAAAGATCCAGCTGCCGGTCCTGGGTGCTTGAAGAAAGTGATTTGTCTCCATGTTCACAGTGAAATAAGGAGCTCACAAGGTGGATGCAAAACTGGTTTACGTTGGAAATTAGAACATCAGGAAGACAATGGTGTTTGGAGTAAGCACTGTGTAAGATCTGGTTTCAAATTGTCCGAGGTGTGAAAACAACAGTGGTCATTTATTTCTTGTGGTGAAAATTTAAGTGCTAAAAGGCTCTCTAGGAGATGAGCATCCTGTAATTCATAACCAGATATCTGGACAGGACCATGAGAGACTGCACATAATTCACTCTTCTTGCTTTAGTGGTATATTTTAGAGCTTTAAGGGGGTTCCATTTGAAATCATATGGCCTTTAATTTGTATTCTTTTTTTAATTTCCGTGATTTTACATCTCAGTCTGGGATCCCAAGTCCTTTAGAAACATGTCTTACAGAAGCCAACTGCATAGATTTTGAAATTGTACAAAGTCCACAGATTCAAATGTGGTTGGAGAGAGAGCACTGTGTTAGAAAAAAAAGATAATAGAGCACATGTTCCAGATCCCTGGATTGCAAGAGTGTGACTTGGGGTGCCTTTTAAAAAATGTTTGGCAGTGGGCTGTACAAGAGGGATGTATTTATTTCACTATTTAAAATTACTTTTTCAATATATGTAAAAATGTAGAGTACATGAATTTGGTATGAAAAATGATCTTGATATTTTTAAGGAAAAAAAATGTCTGGGTGTAGTCTAATAAACTGGCCTTTGGAAATAGGATTCAGAAAACTGAAGCTAATTTCTTGGCTCTGCTAATAGTTGTTGAGTGCTTTGGCATGCCATTTTGTGTCTTTTTACCTCCATTTCCCTATCTGGAAATTGGAAATAAGGATTTTTACCTCTTTTGTACAGAGCTGCTGATGAAGAATGTCAGGTAAGAATTGGGGTCAAAGTAAAGCATGTGTTGTTGTTTTGCACGTTTCATTGCCATGAACAAAGAAGCACCTTTATGTTATAATTGCATTGTGTTATTTATATTTTTGTTCCACTGACTGATGTGGATATGACAGAAGGAAAAGAGCAGCTACATGTGTGCTCATTAACCGGAGAAGGAAGGACGTTGACTCCACACCAGCACACTTGACTTTTTCTGGCAAAGCTACACATTAAGTGCAGTTCTGAAGGTCTTGAGACACTCGTTCAGCATGTGTTTTACGACATTTTAAGACTTAAGTAAGCACTTCAAAACCACTGTTCCATAGTAGCTTGGGATTTATTTAAAATAGTTGTTGTTTAGCCCTTCTGGTACTCAGGATGAGGCAAGGTCAGTTTGAAGACTCCAAGATGCTTAGAAAGGTTTTGAGCAGGATGAAGTGCTGGGTTCATCTTAATCATTGAGCCATAGGGTGGCAGATAGTTTTGGAGGCAGAACTATTGAAAAGTCACACTAATATTTAGGAGGAAAAATATTTCCAAGAACCTGAAACGTTTTTTGGGGAGTTGTGTGCCAGAACCAAATGTCCAGCAAGTCATTAGTTTCCTGTCCTCATACTTAGTCTTGGCAAGGAAACTTTTTGTTGGAAGATGTGTTATTATGGCAGCAAAGGAATTGCTTTGAGAACCATCCAAAAACAATCTCAAGAGCTGTACAGAAAATTGCTAACTTCTCTGGACACAATAAAACTGGTATTTTCTAATTCTACTAACCATGTTAAGACTTACCTGTCCTGTGGGCTGCTGTGTGTCATGCTGCTGTGTGGACCCTTTTGTTCTGGTCACCCGAGGAAGTGTGTGAGTTTCCTGAAAATACACTCTGCTGTCAGACAGGCCACAGGAGCAAAAAGAGAGTGAAAAGTCAGAGGCAATAACTGAACTGAGTTCTTAGATTTTAATATATTTATATGATTTTTTTTCTACCTTCAGTATTAAGCCTGCTCTTATTTCCTATCCTATGAATACATCCAGTTTTTAACTGGTTCTACACATGATTAAGATTCTAAATACAAACAGGCAAAATGAGAAGGTGTTTTTGTAGTTACAGGGCAGAGACTTATTTGGATGCAAAGAACTGTATTCGGTTGGCACCTCTGCCATAGGCATCCCAAGTAATCCTCATGAAACCACTCTGTCTCTGAATCTTGCTTTTTCTTTGTAAGGACTAGGATAACAGATGGTTTCTCCAAGAGCTGTCTGCCATCTCTCCTTTTGTTTTCAGCTGTCAAGGTCTGGAGTGGACTTTATCCAACTATATTTTGTGATACCTAGGACAAGTATTTCTCTCATCTTGTTTAAGCCTGCCTTCTATATCTTGTAATAGTTCCATTAGCGGAAAAATGTCCTCTACTGGGAGAAATGCGTGAGGCAAATGCTGCCTTTGCCAGTGCACCTGGCAGTAACAATAGACCGGGAACTACAAAGGATGACATACTGCAATTAATTTGTGAATGAGCTATTCAAGATACTAAGTGATTGGGGATGGATTTGATATCTTTGTATCTTTTAGCGTCAACAGGGATCGGTTTAGAATTGGACTTAGAACAGTTAAAGAGGCAACAGAGGAGCTGTTCTGTTGGCAAAACTTACTCTAATTTGCAGTCATTTATCTCCCATCCCTCTCAAACCATCCACAGGGACTCCTATGCCAAACGCACCAGGCTTATTAGTGTGTCACAAGGTACCATGCCCGGAGCGGCTGTCCATAAGCAGTCACAGCAGAGGTGGGCAGTGTGCCATACGGACATCGCAGCACAGTCATAGGCAAGCGGTCTGTCCGCGCTGAGGTATCGAATAGATTACAATAACCAGAGGCTTCAGCTTCGTTCATAAAAATCAGTTCTTGCGTAACTAATTGTGAGCTGCGAGGAGCTGGCCCTTCTCCTTGTTTCAGTCGGATAAATTGCCATAAGGTAAAATAAAATAGATTACTAACCAGGCATTGCTCTTCTAGGATGTCACGGGAATGTAATGCAGTTGCAAATGGGGAGGGCAGGTGGTCCAGACAACTGCAAATGGAAAGGTGTCAGCAAGACAGTCTTCTATTAAGAAGTGATGCAATTATGAAATGGTTTGAGGACCTCTGTATTAACCCATAAAGCAACAGACACTCTCAGAGGGAATTGCCTTCTCACTGACTTTTGCCTGCTGAGCTGTATTTTTCCCCCTCGGTAGAAGCATTTCTCATGTAATACAATTCTGTATGTGACAGTGAGCCTTGCCATCTGCTATCAGAAAAATAGGAGAAAGACTGAAAAGGGATGAAGTTAAAAAAAAATAATAGAAGGGTTGCTGTAATTTCAAGGCACAATAGTGATGGGTAGAAACTGGCAGTAATCGAACAAATCAGGGATGAGGACTTCTAGGCCAGTCTGAGACGATCAGCTTGTGCTGAAATGGTTTTTCTCAGGTGAGGGCTTAGGGAGAGAAAGCTGGGGTAAGTCCGCCGTTAGCATCACCTTGACTGGTCCAGCTGCTGTGTGCTGTAAGGGAGAGCTGCTGAGCTGCTGCCTGGCTCTTCCACAAGGACTTTGTTTTCCAGGGCAGCATTTGTGGCTGCTGTAGGCATCGGCCCTGTGCTTGCCAGCGCAGAGCAGACAAAGCAAATACAGCCGAACTGATCGAGGAAGCACCGGCCTCACGGATGGGGAACCGTTTGGGGTTGATAAAGTTTCATCAGAAAGATTTCATCCCTGGCTCTGGCACAGCACTCGGAGAGGCTTGAAGCTGGCCAAACCCTGTGTCTCTGTTTCTCATCCAGCTGAAGAAGACAGTGACACTTGTCTTCCCACGGGAAGGAGATCGAGGCCTTTGGCTGAAAGTCGTCCTGCCAGGCGTGGGTGTGAAACTGCTCGTGTGCTGATATGTGAAGCTGTTTGGCCCTCGGCCAGCCACGCACGCGGAGTCCCTTTGGGGACAGCAGGACTTAAACACATGCTGGAGTTTAAGCGTGTGCTGAAATGCTTTGTAAAGGCAGGTCTTTGTGACTAACACTACTCGTGTGATAGGATGATTAAGATCATGATCTCTGATATTTCTGAGAATGCTTTGTCTTTCCTATTAAAAAAAAATATATATCTGGCTGCTGTGGCTCTATACTTACCACAATGTTATTTTAATGAAGTTTTTTTTTTTGTATTTATAGTAAAGCCATGGCCTTAGGTTTTTATAGATCTTCTTGAAGGAAGACTGGGAAAGGGGAAGAAGAAATCTAATTCAATGTATCTATTTGGGGGCTGAAAAGCAACGGTTGCATTGCATAATAAGGAAAACTCACTCAAAAATACAAAGTTAATGATATTACTAGAAACAGGTTAAAAAGTTGGTTACGGAAGCTGAGCTGTATAAATAAGAGTGAATTCTAAGCCGAGGTCTCTGAAATGCCAATTACAGTCACTTGAGTACATGGGGGCATACTGAGCTTTTGCTGGGAGAGTTAATGAGCAATTTCATAACATGCTATATATCACTTTAAGAAGACATGATAAATTGCCACTAATGGTATTGTGTGTATAAATGGGAGCTGGTTTTGCTCTGCATTTAGTTCTAGTGATTGGGTGGTACACCTGGAAAGACTTGTATTTTAATGGGGCCTTTTTAGCACTTTTGCACCTCGTATGTTCTGGATTATATATGATTGATGGCTTTGAATGTATGGGAAGGAAAGATATGTAGATCTTAATGCTTTTAAACCATTTGTTTTCCAGTCTCTGTAAAAGGCCTCTCTGTTTTCTGGGTAATGGTTTATACTTCTCAAGTAAACAGAAGTACGGTTCTGGGACTTTGCCTTTTAACACTATAAATCCAGTGTTTTTTTAATAGGAGGGTCATTCAGTTTACGGTGCTCTTAAGAAAAGATAGCTACTTTCATGCTAGTCATTAAAGACAAATAAGTAGGTGGTTTGGTAAAAGGATAATTCAATTCGTGGAGTAGATAATAAAATAAAATCAGAGTTTGCTTTGGTTTCATTCTGGCCATTTTCCTAGGTCCTATTTCATATGGCGAGTAAAATCTCTTTGTCCCCCAAGTCACACCAATTTCTTCACAGCCACGACATTTCTGGGTTCCCCTCTCTCCTGCTGGACCCCGTCGGTGCTTGCTTTGCCCAAAGGGGTTGCTGTCGAGCAGGGTTAAAGCGTTCTCCTCTCCCCCTCTAACCTGGGGAGAAACAGACCCAAACTGGAAATCAAACCCAGGCTTCCCC
Source organism: Limosa lapponica baueri (assembly GCA_002844005.1). Lineage (NCBI taxonomy): Eukaryota > Metazoa > Chordata > Aves > Charadriiformes > Scolopacidae > Limosa > Limosa lapponica. Next base: position 195,302 of record KZ506284.1, on the reverse strand, counting down.
TCTGGAAATGTAAGCGTACTCTCGGGTTATTTCCCATTGATACCCTGGTGTAGAGTTCAGCTCTTGCTTTTTTTTTAAGCTTCCACGCGTGCTTGAAGCCCAGCAAATCTCCTGCATGTTTCTTGCATGTGCAAAAATTGCTTCTTCTGGAAGGAAAACTCTTAATGCTGGCCAGAGCCCCGAGGAGCGCTGAGATGTTTGAGGCGGGCTTCTCCTGCAGCTCTTTCCATCTGCCTCAGTCTCGTGGCCTTTTTGGCCTTCAAATCCTTGGGCAGATTTCGAGCTGATGTTAGCAGAAGAAGCACAAACTAACTTTTACTGCAGCGTGGTTTAATACTGCGGGGTTGAAAGGCAAGTGCGTTAACTCCTGCGGCCCCATGTTTTACTATATTGCTAATTGCCACTTGTTCCCTATGCTTTGTCACTTGTAGCTGAATTTTTCGACTGGTGTTATTTTCAGACTGTTGTTGATCCCCAGCATTATCTGAAAAGTGGTGCCTCCTCTTAGCTGGATTGCTGGTCTCTGTTTCTAAAATGAAACAGAGCAGCGAGTATGTCCTGTAGCATTTCCTACCTGTGCTCTTATCTGTTGCCCGAGGACTGAAGTTCACAGATGAGATGTAGAGATCCACAGGCTTTCCTTCACCATCTCCAGCATTTCAC
>KZ506284.1:103202-117304 GCA_002844005.1 Limosa lapponica baueri | reverse complement strand
ACAGGGAGCACAATAGTTCTGGAGCTGTCGCCTTTTCTGGAGTGTGTGCTCATTTCTTCTCTGGTTTATCGTATAAAAATAATTGGTTTGCAAGCTGATATGGGCTTGGAAAATTTTTGAACTCTTGAAAACTTTTATAGGATGAGAAAATGGATTCCCGCTCATCACCATGTCTGAATTTCAGAAAACGACCCTGTGCACGTCTGCACAGAATATTTTTTGCCATGCACTTGAAAGCCAGCAGATACCTTCACTATTCAACACATAAAGCAATGGAGACATAGTCCTATCACAGGACTTAAGCATGTGTAAGGGTATGTATGCCAGAAGTAAAATGTATGCCATTTTAACTCCCCATGTTTGAATTCTACACACACAACTGGCAAGTGCTATGAAAAGGAAAACTATCAGTTCTTCAGGCCAGTGAGAAAATTCTCTAATGGTGAAGATTTCTAAAAACAAACGAATTGCTTCCATGAGGAATTTAGAATGAAAAATGTGATAAGTTATAGTCAGTCATTAACATTTGTTGAACATTCTACTTATTATTAGTGTTTCGTATACTTCTGGTTCAAACATTTCATGGAAAAAGAGTGGAATAAATGGGGTAACACTAACCAGATGGTCCTGTATGTGGAATTTCTAAAGCTTTTTGTGTACTTTATGTCGAAGATAACAAATCACACAGGTCAACAGCTAGTGTCGGCTAGTGAGAAATGATTGTACATTTTAAGGGAGAAAAGCTCTTGAGGTCTTAGTCGCATTGGTGTCAGGGATTCAATTTTGTGATTTTCACGTGGAAATGAAGATGCTTCCAAGTGAGGCACACTGCAGAAGAAATGTTTAAAGAGAGGTTTGTTTAGATTCCAAAAACTAGGTTATCTTAGACACATTTAGGTTCAGGACATCTCTTCCTTGCTTTTCGTTTAATTATGTTTCTATTTTATCTTTGGCATCTGCAGAGGATAAAATATAGGAATAATTAGGAATAGAGCTAGCTGATGAAAAATTAAGACTTTTCAATATTGTTTCTTTATACGCTGTTCTTAAAGTTAAAAAAATCAGAAAAGAATTCTGCAGTATGTTTTGCTTTTTGATAAGTAGCTTTGCATGCTTTAACATTTTGAGAGTCATACACTTGCTAAGAATATCTGTCTGATCTGTGGCTTATCTAAGTCATCCATCCCTGTAGTATCTTGCCAGGTCACTGTAGTCCTGCTGAAATATTTTGATGCAGAATTTCATCCAAATAAATACATAGTGTATGATGGTGCCATCTATAGCCTAGACAGCTCAAGGGATTAGTAATTAGTTATATAGCCTCTTACTTAGGGATCGTTACTTAAGATCAGACTCGGAATGTCACTTCTAGCCACAGGCTTGGCAAGTTGAAACAGTGGTTTCTTTCTGATCCTTGTCAATGAGGTAATGTCTGAGTCATCTGGGGCAAAATAGAAGTAGAAACTGAACTATAATTTCCTTTCTAGAACTGATTTACTGAAACTCATTTTTATGTAAAGGCGGTGGGGCAACATTTTAACTACTGTCTACCTGTTCCATGAGTACAAATGAAACCAACTTCCAGGTACATCAGCCAGAATGTCTTTCCACCAAAGGAGATGAGTGTGACATAGTTTCCAGTCTATATGTGTGCCGAAGGTTGTTGCATCACAGAAAACAGCAGCAGTCAACGGGGAGTACAGTTCAGAGCTAATGATCTTTCTTTCATAAGGCCATCTCCTTCCTATAGCTCAGTAGATACTTCTAGATAATGATCCAGGAGCTACGTTTTCTTAAAACTGAATTGTTTATCAATGGCCAGCTTCTAGATAGACTTCAGAGAAATGAACCATTCTGCGAATACAGCCTTACAGGTGTGCAGCAGTGGTCTTAATTTTTTGATGTAAAGTTAAAACCTCAATTGTAAAAAATGCAGCTTTGGTGGAGTTCTTTTGTCTTGTTCAAATCAATCTTGAGATTAGAAATTACTATATTCCTGCAAAGGAGAACATTTTGGGTTTTCTACCTTCTTTTTAAACACAGGCAGCATCTACTCTTTGAATAACTTCTCAGGATAAGATTGTCTCTTTCAGATGACACTTGCTGTTAGTGTCAGAAGAAATTTCACTTTTGATACATGTGCAGTGAAGCAATGTAGAGGTTTATTCAGCATGGCATCTTCCATAGATGAAGCATCCCTAAGCATTTTGCAAAGTGGGGCCATCTTCTAGAGCCAGAGCTGAAGAACAATAAAAGAGCTGTAGGCAAAGGAGGAAAGATGAGCTTCTCAGTAAAAGTAAAACCAGATTCTTATGTACCAAACTGTGTTTTATTAATCACGTTAGCACCAGTGACTGTGATCCAGGGTGGATAGAGAAGTGTGGGAGGATGGTGCTCTGTGTGTTGTGTTATTTGTGGTGTGGTGAATGGTATTTATATGGTATCTATTTCCATTGTCATGAAATGACAGCACACAATGCATTTATGGCTTCCCATCACAGTGACTGTACTCATCACACCTTGCCTGCTGAACATGAAATGAAAGCATTGCCTTCTAGGAGGTGGTAGTGCACCCTCAGAGAGGCAGAAGCTACATAATATTTGTTAAGCCAGGGATCAGTAAACCTGTCTGGGTGACAATTCCTTCTAATTTTGTGAGAAGTTATAAAATGCAAAGCGATTTTCTGAACCACTGTTTGAAAGATAAACACACAGAAGAAAACAACTTTTCCCTTGTATTGTTTTAGGTTTGTACATCTTTTTTTTTTTTTTTTCAGTGATGATTTTAGACTATTGCTAAAGGTCAAGAATCAAGCATTGAATCAAGTTTCATTCTGTTGGATCAAGAAGTGACACATTCTCTTATCCATTATGTTCTTTCATATCTTCTGTTGTGCACTTACATCTGTGTATTTTTGCTTTGGTTTATGTGTGTGCACACTTGTGCAGAGGTGTATCTCTAAAGGTGTTTAATTTTTGCTTGGTAGATGGTAGATGTGCAGTTCTGTCTATTATATCCTTTTTTGCAATGTTTCCTTGAAATATGTATAAAAATAGGGCAAGAGAGAGACCCTATTTTGACTGTAAAATGCCTTGGTAAATGCCTGTCACATTTACCTAGTGTTATATTTAGACTGGAGCTGAAGAAATCACTAAAACAGGTAACCAAAAGTTCCTGAAAGTGACTTAGTATGATAGTTGGTGTGGAGCCAGCAGCTCTGTTACCAGTTCCTGGTCACTGACTAACGCACCGGGCTCCTCTGACGTGTGACCTGTTGGTGTTGGCAGCTGATCTCATCTCAGGCTATTGCAGCATTAGTCTCTCCTCCCTAATTATCACAGCCTGCGCCCTCCACGCACAACACACGCACACAGGTTCCGTTTCGCCTCGCCCAGGCTCAGTGCCATCCCTCGCAGCTGCCTCCAGTGGTTTTTTTCCTGGTGGGAAATCCCATCAGTCCATGGGGAGAGGACTTGGGCACCACGCTTGTATCTTGCGGGTCCAGCTTGGTCCACCAAGAAGGTGCAAATCCAGCACCAGCAAACCCAGCAAACCTGGTGAAGTCCAACAACAGCAACTCAGCTGTGGACTTCGAGAGGGTGGAATTGTGCACAGGGAACAAGTTTGCTGTATCGTTTAAGTAAAAAGATGATTTTGTTTTGTTCAGTAACTCAGTTCAGATTCTTTTATGAAAATCTTGACGCATTGCAGTCAAGGATCAGACAGCAGACATAGTATTAAATGATTGTTTGCCAGGTGTTTGTTTGTTTGGATTTTTTAGGGGCAGCCCACAGCCTGGAGGCTTTGCATAAACCTAGGAGTAGGGCTATCCTTTGCCCCGTAGAACTAACCTTCTCAGCTCTGTTTCCAGATGTAGAAACCTAGTAATCTTCACTGAATGTTCTATTATTGTGCAGTAGTTAAAATTGATATTGGTATGTTTGCAGTGTGAAATCTCTTGCTGATTTGAGCCCTGATGGTGTGAATACTTACCATTGTGCTTATTGTGATGTAGCTGCATACTCCCACTGAGTACTCCAAGTTGTATACATAAATGTTTTCATAAGTCTTAGCGATCTGGTTTGGTAAGTGCAGGCACGACATGTGTAATGCACAATCTCAGCTGCTCCTGAGGTCCTGAATCTCTGCGTGGAGACAGATATAGCAAGCTTTCATATGAAACCTCTCTAGATTAAATTTTTAGTATTGTAATCTTGATTTATGTGTGGCAAGAACAGTTGGTTGGGATACATTGGAAGAAAATGTATCCCATCCATTAGCAAAGAATGCAATAATTAGTAGAGGAAGAGACCTGACTCAGAGCGTGTGATATGACTCGGAATTGTGTCCTCGAGTCATTATGCAGATAAAAAATCCCACTACTCGCTTCAGTGCAAGTTTTGCATGTGTAACAGCTGTCACAGCCAGACCATTAATCAGCTGAACCACCACACAGGTGGAGGATGAGAAACCACCTTCTGTGCTGGAGGTTGGACATAAAAAATTATTTTTCATGGGGTCTGTCTGTCTGTGCTGCTGTGGCTGCAGCAATGCAGTTCTCCGGTGTAGATCTCTTTCTCCACTGGCATAAGAAGTTTTTGTACAATTCCCTCTTTTAAGCTTAGAGGAAAAAATATAGATTGTAGTTAAATGCTAAAGAGACCATGACTTAGCTCTCAGCTGTGTTTCTCCTGCTAAAACTATTGCAACAAAAGACACGCAAATGTTATTTTATTTGATATATTAGTGTACTATGAACTCATATCAATTGCGTACAGTTAGTTAGATAAATAAACAGCTTACTTTTGATTGTGTGTGTTAAAGTACCCCAGGTTATTTTGCTAAATGATGTCATTTATCATTCCCTGCTGTGTATAATGACTATTTTTGAAAAAGAGAGGTTTTCCTTCCTCTCCTGTCCACCCCCAAACCAAAAAAAGAGAAGAAATCTTATCAGAATAAGCTCATCCCTTGAAATACAGACATTCCACCTCCTCCGTTTGCATCACGTGATATGGCAAGACATCAAATGATACAAGGATATGTAATGTGACAATAAATGAAAGATAAATTAGCAGAATGTTTTTTTGGATAGACTGTTCCTTATTCAATTTGGATGATAAGAATTTAGTCTTAATTTCTGACGTATTCATTTTATCAGCTAAATTTCCTAATTTGTATTATTACAGATAATTACCAACATATATTTATTCTTAAAACTTTATTTGTTCAATTAGAAGGTAGATTTCAGCCTTTATCTTTGTAGGTAGTTGATCCAAGACAGTTTTATGTAAATGGCTTAATTAATTGGTACCCTTCAGTTGAAACAGCAACTTACAAAGGAAGTAATCCTTTTAGAGTGGCATAAGCTGTTTAAAAAAGGCAAAAAAAACCACAATACCTTTCTCAGGCACATTGGCACACAATTATAAGTTATTTGACAGAAGTAAATGTAATAAACTGCAAGGCTTCTTCCCAAATTATGTCTTTCTATGTAATTAAAATAGCATCAACCTTAAGTGCAGTGGCTCTGTAGTCTTCAAATCTATGTTATTAAGAGACTTAATTATGCAGAATTACAAAACTTTCTTATAAATGGTTCAACATGTTGATGGTAAAGATGTGATCTGTGTGGCCTACTTAGTAAGTTTACAGTCTCTCTCAAGCAATTAGTTGTTTCCAAGTGTTTGGTGTGTTGCTCTCCCTTTCAGGCTATCCTTGGAAACCCCTGCCACGCAACATTGTTAGAGGATGTGGTGACAGGACTTTTTTTCTTTATGGCCATCTGACAACGGCACCAATCACTCCAAGTGACAGTCTGCCACCAGTGCTGTTGTTGCCACAGCTGCCTTTGCCTGGATTGCAACTGCAAACTGGGGTCTTGACATATGGGCTAGAAAGGAGGAAAAGGGGGTTTGGGGTATTCTCTCTCCTCCTGCCATTCACCAAGGTCCATTTGTTGTAGAAGCCAAGCCTTCAAGCAGTGTTTTCCCCAGTTGCATACTACTCTACAAAAGTAAGGGGTACTCCATAGTGGAATTAATTTGTAAAACCCAAAAGAGGGTTGTTGAGATTGCACGTGTGATGGAAAATCTCTGCCTTTCCTGAGCAGATCAAAAAGGCCTTGATTCCGAGTGTTTGCATGACAAAGTGTGGACCTCTTGCTCAGTCTTATCATTTCCCTTCATAAGAATGGTGGGAGAAAATAATATATGAGTCTTTGAAAAACAACCAATTCTTCACGTCGTTAACAAGGGAAATTAAAAAATGCACTCTGCACCCACTTATCTCCTCTGCAGCTTGCTGTTATACTTGTTTCTGAACTTCATACCAAACTGGTGATCCTGGGGGAGGGGGAGAGGGATGAGTGGGTGAAGGAATATATGTCTAGAAATGTGGCAACTTTTCAGTAGAGATGCTCCAATGCTGTCCTCATTATTGTCCCATTTTATTTGGCAGAGTGACTCTTTTCCCCTTAAATGTGCAAGGGTTTAATTAATACATTCCAGTTGTCAAACCTAGTTCAGCTTGATGAGCAGGAGAGTGTAGAAAAGCTAGATTATTTGTTTGCATCACTAGGCAATGGGGAAATACCTCCTCCGTTGCTTTTCTTTGCAAGTAGTGACAGCAGCGTTCTGACAGAGACAAAGGGATAAAAAATGTGCTGGAAGGACTAGAAGAATTAATTTGTAATAGATAATTGGATCTGTATGGCAATGATACGAGTTTGGAGGAAACTCGAGCAGAATAGCTCTCTAGGTTTTTAGGTTTCACTCTCTTGTCAAAATAGCGTCTGCATGCCTTATGCATTTTAAAGTTTAAATAAGAATATACATATCTCACTTCCTTATTTAGCTGCGCCATCCATTGTCTCACAAAGGTCTGGGTATGCTTATTTCTATTACTAATTAAAACTCAATAAATAAGTGTTGCTCTTTATTGGGAAAGTGACATGGTATTGCTGTTACTTTCCTCTCTTGCAAAAGTTAATTTTACTCTTGCACCAGCCTCTGAGACAACTGTCTTTTGAGTTTTGCAAGCCTCGTCTTAGCTGCTGACTGGTCCTACAGCAGATCCTCAGAGAAGGGCGTAGTTCAGTGTTACAAGAGATTGTCTCATTCAGTGGAAGCATCCACATGGTCCATCCCGTGAGGGTATTGAATGTCAAGATTGAGACGTAACGTGAGTTCAGTTCTGTAGAGAGCCAGTGACGAAAGCAGAGTGCTGTGGGGACGTTCTCCGACAGCTCTGGTTGCTAAGGTGGACTGATGGTGTCTGTACTGGTTGCAGATTTTTCTGAATTGGTGAATTTGTCCCTAGCTGTATCTAGATTCAATAAGCAATCCTAGAGGTCATAAATATAGATCGCTGGTAACAGAGCAACTAACAAATGGTGAGAGTGCGTTATTTTAATAAAAATAAAAGTTTTATTGGAGGATGATCAACATTGTTCCCCTCCTTTTAAAAAGGTGTTTCAGGTGAGCCCTGAAATTATAAACCTGGGAGGCACCTCAGCATAAAGAAATGTGGTTGAGAGAATGATTAAAGATCAAGTTATAAAGGACCTAGATGAGGATAATATGATGGGGACAAATCAGCACGATTTCTATAGCCTGTCAGATTTCTTTGAAATAGTTAACAAATAATGGATAAAGGAGAACCGGTGGATATAATTTATTTAAACTTTCAAAAGGGTTGGATAAAGTCTTTTAAAGGAGGCAATTAAGGAATCTTGCTAACAATGGGGTAGGATGTAAAGTCTTGTCATGGATTTAAAACTGATTTAAAGACTGAAAGTTAAAAGTAAGATTAAATGCCCATTTCTTATTGCTGGAAGGAGACAATAATGGGTGTTCAGGAGTGGGGCTAGGAATTGTAGACTTCAGTTTTTTTAACATATATATTTTATTAAATTGCTATTGTGCATAGAATATAATTAGATAGTATTCCCTAGGAAATACTGTAGGTTAGTATTAAGGATCTGTGTTATACAGACTGCTCTAGTGCTGTCATGCTCTACTGAAAAGGAAAAGAAGCAGGAAAACAGGGTGAACAATAGCAATAATGCTTCCTCCAGAAGATGCTTCTCCACCAAGAAAAACATCATCTGCTTTTTGCACCACCAGCACTTGACCAGCACAATTCATGAAACACACACCAGCTCTGATCCAAGAATAAAATCAAATTTCAGTCAAAAATGTCCAGGGAAGTTTTTTCCAGCCTTTGGTGAACTAGTTGTATCTGCCTATTTCCTGCAGCCAGACGTCGCCGCAGTGGGATCTGTGACCTCTGCTGGTGCTGGCAGTCCATGGCCCAGACAGCTCTTGCCCAAGAAAGGGGAGGAGAAGGAGAAATTGTAGAATAGCTCTACAAAACTAGACTAGTTCAGATAATGTGGTTTTGAATAAGATTTGCCACAGAAAAGGTAAAAGAAGTATATGCTACAGAAATATGCATACAGTTTAGAGTGAACTTGTAAGCCCTGAATCTGTCACTACTCATCAGGCAAGTGACACTGGTGCCATCCCACTCAGGGCCATGAGGACACCTCCAGGTGCAATAACTGAGAAAGAGATGGGAAGTTTTGCTTCGTGCCGGGTGTGTCTTTATCTTTAAGCTGTCTGGCCCAGATAAGAGGTGTCCTCCCCCAGCATCCAGCAGAGATGGAAGGATTTTCAGAACAATTAGAGAAGTTGAGTAGGAAATTCCAGATTAAAAAAAAAAAAATTAAAACCTGTGATTATTTAATATGAGGAGGAGGAGAAAGGTGATCAATTGAGGAGAAAGGTGATCAATTGTGGAACAAGTATTACAACAAAGGTGCTGATCAGAGGCTTGCATTTACTATCCTGAAAGTCAAAAGTCACCTGTGTTTAATGGATATGTGGAAGGAGAGGGGGTGGAGAGCACTTCTCTCCCCTGGTAATAGGAATCTCTTGGCGCGGGGTATTGCTGCAGACAGCCAGTTCTTCAGCCTTGTAGCGGGGCGCATTATCACAAAGCGTATCGTATCGCAGAGTTAGCCGAGGGCTGCCTGGTACTGAACAGCACCAAATAAAATCACTCAAGTTAGTCACCCTACCCCCAAATTTCTGCTCCTTGAATTTAGCATGCTCCTGGTGAATGAGGCTATCGGGAATGAAACCGAACGCAGTGGACTATATTTAAGCACGGTAGCAGAATGATATTTTGATGGCTAATTTCTTTGATCTTCTGTTGAATTTAAATTTGCCTACAGTGGTTTCCCAGTTTCAATTAGTACACAAAACAAACTTTGCGTATTTTCTGAGATTATGTTCTTCATTATACATTGCTGTAGTTTTATGTGTTGTTGCCAAGAAATCTGCTTTTGACAAATTGCACAGGAGGCATTTTGAGATTGTGATGGAGTTGATTGAGTTTTGGCCAAATCCTGTACACTTTTATCACTGAAGACTGAAATACAGATGCTTGTTACACTAAAATATATAGAATTTGCTTTGGCCCTGAAAATCTGTGTCACATTTTAAAATAACCAATTTGGGTACAATTTGAGTTAAGTGGCAAGTAAACAATGCAAATGAAACTGTTTTGTTAGCTAGAAAGTAATTGAAAATCTGCAACTAATTATAAATTGGCAATATACAAGTCTCCAGGAAGCTGAAAGGAATACTTCGCTGATATATTGTTTAGTTATATTCAAAATTAACTTACCCTGCACAGTTTGTGCAAGAGATTTTGCTGCTTATTGTAACTTTACTTTTGCAAAAATCAAACAATTACTTTGGATTTCATAAGAAAAAAAAAGTGTAATTTTTTTTTAAGATAACTCTTCTTAAGTTATATGATTATTTTTTTTTATTTCACATGGGCCTTGAGCTTCAGCTTTTGTATGTATGTTTGAATTTCTTCAGTGTTTGTCAGTATTCTGTTTTGATTGGCACCTTCATTGTGTTTTTCAACTCATCACCTCAACACATTTCTCATGCATTAATGTAGCTGTACAATACCTTTGAGAAATAAGAATGTGTTGTCACATACGAGAAGAAATTCTTTGCTTGTATTTGGTAGGAAAAAAGTATGGGATTGGCTGGAAAGCATCTATTGTCAGTGCCACCTAGATCTGTAACACTAGGAGCTAGTCAGAACACCCAGATAATTGTCATGTGGATTTGTGCTGCCAGAATGTGTGCCATGTGCAGGTGTCAGGTTTTGGTGAGTATCAGCTTTTGTCGTTGAAGAATTATTATTAAATAGGACTGTGTAAATACATAAGTTTTTTTTTTTTTTAAAAGGATAAATCATTGTATTTGCTACAACTCAGTTTAACAACCCTTGATGTATATAATACCAATCAAAAAGCATTTCACAGAATTTGGAGAAGGGAGATAAGGGAAAATATTGTTTTTACAATGTTCTGAAATATCCTTAGTCCCAGAGCAGCAGGCCATGCTGGAAAGCTCAACACTGCTTCTATTTTGGTCTTGTCACCAAAAGCCCCAAGAATCTCCACAACAGGTAGAGATCCAAACTCTGTCCTCCTGCTAGAAATAAGTATTTTTCAAGCTTATCCAAACTCAGAGTCATTCAGGTAAGCTGCAGAAGGTGCAAAGTAAAGCTGGCAGGTTTTTTCAGGGGAAGATTACACTGCAGTTATTGTTGTGCTATTCTGTATCATGCAAAAAGGCAAGCAAAAGGGTATGAAGATTAAAAATTAGTTCTTTAGGTTCAGATAGGGTATCAACAAGAAGAGCCAGGGGAGAACTCCTGACTTACAGTGCCAGGCTATCATCATCAAATCATATCCACCCACTTGGCCATCGCCTTCTCTGTATAAAGCATTTTGCTGATATGTACTCTCCTTTAACAATTCTTGACTTGAGAAATTTCAGACCGGAATGTCTTACAGCCCTGTGCTGTTTCTCCATAAACCAGTGTTGAATTGTACATTCTTCCGATATTAAATTTTTAACGTGAAGTCTTGTAGTTGTAGTCAACACCTAGTAGAGATGCCTTTTGAAACTTCTGAAATACCACATAGAAATGGATCAGCACTGTCCGGCGGTACAGTGTGGGCTCAGATATGGTGCTTGAAGAGCTGTGTAGAGGCCAAACAAGATGGGGAGGGGTTTCCTTGTTAGTCCTGTGCTGAGGAGATCGGGGCAGTCTGTCATTAAAAGGAAAACAGCCAAGGAGCAGGAATAAACCTCTTTTCTTTCTGCAGTAAATATTTCCAGGCAGCCCAGTCTCATGGTCCTTGTGGAAGTAGCTCCATTCATGTCGTTTGGGACTCCAGCCTGTGAGTACAGGTTGCAGGACAAAATCCATAAATACTAGGCTTAAAAAAGTGAATCTGCATCCAGAGCATTTCAATAAAAAGTTAGCTTGGGTCTTGGGGAAGGAAAGGGATAAAGCACTGGGGGAATGGAGAATATGAGTCATGGCATCCAGACTGAAATGAATTTTTGAGCACGAATCACGGTATAAAATTTTAAGGGCTTGATCCTGCCTTTGGCTGTGCTGGTATGTATTGTTCCATATCCTGTAAAATCAGCTACTGTTACATGTTAAGTGGTACTGTGCACCCACATAACTTAGCTCTGAGCTCTAGGTTTTTATAATCTTTATTTTTTAAATCCTATAAATGCTGCCCGACTTGGCTTTTTAGAATGTTGAACAGATGCAGCAAGATTTTGCCTACACTTCCTACCCACTTACAACCCAAATAATTAGTGGATGTGTTGCATCTTTCGATAAAGACTTCTTAGAGAGCTGTGTGGTGAATAAGGCCACACAGAATGTGTCATTGTTGCTGCTGCAGGTTCTGAGTTTATTTGTATATTATGGGTACTGTATACCACATAATAATGAAAAGCTATATGCTCCGGTCTGCTGGTTCACTGCGCAGTCTGTGTGATTACAAATTGTTTGAATAACAGTGGACTATTGAAACTCTATCCAGATGTGCGTGTTGCTAATTATGGGAATACCCACAAAGGCGGATTATCTCTTTTGTTACCATTTCCAACGCGTTTAAAAACAGGAAAGTGAAAAGCATGTAGGCAGCAAACAAGAAGTAGCCGTACATGTTGGAGATGAAGACTTTTCATAATTAATTCCCAGGGAAGAAAAACTCTTGACCTGGCAGAACGTATTTCTGGAGTGTAACCAGATGCAATTTAATGCACAGGAGAGACATCCCAAAGTGGCAGATTCTGAAACAGTCTCAAAACAAAAACGGCATAGCTTCATTCACTGCAGGGAAAGTCCAGGTAGAGAAAGACTACCTGAGGACACCAGTGATGGGGAGGGGGGAACTGAGCTATTGTCAGTTGGCTGGCATGCTTATTCAAAAATATTATAATAATGTGATCTGAGATTTTGGAAGGACAGGCAGGGGAAAATGTGATCTTGTCTTTCCAAAATTCAAGTAGTTTTCATTTAATGAGCTGCAGCACTGTCCAGAGGGGCCTTTCGGATGAACAGTTCTCAGAGTGTGCAGGACTCAGTGTGTTTCCAGGCACCACACTGGGATGACGATGTTTTCGCATTGTCTTCCATAAGTGCTGTCTTCTGGCTTTAGACAAGAGAGAACATCATGTCTAATCATAAAGTGACCCTCAGTCACTTTGTCCCTTCGCTTCATTTCATGAGTTGCCATGAATCATGTAGGAGATGGAACAGAGGAGGTAGAAGAAAACGCCAGTGGCAGAAATTCGATGTGGGATCCAAACTGTTTGGAAAAAAAAAAAAAAAAAAAAACCTAGGAACAGATGAAAGAGAGGATGCTGAATGGCTTAGCTACCTGTCTCCTTAACAGCTTGTGATGAGGAGATAAGTAGTTTAGCAACCTTCACTCAAATTTCATTCTTTTTCTTTTCCTTTTTTTCCCCTTTTTCCCCCCAAAAGGTGGGGATTGTACTACATAAAGTCTGACTCTTTCAGCTTCTCTGGAAGAGAATATCTGAATTCAGACTTAACCCCACTTTGTACAGTTTAATTTAAATAAAAATGATGAATTTCCTCCTGAGTGATTAATAACCAAGTGTGGTGACATACAGGAACTATGAGCTTGACCTTCTAGGTAAAGGATAACTGCTACGTTAAGTTGATTACACAATTTCCCCTGAAGAAGTTGACAAGCAGTGAGCGTGGTTTCCGTGACTTCTGATCTTGTAAATGCACACTTAGAAGTGATTTGCCTATTCCTCTGAAGCAAGTCTTGCGTTATGTGTGACACGTGTTAAATAAATTCCAAATGGCCCAATGTGAGATGTGGAATCCCAGCAGCCAGGGTCTGTGCAAACGGGCTGCCCTGGCAGGGGATTGCAAGGTGTGAAATACTCTGAACTGGAATCCCCAATTTACCAGAGAAGTTTCATGTTCTTTGAACATCTCAGAGGGTTATGAAGCAGGCTAATAATTGTCCCTCCTCCTCCTTGGACCTGTAGACTGAATTTTTCTGTGTTACATGGCGTGAACCTTGCTTTCTCTTCTGTCAGCATTTTTTTCTCCTCTCAAAATTGCGTCAAAGGCGCTAAAACTATCCACATAGTGCACTGATAGGGTGTTTATGTAGATACAAAACCAGCCTGCATGCTGACTAGAACTTATTGCATGCTTTTTTTTCTTTATCAAGTTTCAAAATCTACGGAGGAGGAAAACTGCTGGCATTCCCCTGGGCATGAAAAAAAGGAAAAGAGTGTTGGTGGGAAAGCGGTCACCTCCAGAAGCTGCTCGTGTGTTACACGTGCAAGATTAGCAATGATTTTCTCTGTCGGAAGGTGTGAGAGGAGGGGACCCCTGCAAGGAATTGCAGGTGTCCGCTGTGGGGTGCGAATACTGTCTTCGCTGGCCCAGTGTGGAATGTGAAAATAGCCAGTGAAGTGGTGGGGGAGCAGCCGCAGCGGAGAGGACTCTGCGGGGCAGAGCTGCTCCCGGGGGGATGTGGAGTGTCCCCTTCCCAGGCAGGGCTGGCAGGGGCCCGTGGCCCTCTTGGCCACGGGGTAAACTGTGCCCCTGTGTAAGCTGGGGAAAGGCTGCAGGGGAAAGATTCATAAAAAGAAATCTTCATTTACTTAAAAAGAAAAATGCCGATACTTGACTTCAGATTATTGCTTTG
>KZ506284.1:78727-97999 GCA_002844005.1 Limosa lapponica baueri | reverse complement strand
AACTTTCTTTTTAAACCAAGTCTTTGTCAACAATGACAGCACTAACCCTTAGCGTGGGCTTACATGTTCCACAGAAGAACTTCTGTGCTCTGGTCAGGCTTATTAACAACACTTTTTGTTTGTTTTCTGTTTGGTTTGCTTGAGAACCAATGGCAAAACTGAGGCACGGGGTGAGTAAGGGCTGTGTTGATGGTCAAGGAATCAATCAGAATCACAATTAAAAGCCAATGTCTAGGCTACAGAAGACACTTCTGAACCTAGTCCTGCAATTCTTCGAGAGATTTTCCTGCACAACCCCCATTTCATTTGTGAGTATTTCCATGTTGCTGTTATTCTAAGTACTCACCCCGAAACCCCAGTCTTCAGATGACATTAGCTTGTGAAGAAATACAGGAAAGATAAGTGGAAAAAATCACTACAAAGCTGGCAGCTCATTTTTTAATGCACTGCTATTTGGGAAACTTAGTCTTTAGTTTTGTGAGCATGGCGGTACACTGGCAGTAGTGCTGTAAGGAAGTGTTGGCCACAGGTTTCTACCTGTGCTGCAACTTTCTTTTGCACCAGTTCAACTGGTTGTGGGGCTCTATTGTGAAGGAACCAGACTTAAAATAAGTCAGTGGTTGTTTTAACTTGGATTAGTTTGCAAAATCTGGCATATAGTACAGCTGCAGAAACTCTGACACCAGTACAGCTCTTAGGGTACAGATAGGTAGAAATGGCTACTTAAGGAACTACTTTTAAATATCCTTGCTCCTGCTCGGTGATGGCGCTTTGAAAGGCAGCCTGGCAGGTTATTTGAACCAGGATTGAGCAGGAATCGTAGGGATCCTAGTGTCATTTATGTTTTCAGAGAGGAACAACCAGAATGGGTTTGAGATCAACTGTTTTTGTAAATATGTTCTATAATTTCAGTTTTCTTCTATAGTATTTGCAGAACAAGCATTTTGTGAGCAAGGACAGTAAACAAGTAGATTGCTGAAGTTATCACACTTTTATTTTTACTTTACACAGCTCTAGATTAGAACTTTTGGATTCAAGCTAGATAAATACAGTGAGAAATATGGAGTGCAGTGGTGGGGAAAAGAGAGGGGATGGCAGAGGGAGAGGACCCCTAGGGAATGTTAAGTGCATATGTAAGAGTAGAACATATGATCCTTCTTTATTATTGTCCATTTAAAATTACAATGTGTTCCACTTAAATAGACATGCTAATAAAAGAAGAAGAGTCATTTATAGTGGACAAATTCCAAAGACCAAAGCTGCCTCTTCATTTAAATTCTGCTCTTCTGTTAGGGCACCCTACTGACATAATTCTCTATTGTTTCTGCCATTATCGCTTGCTTAATGCAGGACATAGTGTCGGGAAATTCCTGTCTGGCACTTACAAGGTGTTTCTAAAAAGAGGAACAAAAGAGTCAAGAGCACATAGGGAGCAGGAGGAAGCTGCGAGGGGAAGTGGCAGTCGAGGGAGGAATTCCAGATAGTAGCAGGGGCTTGGGGGAGACAGGCAGAGGGGAACGCAGCCAGCCCAAGGATGGGGAGAAAGAGCTGGGCGCAGGCAGAAGGTCTCAGCGTTCCCTCTACAATCCCAACTAGCACAAGCAAATCTCTTAAGAGACTTGGGAAGCAGCTCAAGGATGGTGAAAATGTATGGAAATGCATGGAGTGGAGGAGAGTCGGGCTACAGGAGCCCCTCAACTGGGAGGGCGCAGGATGAAGCAGGAGGATCTTCTGGGGAAGAGAGATTGTGCCATTCAGAAACTTGGGGAGGTGGGGTTTGAGAGCTGGCTCCAAGAGGGTCACGCTAGGTTTGATGCTGAGGATTTGTGGTGATCGGTGAATGGGGAGAGCATTGGTGTCAAGGCCATCCACCTCTTCCAGTGCGCTGGGTATGAGGGGCAAGATGTCCTAGCTTGCACCAGCCTTAGCATAAGGAGATTACGCTGTACTGTCATTTGTTAATAACAATGTCGTTTTCTGTCATATAATTAGAAAATACATCTTGCTTTGCCTCCAAGCACTGTAGCCTTATTGCATTTGCACATTTTTCATAATATTTCAAGCGAACTGACCAGATAACATTAATGAATATATTAGATAGGCAGGCACTTTTAAGGAAAAATAATAAACATACTTGTATATTAAAAAGTTAATTCAGTCTGGAGCCAAACAGGTAATTTTCCCTTCAGCATTTTTTCACTCAACTAAGACAGGTTGGACTAGGAGTGCAGTCACCCTGTCTACGGTGCTTGGCTTGGCTTGCATACCAGGGGCGAATTTTCTTCAGAGACAGACAGCAAGATGATCAGATTGGCCTCGGTCCAGAGCATGCTCACAAAGGCCCCTTTGATGGAGGGCTTCTTGGTAAGCCCTGTACCAAAAGCTGCCTGCCACCCTCCTTTCAAAGATACCCATTTACAGTAATTCGGGGGTAGGGGGAGAGGGAGAGGGGAAATAAATAAAGAAAAGTGAAATAGGGGATTGCCACAAGAATAATTACGTTACTGGGCTTGGAGGGGTAGGGAAGAGGAGGGGGGAGTTATTAAGTAAACTGCTGGATGTTGAAGTAGCTGTTTGGCAACAATGCAAGAACATAAGGCATTTGCAATTAAGCTCATTAAAGCTTCATCATTTTGCTTATCAATCTTTTCTGAAATGGGTGGGGTGAAGCACCATATATTAAAACATGGCTGCTTATACAGATAAGGACTGATCACTACCTGGTTGGCTTTCTGAGCTGCACTGTAGTACCCAGCCTGTGATGGCATACGTGATTAGCTGATTTAACTCCCTCTTGTACATGGGCAAGTGATTAGTAGGAGTTTGTTATTGTGTCCCTGCACTCCAGTGCTAAAACATCCAGTCCAGGCAATTGGTACCTTCTTCTATCTCATTCTGCTTCTATCTACCTTCTGCTATCCTATTTGGCATCCAGATGTGGTCTCCTACTTATCAATCAGTTTTGATCCCATTTGTTCTTGTAACAGTGGCTTTTGGAACAGTATTTACTGAAGCCTCCACACCTTGCAGTAAGAGGAAGGTGAACTAGATTATCAGAGCCATTCCTTTCTCAGTCAATGAGGGATGTTCTCTGACTGGAGCCCATACTATCCCATGATCATCAGAAGCTGTAGGTTTCCACAGAAATAACTCGACCTAAAGATACATTAGTGAACAGAACTGATCTGAGCTGCTTGCAGGTCCTGATCTGTCAGAGACCTCAGCCTGCCTGGCCCGGCTATTGACAGCACAGCTCTGGCTGAGGGACAGTGAAGTGTCCGAGTCAGCTGGCAAGCCATCAAAGCAATAGTCTTGGTGTGAAAACCTTGCAGCGAGAACAGCAGCAGCATTTCTTTCTGCTTTTCAGTTGCTTCCCTGGGTACAAAGAGGAAGATCTGGGAAGAAATCAGGTCTGTGTTCTAGTAATGTAGAAGTCAGTATGTGTCACTAGTTTATTGCAGGTATTGCTAGTAGGTGTGTAAGAACAGTATTTCAGATGTAGATACCTCTCGTCATCCATGAGTTTCAGAGCACTGTAGATATGAACTAAGCTTTGCAGCGTCCGTTTGTGGGAGGAGAGCCTTTACCTTTGTTTTCCAAATGGAAAAGTTCTGACAGAGAGGAAACCCCAAGAGGCACACTGGGTATCTGGGACAGGACTGAACCCAGAAGTCCCGACTCTCACAAGTCCAGTTTCTCTAATTTGACCTTGAGCATGCAGCTTCGTGATATTCTCTGTTGTTTAGGTTGATAACGACTATATTGATCTTCAGCATTTTCTTGCAAAAATGCTTAATCTTTTTTTGCTTCATTTGTATCCAGTAGCAACTCTCTTTTCTGTATGGGATACTTAGTGGCAGAGAGGTGGGACCTCATTTAGAGTGGCTCTTTCTGAAATAAGTTTTTGAATTACTACTTCCATCGTCTTCACAATATAATGCCTATATAGTGTTAAAACTCATTTTAACTTTGAAAGAAAGGAAAGTAAACAAAAAAAAAGCTGGGGGAAATACTGATATGAAGAGAGGTGTGGAAGGAGTAGCACCACTAATACAGACATGTAGGTCATGTTGCCATGTGGGAATGGAAGCCAGCTTGAACTTTAATTCTTGGTTTGATCAAGGTAGTGTAAAACCAGACCCCAAAGGATTTCCAATGGAGAAACTGGATTTATATTTTACATATGAGCTGTAGTTGAAGCCAAATGTTCATTCCACTCAAATTGTGTAGGTGGATTACTTTACTTCCAGCCTTGAAGTATCATGTTTTTAGCTGCTAATAAACTTAATAAAATCCATTTCTTATTTCCCCTGGTGTACTGTGTTCATGAGCCTTGATGTGCCAACAGAGCAATGCTGTCCTGAAAATTCATTTGTCAAGAAACAGGCAAATGATGTGTCTGAATAAGTCAAGAAGAAAAGGAATTTATGTACTGCTCTTCCAGTGGCATTGCTTTTACCAGGATTGCCAACCTCCTCATTTCTCCTGACTTACAGCTGGACCAAGGAGTTGAGAAAGCTTAAGAAATTGTCACATTATCAGCCTAGCAGAGAAGTAAGATACCTACAGGTTGGTTGTTTTTTTTTTTAAAATTACTCATTCCCCAATTAAAAATATCTCTCCGTACCAACAAGCTCCCCCCTTTGGCTTAGCTCCCAGAATCAGACCTGCCTTTTCACACAATGTGTGATCAGTCTGAGGGGTTCATTGCCACTGGAATTCACTGAAGCCAAGAATTTACAAAACTGAATGAGGGATTAGACATTTATGTAGATAACAAAAATATCTAGCGTTATTGTAGCTAATACAAACAAAGAGAGCACTGGGAAGGAGATAAAACCTCATTCTTGAAAGGTTTAAGATAATGTCTAATATGTAGAATTGGGGTGAGACTTCCTGGGGGACAGGAGGAAATAACGTTGTCACATGGTGCCCTTGAACTTTATTTTGACATGTTCGGTCTTGGATACTGAGTTAGAAGAGTCATAACTTTGATTACATACAGCAATAGCTGTCTTCCTAATCAGTGCATGTTTTCTGATGCCCCATGCTTAGCTGGATGAGATAATCCAATGAGAGCCCTTTAGCCCACAGTGTCAGTTTTAAATTCAGCCGCTGGCCAACAAGAGGTGCCAAGTGACCGAAGGCATCAGGGAGGGTGAACGATGCAGTGAGTTAAACGTTGTGTTCAAGACTTGGAGATACAGAGTTGAACTGAAGGTCTGCCACAGCCTCCCTGTTCAATGAAGGCAAAGTCACTTCTTTCAGCCCCTTCATATCCCCCATGTGCAGTGACATGTCACCCCTTTCAAAATATGGGGCTGTGGCACATTGCTGGGGCACAATGAATTAATCACCTCGCCTAATGGATTTACTGGGGGGAGTAGGGGAAGGAAATAATCTTTAAAAAGATTTAGGGTAAACAAAAGAGTCAAAAAGAGCGAGAAACAAACTGCTTTATGGGAATAGGGAGTGGGAACCAGACAAGAAAGGAAAACAGAGGGGGATAAGAGGCTTCAGGTACAGAGGAAGAAGTAAGAGCTTAGGTAGAAACCAGAGGGGAAAGGCAGGGTTGAGCATGTAAACAAAGGGTTTAAGAGAAAAAGCAATATGACTTTTGAAGCTTTTAGTGCACATCTGACCCAAATCATCTGTCCTTTCAGAGTCAGCCCATCACCTCCCTTGTTTAGACTTTATTTTTCCTCGGTGATCTGTAATCCTTACTCTAAAGAGCTCCTGACTTGGTGGACATTTGTTGTGTTAGTAAAGGCTGCTATTGAAGTCAGCAGACTTGTTAAAACTTGTGCTCTCGCTGCAGCAAATGGAGTTTGCAGTGAACGGGGAGTGCGAGCCCAGTCATTCCTCCTGGTGTGTGTGCAGCCTGGAAGGGGTTGAGGGAGGGGTGGAAGGGCCAGGGAGCTTGGCAGCAGTTTTCCCACCTCTCTGTGGGCCATACCAGAGGGGTTATCATGGAGTCTCTTTGTAGGGAGAGTAGGGGTTATCGAGAGCACAGAGTTTTTCTTTCCAGCAAATGAAAATTGCCATTGAAAATTCTTTTCAGAACTTAATACAACCCCAGGCGATATTTCTTCTGTGCAAAACACAAACAAATCCATGCACATGCATTTAAGAAAGGACTGCAGACTCATCAGAGAGGGTCGCAGGGACCTGCAGGATTGTGAGGAGCACTTCAGCCATCATTGATGGCGGCGGCCTCTGGTGTCTTTGGTCAATCAACCCTTGGGGGCCAACCCTTTTGATTCTTCAGTGGGGACTGTTTCTATCCACTTCAGTAGACAAGGCAGAGGAAGGGGGAAAGTGGAAGTTGGTCATGTTACATTTAGGGTTTTATCAATTCTCTTCTGCAAATGTTTTCACAGAGAAAATGAAGTTCCTTCTAGTGATTAAATCTACATGCAAGTAACTGGTGGACATAAAGTGATTGACTCCACCAATGTAGTTGCAGAAGATAAGCATTTACCAATTTTTTTGCTAGTATAGAGGTTTTGTTCCTTACTGAAAACAAAGACTGCTGGATTTTAAGAAATTATTCTCTTTTGAGTTTTCACTTTTCCTGCTCTCCACTGTATCCCTGATAGATATTATTTATTCCTCAGAGTAAGATTTCATTTGAAAAAAGTAAAACCATGGTCAAGTTTTTGCACATCATTTTTATTAGTTTGGTGTAGATGTTGTTTGGACCAGAAAAAGTTGAGCTGATATAATTCTGTGCTCTGATTAGTGTGTGCATGAAGGAGAAAAAGAGAAAATGGAACCTGCTCTTCAGCATGCAGGAGTGCTAAAATCCAACATCACTGGAGAATCTAATGCAGAGCTTTTAAATTGAGCTTTTGCATCTATTTCTTTCTCCCTGAAGAATCTGTTGGCTTGAAGTTGTGTAACTCCCTAATGAAGTTGTTGTGGGGGTTTTTGCTATCCTGGAAAATGAAAGACTAGAAAATTGCAGCGCAAAGCTTGTGTTTGCTAAAGTGATCAACCTTAAATGGTGTGCCGGGTTATCTCAGAGTATAATCAGCATAGCCGATTTGAATAGAGCTGTCTTCAAAATAGAGATCTGCTGGTAAGATTTGTTTTCATTTAGGTCTTACTTTCAGCAATAGGATTACCCTGAGGTCTATATATCTACAGGCTTTTGTACGAACAAGCAGCTTAAACAAAACTACCATTATTACACTGATTTAGGCAGAGAGAAAAGCCTTGTTTGGTTTATTGAGTTAAGATCATATGTGTGACAAATAAAGCCTTCCTTTAAATGTAAGTTTTGTCCCATTCAATATAATAAGTTTCTTGAGCAAAACAAAAATTACAAAGGCCAACATTATTCTTAATGCCAATTCAATTTCTCACCTCTAGGTTTTAATCCCATAGGCTAGTGAAATACGTGCTATTTCATCCAGTTGAGCAGCAAGACAGCTGATATCCCCATATTTATCACCATCAGGGTGATATAATCAATTTTCTTCTTGCTGTAAGAACTAACCTTACACTTCCTTTTTCTACCTTTTACTCAATGGCCTTATTAAACTCTTTTCAATGCTGATTTATTGCAGCCATGGATAATGTTGTGCTCTGTGTTGCTTCTCCCACAAGGAACTTCAATAGCTGTTGTCATTCCTTTGTCTTTTTTTTTTTTTTTTTTACTGAACACAACAAGTTTTATTTACTATTTTAAAGCGTCTTGTAAATAATATAGAATGTGAAAGTTCTAAGCTCAGTTAGCAACTCGAGGTCTAATGAGGGGTGGCTAATCAGGTATGGTATGGATGCCATGGGTTTTATTTCGTATAAGGGCAAGCAGGGCATGCACGTTTTCCTGAGTTCCCATCACAGGAGGTGCTGCAACCAGTTACGCCGCCTTCAGTGCTCCCCGGGCAGCTGTGAGCTTTAAACTGGTTTGTGACCAAAGAAGGATTGAAAAGCAAGGTGGGAAAGTGCAGTTGAACAGAACTTATCTGAAAACTTTTTTTTTTTTTTTAACATGTACGCAGCTCAGATACTGAAGTTGAAACAGGAAAAAGATTGGGGAACTGTTTCAAATTGGCATAAAACCAGTTAGGTTAAACTACTTGTTAAATGGGTGTGAATGAACTCTTGTCTCCTGTTTCAGTCCAGTCATGCTGGGTCAGGTCTTAGGGTCCATAGAACTGCTTCTTTGCAGAATTCATGCAAGTGGGTGAAATTGGTTGTTGGATACATGGATTTCCAAGTGCATAGGTTGGTGCATCAGTACAGGAGGAGCTCTGGCAACGTAGCCCTCTGGATCAAAGCAATCATACCAGCAGTAATCACATTGTCTGTTATCATAAGAGCCTTTTAAAATACCTTAAATGTTTATGGATGTTCCCTAAAATATTATGCTAGCAAGATAGCAATGTATTTAAACTGTCAACAACTGACTTTGGATCATTGGTTAGAAATATTGCATTTGTTCGTTGCGGTCTGTTTGCTGTCGGTCATTGCAGCTGAGGAGCTGCAGTGGACTTGCTGGTGTCACCTCTCTGAAAGTAAATTTCACCTTCACCACAGAACTCTATTGCAGGTAGCAAATATTATTTAAATGGAAATTATTTCCTTATAAGAAGTCTCACAGAAGCGTTTCTTTTTTTCAGGCTGACTTTTTAATATTTATTTTGTATTGTTCTCGCTTTTATCCTTAATTTGGGGCTAAATTAGATCTGTCAGTGTCCCTTTAAATTTATTCCACACTGACTAATTTATTTTAGCTAACTTGTTTCAGGACAAGCGTAGAATACTTACAGTGCAAAAGAGAAAACTCAGATCAATCTCAGTCTGCTGAGAAAATTAATCAATTTGCAAGTTACATCTAGCTTAATTCCGTCATTTAAAGTAGGCATTGAGTTTCCTTTCCCATGTTACATGGAGACTGGAAGGTAAAGCAGTCTCCGTTGGTAGAGGACTAATTCACTTGCCCTGTGCTCTGTGTAGAGGTCATTAAGACACTGCACTTAGAAAGCAGCTGCTTTTTGTGTGTGTGCCAGTATCTCATTTTCCACATATGTAACAGATCAAAACATTTAGATTGGGTTGATCCAGTCTATCATGACGAAAGAATTTTGAAGCAACACAAGTAAATAACAGCCATACTTGGAGGGAGGATGCCTTTGCCCTGATCCTGAGAAACTATTGGTGGGCGCCACCCCAATTAAAGCAGACTGGGCCATACCAGCTTTGCACGGATTCTTTTCCAAAGCCAATTAGCTGCAGAACATTTGATAGAAAGGAACAAATCACTGAAAACTCAGCCCCATACAATGTTATCATTTACGTTCAGTGCTAGTCTAGTGCTTAAGAGTTTTTCTTTTTGTTATACCTCTGTAGACCTGCTGGAAAGAAAAATGCTTCCTGCTTCTCATTTGGCCTATATTTTCTAGAGCCACATTGTTCAGCGTTATCACCTTAAGAAGCAGTTAAGATTAAAGTGAGATAGCACACATTTGAGTTTAGAAAACCAGCCAGAGAAGCTGTACAACTTTTATGGTCTTCATCCAAAGTGCATTTAAGCGTGGGACTGTTTTTCAGAAAATTGAATTAAAATGTAATTTTTCAACCGTGCTGTATTTCCACTTATACTCTTGATCCTCTAAATCAGTGCCATCATATGGCTCACTACTACTGGCCAGAGTTCCTGGGCTAGCCCTCAAGACTATGAAAATCAGAGAACTGAAAAGAGGAAGAGGATGCTTTGGCAAGCTTATGTTTGTTAGTTATGGGTAGTTGGCTATTGCTGAGATACCCCTTGGGATTATCACCCGCCAAAATCCAAAACTCCGTTTCAGAGGGGATTATTTCAAGGAGCAGAAGCAATTACAGAGTAGTGTAGCAGGCAGTGCTTTGCAGAGTGATGCAATTTCTTGGAAGTTCTACCTTGTGGTGGCTGTATGCCTGGGAATTACTGTACCTATTCACGTACAAGTTAAGAAACCTAAGTACTTAGAGAAAAATACTGTTATTTGATTACTAATAAAGACAATTGCTACAATGCTTAAAAATAAGACCATCAAATTAGTTCATGAAGGAAAAATTTTGAAGGCAGGGGGATTTGCATGCAGTGCAATGAACAGGGAAGGAAGAGAGATGAGGAAAAAAAAATCCATCAGGTTTTTAGCCTACACTTGGTTGGTGCCTGGCTGAAGAAATGTTTGGGTTGTTGGTTTTTTTTTCCTGGGACTGCTAAAAGTTACCAGTCTTATTGAAAAATGTAAATAGGTAGTAGAATTGCATAGTAGACCAAAATTGGGAAACTGTTTCATGCTCTGTCGGTGTCACTGTGGAAAATTCTTGGTGCAGGACGGGCAGCCAAGGAAACACTGTGGCTTGAACGAAAGGGGTGAGGACAGGCCCAGCTCAGCTGTGACAGCCGTGTGGTGGAGCTGGCTGTAGTGACACTAAGGCACCCTGAATCATGAAGCTGAGCCGTGGAGAAGAGGGAAATAGGCTGGATAGTGCTGTGAAGCTGGTAATCAGCATTTCAGAAGATGTTACAAAATGGAATGTTGGGAATCCTTTGGTGTCTCTGTAGTCATATTCTTCTGTATTGGTCAGATGCAGAATATGGGCAAGAACTTCATGAAGTTCTTCATTGCTGTGCTTATAAACAGCTATTTCTCCTTCTACAGTCCCTCTTCCTATGAGTTTCTTAAGGTTGGCTAATGAGATTCGCTTTTATCTCAGCATCTTTAACAACTCCCGAAAGGCCAGGAGCTTAGTTTTAAATCTCATCAGCAAAGCAGAGCGGCTCCCAGCAGCACAGTGCTTCCTGACAGCGCGGTGGAGCTTGCTGCAAAACTGGCTCAGAAAGAAGAAGGATGCCAGCACTAGATCCAGCACTGTTGCTTTTGGCAGGTCCCAGATGTTCAGTCTGTCTTGCACATACACCCATCCTGAGTCCTACTGCCAGGACAGGAATTGGCGTGGATGCTAAGATTTGAACTCTGTTCCGTGAAGTCATTTTTGCACATGAAGGTGTAGGAGTTCAGACATTGTATTTGAAATAGTTCATTGTTGAACTTGCTTGATAGTGTATGTTATTGCCTTGGCTTGTTATAAAAACTGCATCAACATTTCGCAGTGACTGACTGACTGAAGAGTCTTCAGAAAGTTAGTGGATAAAATAGTCACACAACACAAGAAATCTCAAGGATGACTTGGGACCCAGAATTTGTGCAGGTTTTTTTTACCCAAATACAGATTAACTCCATTCTGCTAACAATGTGCCAGACACTGACATATGGTCACCTCAGATGATACATTGCCGGGGGAGAGCCGTAAGGCCCCGAGCGCTTCCCTGCTGTGATCAAATTAATTTCAGTGAATTCTCAATCCTAAATTTTCAGATAGGAACAGTGCTTTTGATGATACCATTTTGGGTGCTGAAATTGACCCTATAAAAGAGAAGTCATGTTTTGAAAGGACAGATATTCATCTGATAATGAAAATTAAGCCTTTTTGACAGGACTCAGCCCTCAGAAACTCTGGAGCTCCACTTCACCTACTATTCTTGAAAATATGTCCTAATTCCCAAGCAGCTCTTTTATTTGATGCATATATACTTTACAGATGACTGTACAGAAAGGGATATTTTAAAACAAAGTCACCTGGTGTATTTAAAATGGAACAGAAGGGAGAAAGGAGGAGTGGTGCTCGGATGCAATGAAATAACCTCAAAATCTGAGGTCAGGTTATAAGTGCAAAGTGTAACTTTTTTTCCCAAAAAACTCATGAGTCCTTTTGGGACAGGAGAAATTAAACAGAAATTGAAAACTTCAATAGAAATTGCTTCATCAACCCTTAAAACCACCAAAGTTCCTGAAAGCCCTACTTCTGAATAAAAAAGTTGATACTAAATTTATTTGTCTATTGAGGAGAGGAACTGAGAGCGGTGAAATGAACTTTATCTCTTCCTCTCTGCTGGTAACAAGCAGTACCAAAATGACCATTGAAAGTCGAAATGCCTGAAAAAACCCATGATGATCAGGCATGCAAGGTGGTGGTGTCTGTCCTCAGAGTGAGAGCTTGCTTACAAAGCATGGTGGTGAAAGACTCACATGGTTCTCCACCTGAAAGTGTCTGTGCCCTGTCTGCTTGTTGCCTCCTCCTCAGATGGGGCAGGTTTGGTTGCTGTCATGGGACCCTCATGAACCTGTCAACAGGAGCAGGATGGGTTAAACACTTTGAGTAGGAGATCTAGTAAGATGTTAGGGTGCAACCACCCAAGAGCAACCTCAGCCACGGGTGGGCAGGTCAGAGGTGAAAAGCTCCATGTCGATCTGACTTCCCTCACTGCAGCATGGCTTAGTTCTTCCTTGTTGTCCCATCTTTCCTTCCTTTCCCTAAAATGCAAAGGCTGCCACAACTCGGTCTCAAGCTTTCCTCTGTGCCCAGAGGCTGTGCCCGCAGTCGCACACCTTCCCTGCGCCGTCACCAGC
Organism: Limosa lapponica baueri; assembly: GCA_002844005.1. NCBI lineage: Eukaryota > Metazoa > Chordata > Aves > Charadriiformes > Scolopacidae > Limosa > Limosa lapponica. The sequence continues at coordinate 85,532 of KZ506284.1, read as the reverse complement.
TGCCTGACCCTGCTTGTTGCTTCCCCTCCAAGCTGCGACCCTCGTTAGGAAAGCTGAACGCTCTCAGAAAGTACCACTGGGGCAACAGATCAGTTGTAAGAGCCTATTGATCTGTTACATTTGTTTTCAACGTGCAAAAAGGAGATTCTTTTGTTCCGGGGCTGGCACCAAGCTCTCGCTACAGTAGGTTCAGCGCGTCTCCGGACACTGCGATCGGGCACATCGCAGCTGAGTCTGCAGAATATTTGCTTATTACAGGAGGAACTGAAAGAACCTGGAATTCACTAGTGACCGACCTCTTACTTCTTGAACAACTGTTTCCCCCCTTCCTTTTGTTTCTGTTTTAATCACCGCGTAGGAACGCAATTTAAATCCCCCTTGCAGACGCAGGATACGGTAACGCAAGCACACAACAATCAACATTTATCAAGTTAAAATGCCTGCGCCGTTTACACTACGTGGTAGGTGTTTGCTGGGCTAGGTTCCTTTTTAAATCACACTTGGAATAATTAAACGGCCACAGCAGTAATGCAGATTTTTGCACATCCAGTAATCAAAGGGAGGGAAAAGTAGTCTGAAGCTGTTTTGGTTTTAATCATATTCGATTTTTATTTTAAATGAAAGCACAAAGGTAATTTTTCTGTTGCTCTACCTGTGACTCCTTAAATCATGGTAAACGTGCATTATGATCTTCTTAAAAGAATAAGAACATTCCTTGTTAATTAATTTATACAGCTGTCAGTACAGCTTTCTATGTTATTCATACTCTAAGTGTTTGACTGCCATAGATTTTCTAGCAGTTCCTGGCAAAGCTCCAGTGAAAGCCTGGGATTTATTAGGCTGACTTGGTGCAAAGTCTATTGATTGTGGCCTCGAGGGTAATAACTAAATAGAGCTGGAGCAACAAGTCAATAACACCATTGTTGCTACAGACTCCATTCACTTGAGGAGTTAGATTGTTTTACAGTGGCAAAGAGTAATCATGAGCAGATCAGCATGTTCAACAGGCTCTGTACCATGTTAGTGCTGGGGACTGTTTTAAAGCTTTCAGCAGGGCCGCGGGAGAAGCGAGGTGGGGTGCAGGGATTAAGAACCCTGTAAACTCCTTCGTTAGGACTAAAAGGTTTCAGCATTAGATTTATCATCTTGCAACAAGGAGTCCTGTGCCTGTGTTGGTCCAAACTGGTGTTAAAATCCTCTGTCCGTCAATCTGTAATGGCAGGGTAGAAACGTGATTTAAATTTTGGATGGGGATATACGTGTAGTGTGTATGTCTTTGTGTGCACGTATGAGTGAGTGCATGTCTGCATGCCTTAGCACTGAAGAATATTTTAGCTAGCACAAACTTCACCTCTGTGCAGTAATATTTCCTGGCAATGGCTGGAAAGAGGCTCCTATTTTCTTAAATTCAAAATGAGGAAATGCTTTTGTTTATTGCTTCTCTAATCCTCCCATGTGTTTATTTACTTTTAGAATTCTTTTCTTTTGCGGAAATATATACAAACCTACTAGAGGAGAGATGTTTATTTCCTGAGAGTTTTATCGTTTATTTGACAGCCTTTGACAACTCGTGTTGTATTAAGAGCAGATCATTTTGAGAAGTCAAAATTGTGAAGTTGGGAGTTTCAAAACCAGAACTGGTTGATTTTGCACACATTCTGGTGTCCGTCTCCAGGACTTGCCATTACAGCCTCTACTGAAATACCCGGTAATTAGAATGAGTTTCTTCCTAACACCAGTTAGTAGCAGCCTACTCCCTTGAAACATGAAAGATGGTACAGAAAGTAATAATAAGAACCACATAATATTAAAAAAAGGCAGATGTAATTATGCTTTACAAAATGAACTGAGTGGTCAAGCAGCAGGCTTTTGTGTATTCAGCAGTTCCACAGACTCTTCCTCCCTTCACCTATTTGTCCTTGGATGTCAAGTCTTCCTTTTTAGAAATAATGTTTCTAACCCCACGTTTTCAAAGTTAATAGGAAAGAGCAAGCTCTCTTCCCGAGTCTGCAGTCATTTGAAAACACCAACATTTTAGACAAAAAAATTTACATAGAGGGGTTGATTCTTGAATGCGGTGGTGACTCCGACGTCTAATGACAGTTTATGAACAATTTATCAGTCCTTTTTATTTTTTTTTTCACTGCTTCTCTTGCTGTATTATAGCTCGTGCTATTTAAAGCGCAAAAAAGGGGTGGAACTAGAAAGGAAATCCTGCAGCCAAATATTGAGGAGGGCACTGGGCTTCCCTTGGCTATGGCAGTCAACTGGGTGTTGCAGTCAGCATGTGCCGGGGCAGAGCTTGGAGCAGGAGAGATGCAAACATGTGGTGAACGTGCCTTGTCTTTTTCTTTCTCTCTTCTTTTTTTTTTTTTTCTTTTCCGTAAGTAAGTAGAGAGCTTGGCAAATTTGTAGTGCTTGCTCAGAAGCTCGTTGAGAGGAGTGAACTGAATTTAAACAACTCTTAGGAATCTCTTTCCCCTCAGGCCTCAGACGTAGCCTCCCGTGGAAAGAAATGTATCGGATGGTTCATAATCTGTATTCTGTCAGGATATTTTAATGAGAGGTCAGTAAATACCATATATTTGGAAGCAAACAAGCCAAAGCTGGGCCTTTTCTTTATGACTTCCACACAGTCAGAAGAGTAGCTTTCTGACAGATGCTTTCACTTTGAATGAAGAAATTATATCTACTCTGCTTGGGTTCAGTTCTGTGATCCGAGCAATTTTTGACATATCAAACCAGGCTAAAACTTAATTAGCTGTGGCATAGGAAGTAAATATGTAAAAGAGGTTTTGCGGAAGTCTTAACACTTTTTCATTAAAAAGACCAACAGTGATTTTCCTGGCTGATTGCAGTGTGATGTGCCGCCTCTACGGTGATTAGATATGTGTCGGAAGCACTGGTTGTGCCCTGCTTCCAGTCTTTCAGAAAGAAGAGAGACTGGTGAAAGGAAAAAAAATCCTTCCCAAAATGTGAAGGTTGACATTTCTTTTGAGTAATACTCTTGCAGTATGAACTGTAGATTTACAGGAATTAGAGACCAAACAGTTGAAGTATTCCTCTCCCCCTCCTCCCTTCTCCCCTCCTTTTTTAAAGTGTCTTCATCAATCAAAATCAACATAAATGAATAATGGAGGCAGATAAAATGTGAAGAGACAATAGCGGTGTTGTTTAGAATTGACGGCCATAAATCCATTGTATCCTAAGAGACTGCACGAAGTAAATACCTGCTCTCCCCGACCACCGCCACCATTTAGCCCATGATTCGGAATATCATTTAAGCAAGTGCTGATGTCCCATTGAAGCTTCAGCCCGTTAATGCTTGCTTTATTTTAGAGCACCAGGGCTGCACTGAAGGAGGGGGACTTAGAGGGAGAAGGTTTGGAGTGACAGGGGAGTTTCCCTTCTCCTCATTCATTTGTTAATTTGGGATGACAGAAATAGAAACGGTGTTCTTACCAGCAGGACAAAGGCTTTTTTAGAACCAACAGAAAACAAGGAAGCTGGTGCAAAAGGAGTTACAGAGCGCATCGTTTAAAATCATTAAAATTTGGGGCTAGCTGTGGTTTTCTCTGTAAGAAAAAAAAAAAGGGAAAGCACATCTCCGTTGGCACCACGGAGGCATGAACAAGGCTGGAGAAGCCCAACAGAAAGCAAAGCCAAGAGGATTATGTACCTTGATTTCAGAGGGCATGATTTATGGTGTGGATTTTGAGTCCTGACATTTTGATTCAGATATTGATAGAAGTCTCACGAGCTGCTCTTGTAGGAATTTGACACAGAGGTGCAAGACCCTCTACGGTCGGTTGCTCTTTCTGCCATGATGAAATGCCTGATCTCAAATGGAAACTTTTCTTCCTTCCTTCCCATTAGAAAGGCCCTTCCAGTTTTGGGTGCCTTTTGGAAGCGAGCCTGTGGGAGCAAGTGCAAGTATGAGTCTTAGGCCCAGGCTCACAAATTCTGGAGGTTTAAAGTTGCTTGTTTTATTTTTGGTTCTTCTGTAATTGTAGTTTGTTTGGCAGAGCATGCCAGACACGGATCACTTGCTCAGGGCTCGTTAGCACCGACAGCATTCCAGCTGTATTAGAATCTGTGAATATATCTACCTCAGTCATATTTTCACGCCTTTTATGATTTTCATTCTCTCTGAATTGTAAAAAAACCCAGCACAAATAACCAACTACCTGGCAGGAAGGATTGATGACCTTTCTGATCATACTGGGAAATGCTCTTTAAAATCAAAATCTGAACGAGCAGAACTCCAGTGACAGCACCTCTCTGTAGAGGGGCTTGAAGGTGCCACTTCTGTTGTGAAAACAGTTTATTTAGTAGTTAGTGCCTTAACTTTTCTGTCTTTGTACTTCTGAAAGATGATCTCTTGCAAATGATGAACCCTTAGCCTTAACGAAGTACTGATCCCTCTTTAACATTTACTTAATTGAAGCTTAGAAGGAAAAAAATATAGTGTAGTATTTTAAGAGTGACTGCGTAGCACCTTTCCAAGTTTGCATGCCTGTCAACGGGATGTCATCCTGTAAGTGTGAATGAATGACTCTATTTCCAGTTCGAGTTTCCATTCCTAGGCAAAAATAGCACCAAATATACTATACTTCCAGAATAGATAACATATTTTTGTAAAAACCTTATAAATCACACCTCAATAACAAGTAATCTATGGTTATTTCTTCATTAAAAATGCTCTGTGTGTATAAGCAGACGACTCTGCTTAAAATAACCGAATAAAATCACAAGAAATAATTTCTCGTTCTAACTGAGCAGACTGTATTTTGTAAGGATACCAGTTATATTTAGCATTCCTCAAGGCTTCCATTGTTGGGCTTTTTTTTCCACTACCAGCATGAAGCACTGAAGCTTTAAGCGCCCTGTCATAATGCTGATGTTTTGTCGAAGAAAAGATGTGTTCCTCAGCTGTTGCAGTTACTTCAGCATTTGTGCCTTTTCAGACAACATTTGGCCAACTTTTAAAAATTGCTTAAGTCCCGTGTGCAGAGTGATGAGGGCTGCGATTTTTAAGGGCCTTGAAGCATCCAAATCATGGCATGGGCTGTCTAACTACCTCCAAAGATCTGATTCTTGGGTCTGATTCATTTAGTCTAGGAGTATCAAAGTCCTAATTATCTAACCTATTCCTTACATAGGATTTGGGTGCTTTTTTTTAATTTTGTTTTGCTAATACAAATCATTTATAAAGAGTTAGCAAAATGTTATAATGGTGTGCATTAGGGGATATAAGGTAGAAAGCAATAACCAGGATTATAAATAACTGCTTGATCTGTAGAATTCTAAAATAGCCTCTTAAATTTGATTAACTGTCTCAATATATAGTTAATCATCTAAATCCTTTATAAACTATTTGTAAATGCACTCTTGACATAAAGCATGAGTAGTTTGTCTGTATTTTATGAAACATGACAATTCTACTGAGGAAATGGAGCAGTATTTCTGCAATATAGTCAATGTAATTGAGAAGGCAAACTTGGTGTTCCAGATTTTAATTGAGGAAAGTGAAATACTTCCAGTTTCTGAATTGCCTTGTGTAGATCTGTTGTGCAGAGGTAGTATGGAGTAGCTACGCTCTTCCTAAGAACAAAGCAGGCAAAGGAAGGTAAAAGGAAGGAGAGATATACATTAGTTAAAATATGAAAATCGAATGCTTTCAGAATGGTTTGGACCTCAGTTCTGTGGTACAAAACCATCAGCATCAACAGCAGGGTCTCCTGCTCCCAAAAATACTCCTGCCTATGTGCTGCATGCAGGTGCTTTCTCGTTTTCATGGGCACCTCTGTTCTTCAGTCAATGTCTTGAAATGGAATCAATCTACTGCAAAATAGCTCTCCTGTCCCACTCTCTTCTTTCTTTTTCTTTTTTTATCCTGGATCAATTGCTTGATCTGATTCATCACGTGGACCCACAAGCTGTTGAATCAGCACAGCTGAGGTTGGCACGCTGCAACGCGATGGCAGAAATGAACACCAAGAGGAGGTGGGAGCAGGGGGAGGAAGGGACAGACCTGAGCATGACTCCTAAAATTAGTATTGCTGCTGGATGCTTTGCATCTTGGAAACATGGTCTTGGCCCGAGTACAGGGATTGGAGTCAGAACATTTAAGCTATAAACTCCCTTCTAGCCTTTGACGCCCTTAAACTTTAGTTTTGCCATCTGCTAAGTGGGAATGACGCTAGTTATCTTAGTGATGTGAAGATTTGCTAATGATTGTTCAACCAATTAGCACATGAAAAATAGGAAAGACTGCTTTTTACACTCCTGCATTTTGCTGAAATTGTTCTCTCGTGCTTATGAACTACATTTCATTTGTAGTAAAATACTTGTTTTCGACTGTGTTTTTTCTATCGGAAAGATGTTGCTAGAGCAGAGACAGGTCCTTGTTTTTGTAGCCCAAGTGTCTCTATTTTTAGTTTTAAGATGTTGGCTGCATCTCTCTCTCTCTCTCTTTTTTTTTTTTTAATATGTGTATATATTTATAGCTCTTGCTATTGGAAGGGAATTTCCTGCAAACAGATCCATTTCTGTGGAGCTCTGCTCCGACACGGAGTCCCATGTGTTCCACCGAGAGATTGCTCCAGAATAAATGTCTGCTCTGGTTGTAGGATCAGCCCGGCGAACTGTAAACTTTATATTGCCTTCAGCACATAGTAAATTTGCATGTGCAGGAGGTATTAGCGACTGGGCATCCGATACTCGGCAATGTTGCATCTGAAGACGTGAGTGACAGGAGAGATGCAGCCCCAGTGTCCTACGAAGTCGTTTCCTCTTTGGATAA
>KZ506284.1:61267-78505 GCA_002844005.1 Limosa lapponica baueri | reverse complement strand
AATGCTACGTGGGCATCTGAAAGCAGGATTTGACCTGTAGCTGGGTTCTGGTTCACGTGCAGCCAGAAGCACTCGCTCAAATAGTTTCAGGGACTTCAACAGGGCTGCTGGTGCGCGTAAGGACTGCAGAATCAGGCCCCTAAGGATCCTTAGGAATGAAAGGTATCCTGTAACTCTAAGGTATTATTATGATGACTACTCTGGAGAACACAGAGGTATTGAAGTCGGCAAAATAAATTACAGAGTTAAACGTATAAGTAAACCAAGAAGCGACTGATGTTTTTTGCATAGTAATAATCTTCATAATCACTTCATTTGCACAGTTATTTCATTTTAAACTTTAGGCATAGTTTTGAAGCACAGCTCAGTGGAGATTTTTCCTGTAATCTATAAACTTTAATGAAAGCTAATTGGAGGACAAATTTTAATCTAATTAAAATGTGACTGCATAAAGCAGAAAGGATGAATGAAGCAAAATGCTCTATGGGGCACAGTTTTCAAACAATGATTATCCTGAATACTAAGTCAAACAAAGCTTTTGTAAAATGATGATCATGAACATTGCCAGCAACTGAACAACCTTGAGAAACTGCAAATGAAAGTTTTAATGTACTTAGTTTAAAAAGTGGACATTCAACTCACAACCGCGTAAGGACTTTTTAAAAAGAAAATAAAAAGCAACACACACGGTCTCATCTAAAAACATAACAAGTAAATTAGCCAAAGGTGTACATTCCATCTAAGTTCTCATGATCAGCAGATGCAAATGTTTGCAGTGCGCCGATGAGTTATGAGCCCTAATGAGATTTCAATGCTGAGCAAACAATAAAAATTTATGCATTGCATAGTTTTAGTGGCCTTTGGCTTCATGGTTAGTGTTACACCCTTTCAACAGCTTTGGTAATATAATATCCAGCTGGCTTTGGAGGTAAGGAAAATTTTAGGAGTGAACTAAAATTGTGAGAAATAACGTGATTGATTGCTTTGTCAGAATAATGCATTTCCACGGTATAATTGTCCGTAGTAATCTTAGCCCGGGTACGGATACATAGGTTCTAGTTATGTTCGGACACAAATTTTGAAGGATTCAGGTGAAGGATGGCTTTTCCAGCATTTGAGCCAGAGCGTTTCCTGTGCTGGGTACGCGTCCAGGGGTCTCACAAACAGCCCCTCGAAGGAGAACATTCCTGTCATACTCTGGTAAACGGGAGAATTGAAAAGCTGCACTTTCCCCAACAACTGTCATGTGTTGCAAGAAAAGAAACGGAGCACAAGCACAAAAAGAAACGCACAATAGATGTTGAAGTAAATGTATGTAATGGGGAGCCGGGGTGGGGGGGGAGTGAATCAGGGAATTCAACTGGTGCAGTGTGAGAGTGAGCTCAAATGTACTAAATTTAAAAGACCCATTTGTGGGTTAGGCTTTTATGAATCCAGAACCTTCACCATAATGATTGCCTGCATTACCCTACATAATATTAAAGTCTTAGCATGTGATTAATAGCAGATTCCCTGCATACGTGTCACAACACACATCTGCAGCAAATCTGCCAGTGTATTTCTGTGCTAGTTTTACTTTGGGGCCATAAAGTAATTCCTGTTTTGTGAATGAGAATAAACCTATTATGCACTAGGTTAGCTACACCCAGTTTCTTCTCTTCAGGGGAAAAAGAGCTGCTTATTTGATACGGCATCTCAAATTTCAGTGTTCAGAAGTGAGTTTAAGCCTCGGCTAGATTTGCTCGAGCAAGCTGCTGGGATTTGCCTTCACCGTGTCTTAGTCCTGCGTTTTCCAAAACCTTCCATGCAAAGAGTATTGAGAAACTTCTGGACAGCAGTAAACTAGTGGACTTAATTACAAAGTGTTTATTGCTAAATTTGTTAATGAGTCAACATGCAAAAAAAAGATATATTTATCCCTGTTTCCTCTTAAAATAGTAGTAAAAAATAACTTCAAAAAATCTTTTTCTTAAGCTGTTTGGTGATGCAGTTTTGCTGTTCACAAAAGGCCTTTTTCCCATCCGCAAATAGCTACCTTTCACTTTGCCTCAAGGGAACAGAGCACAGCTCAAATGAAGCTTTAAAAAAAAAAGATTTTTCCCGGTTGTAACTCAAAGTGTATGCATATTCACACATGCACGCAAAATAACGAGGAAGATGCAGAAATCTTCCTCCAGTCTGCCCTCAGAAAAGTCCTGTCGACCTGTTTCACTCACCAAAATCAAAACAGAACCCCACGAAAACAGCTTAAATGACAACAAGAAAACATCAGGAAAGCAACATCTGTTTTGCATTCTTGGCATCGCGTCTGCCCTTGCAACACAGGGTCTGACACAGATGTCCAGGGTTATGACACCGCTGAGTACCGCTTGATTTAAACTGGTGTAACTGAGAGCAGAATCAGGGCGCTGAGTTCTTACACGGCTGTGCAAAACCGTGGTTCTTTATCTCCTTTGCAGATGTGGGACTCAAACCCCACTGAAGTTTTAGGCGTCTTTCCATTGATTGATGCGGGCTGTAGAGCAAGTCATGTTCCTCTGCCAACGATTTAGAATTTATTATTGAATGTGTATTTTTTCATTTTGTGTGTATTTTGTTGTCTGTAAAATCGCATTGCTCCGTCTCCAATAGACTCCCTTGCGTGGAGCCGCGTTCAGAGAACCTTTCAAACGATATTGCGTCATTCCGCTCTCCAGTTTTTAAGTAAAATAAAATAGTAGCACGAAGAGCGAAATTTAAAGGTACTTAGAAGAAAGGCGAAAATAGTTTCGATTGAATTGAAGAGAATTGGTGACTGGGGAAATTTGGGAAGCCAAAGTTGCCAAGAGAGCAACTCTGTCACCAGAGGCAGTGCGATTGCATGAGATGGCACAAAGGGAGCAGTTCTCTCCCCCTTTGATTGCCCATCCGTCGTTGTAACAGAGACAAAATTAGCTCAACTCGTACCTGGCATAACTTCCCCGTCCCCGGTGTCAGAGGCAATGACATACTTGCAGTGTTTTCACCAACCACTAGATGTCTGTGTGTGCTCTGTGAAGTTCTTGAGGGGATGATGCCCCTGGTAAACACGAGAGACAAAACTGGAACGCAAGCTGTGGGGAAGCCTATTAGTTTGTATTTATAAGTGTAACATCATTACCTTAATTAGACCTGTCTTTAAAGCAATCTATGCTGTCTAAAACTGAATTCCAGCCTTTGTAATTTGAGACAAATAAGGAAAAGGTGCCTTTCCTGGTCTACATCTGTTTAAGACAAACTGTTTCCTTGATGTCCTTGTGGAGGACTGAAATATATCTTATTGTTGTGGAAGTTGTGGAGGAAGTTGCCGAGATATAAAATAGGTTCATCTTATTTCTACTCTGAAACAATGAAATACCAAAACATAAAACATCTGCCCCGTAAGTGGATTGGTAAGAGCCCACTATTTAATTCTGCCCTGTGTAGCCCAAACCACAGTGCTGCTGGAGCCACATCTTTCACATCAGCATATCTGGGTGCACCAAGGAAGGCTGTGCGTCAGATGTCAAGTTTAGTATATCTTTTTTTTTCAAAAAACAAAACAACAAACCCTGGAAGAGCGGATCTGGGTACAGAAACCTGTTTCACAATTCTGTTTATCAGGCCGTCCACCGGCTGACCGGGATAGCTGCACCTGTGACCAGCTTTTCTGCAGAGATCTCCCGAGAAAAACGCAAAAGTAATCAGCACATGTTTGCCTTTCATTTATCTCTGTCATCTGGGAATAAGATACAGATAGTATCAGGAGCAATGAAAGGTATATTCTGATATTATTTTCAAGTTTTTTTGTCTAGACAGAGAGGAGCAACCACTTGGATCTCTGTGGAACACATGCAGCCCCCCTCCACACTCACATCCTAGGCTGAAGGCCAGAGGGGGGTAGTAGGCTGTCTATATTAAAAAAAAAGTTTAAAACCACCACCTACTCATCAGGTGACTGGAGACTGTGGTTGTAAAATGTGCTGCAGGCAGAAGTTCTGAAAAATCCCAGAAAGTGTTGAAAACATCTCTAAACAAGGTATTTTTCTCCTGCACCTTTCTTGCTAAAGGTCCCAATTGCTGCCAAGAAAACTAGTGAGAATGTTAGCTGCCAAATAAAAAATTTATGACAGTGTTTGGCAAAGGATTGTATCACTGCTTGTTTTATACATTTCCACAAGGCTCTTGAAGGGCTGTTGGACACATACGGCTCACTGATCACTGTGCTTTATCTGTTCTTTAATATATTAACAAAGAAAGCTCCAGTAAAGCATGATTGAAACAATACATATTTTTTTCTTTTAATAGCCTCCTATAAGCACTTGCTATGGCACGAATATAATTTCTACAGCATTCCACATATAAAAATTGTTTTAAAAGCCCTTTACCTGACAAAGTTGCTTGTTATTTGAGTCACTTTCATAGTAAAAATACGTGAATTTTTCAATTAAAAATGTATTGCTTTTGCAATTGTGCTTGTTATATGTTGGAGTCTGGGCCAATAAACCGCCTGTTAAAACATAAAGAGGTCCATTCAGTCAAAGTTGTGCCTGCCATTTATGTTTCAAAAACCGAGAAAATAATATGTTGGAATTGCATTGCTCACCAATATCAATTAGGTTTTCGGCTGTATCGTTAAATTAATGTTGGGGGAGAAAATTGTTCTGGTGGATTTAGTGGAAAAAATATAGTTTTGAATGCAGAGTTAGCACACTGACAATAATAATTAAGCTGGCCGATGCTGAACCAACACCCTTAAAAATATTTTCCCCGTCTGAACAAATGAAATTGTCTGTCTCTGTCTTTTCAAACCAGTTATCAGATTAGGCTTCCAGCTGATAATTAGTGCTGTTTAACACAGATCTTGTCATTCGGAAATCTCAAAGCCCAAACGGTTTACTTTTTCTCATTATCCTGTGCTGCTGGAGGTGGGAGGTTTGGAGCGTGGAACTGCACCTCCCGGCACCATTTTGCGAGGAGGCAGAGAGCCTCCTCTTCTCTGGTGGCCAGGAGCCGGTGGGACGCCCTTCAAAGGGGACAACCAGAGGAACACCACCCTGTGCTGTCCCACAGCTGCCCCGGGGCCACGCGGCTCTTCACCACGCTTGCATCTTCTCGGCACAGCAAATACTCAAGACTACAAATGCTCTACGCCTTGTATGTGCTTGTGTATTTCATGGTATTTGATATAAAGTACTCAAGACAGACCAGCATTAAGAGGATTATTTCAGACAGCATTAGGAGTTAATTTACAGAAGATTAGCTCTAAATCAGGCAGATATCATAAGCAAATTAGCATCAGTTGTAAGAGATTCAGAATCAAAATGTGTGGTGGTTTTTAGTTTCTCCCTGCATGTCCTTAGTGGACGAGCAGTATCTTTATTAGTTTTCCATGCCAAGGTGCTACATCTTGAATAGTGAAGAACAGGTAGACTTCTTTTCTACATGCACGCTATTTATTATGATGCTGTTTATTGGCAGTGAAGCTGCCTAACTCCAAATACCCTTCCTCTGCTGAATATTTTATATTTCATGCCATTTCTTCATTGAGTAATGTTTTGTTTGGCCCTAGAAATGATGTCTCCATGGTGTGTTATAATATTTTTAAATAGGTAATATGCAGCTTTACTTCAGAGTGACATACTTAATCCTTTTTTTTTTCCTGTTAAAATGAGTCACATTTTAATGCCAACTCATAAAAATGGAGTGTATAAAATGCTACATACTAGGGTGAAGATTACAGCTACTTAAAAATAGCTTCCTTAATATTTAAGCTTGTAAATTATAAATTTGTTTTATTTCCACAGGAGCGATGGTTAATTTGTATTAAAAAGCACATTCTGTTCTTCAATCAGTTTTCCAGACATATTTTTCTGGCTGCAGACAGACAGGCATAAGCACCTATCCAATCCCTTCTCCATATCACAGTTTCAAAATTGTTTGCCCAATTAGTAGAGAAGATGATGAAATGGTTTGGGCCATGATATTAAAGCCTGCACCCTGAGTTGTCCTTGGGATTCTGAAAGTTTTGAAGTCTACAAATGGGATTCCCATCTTTGGAGAAATTTGTATTCTGCTCTCCGAACTTGAACTGCTTAATCTTAGGCATGCTCCAAACATTTGGGTTTTTAACTGGGGAGGGAAGTCTGGGCAGTGTTTTACGATTTTTTTTTTTCCTTCCTTGATGGACCAAATTCCTCTTGACAAGGTTGGCCTGAGGTCATGAATGTCTCCCTGTGTTGACTGAAAGAAGAATCTTCCCTCCTTCCACAAGATCATGAAAACTTAGACCCGCTCTGAGCCGGGTTGGGCTTGCAGGTCCCTCTGGTTGCAAGATCTGCAAGTGCTCTTGCACTTTGACTTTGCGCCCAGTAGTTTTACAGAAGGCATGGAGGCTCGGTGTGGTTATTAAACCGAGGTGTCTGAGGTCATAACAAAGTAGAGGTATTTCTGCTCCCCTAATAGAAAAACTGTAACATGCTGAAAAGAAAATACTCTAATAGTGGCAAGTATCTCCTGTCAACTAATTTGATAGTTCTCTATCAGGTAAACCATTTGTGAATACATCGATTCTTTTTATTTTTCACTGTTCTGTCTTCACTATTCCCAGGTTTTCTCTGAACCAGTTGGGCAAAAATTGATTTTTATTTGTTCCACTGGCCTTGTGGAAAATTAGCTTATGAACTGGTTTTTACAGGAAGACTCAAAGCACAGAACAGGTTGAAAAATAAGCCTATAGCAGTCAAAATTGTTGTCTGAAATGTCTTCAGACTGGAAGGCTGAATTTATTGCTCAAAACAAGTACTAGCAATGTGGAGGTGTGCAGTCCTGCTCATTATCACTGGAAAAGGGGGAACCAAAAAGCACAGTAAAAAATTAAATTTTAATAATGCTAGTGATATTTTCTAAATCCTTCTTGACAGAAAGATTCTCATTATTTTTATCTGTCTCAGAGTAGGCTCTTTTAATGCCATCTCACAAATGGCCTTAGCCATGATTGTTTTCCTTTCTTTTATAGCATTTGAAAAAAAAATGAATATATACCAAAAAAAATTCTATTCTATCATTCAAGAAGTGCCATGAAATGGTAACATTTTGGATAGCACATCTTCAGGAACAATTGCTGCAGATGCCTTCAGGTTTTTACAAAAGAGGTCAACATTGTTAAGACAATTGTAGAAAACTTGCCATACAAAAAGACGCCCAGTCAAATATGGTGTGATAAGGGGAAAATAATGCAAGCAAAGTATTAGTGTCCACCCTCCAGCTTCATCACACCTAAAAGCTGTAGATTAGTTATTAATTAGGGTGAGGCAGGGCAAAAGATGTTACTTCCTTTCATCTGTTTATGATATATATTTTAGTGGGTTCTAATAATTATGAAAGTTGGTAAGATGCAGACTTTGGACATTTTTGTTTTCTTTAAATTGCACAGGATGTAAATTTAACTATATTTATCATAAAAGCCAATGTGCGATCATGTACGTTCTTGTCATTTTATAGCTTGCATACATTTCTTCTTCTGGAGAAATAATTGCTTTAGCTTTGAGTGCTGAGGAGGGAGTTGGGGTTGGGGCCTTTTTTTCCTATTAACTGTTTGGGGACCAGGGCTTCGTGCAACCAGTGTGCTGAAGAATGCCATTCCGCTGACAGCTGGGCTATCCACCCTCCCTCAGAGCTCTTTCTAAAGCACTCGTAATGTTTGCTAAGGCCTATGGTTCTTAGTCATGCTCAGGTGACTAAATGTGTGATTTGTTCTTCTTGATACTTCAGTACCCTGAGAAAGGCTGGTTGGAGATTAATACAACCTTGACTCCTTCCACTTGCAGTTGCCACTGCGCACGTGATCTTCATTTAGACTTGCCAAAGAGATCTGGTGTTACCTCTGCTTTGCATGAAATGAGTTAATCCCCCTCCAGTTTTGGTTGGTGAGTTCCTGTGGCCCCGGAAGCCACCCGCTGTTCTTCCTAATGACAGTAGTAATCTAATTTGTTCCCTCCGTGGAAGGAGTGGACATGGAGACAGGAGAAAGCTGAAGTTGCGTTGCAACTGTGCAGAGAAGTGCTCCCTGTCAGGGTCTCTCATCAGCAGAAGGATACTTCTCATCCTTCAGAAGTACCTTCCTGTGTGTTTTAAAAATAAGCAATGAATAAAAATCTCAGCTAGTAGAAGATGTATGGTACCCTTCCCTTTTGCCTTTTTACCTTAGGTCCCATGTCCATGAGATCCTCCTTCAGGCTTCCCCTGTTCTCGTAGTTTGCATGCTGATGTCCGCATACACTTGTCTTCCAAACGCTCCTGTAGGTATCACTCCTTCCTAAGCCACTCAGCTGAGCTGTGTCCACTCAGTCCCCCCAGACTCCTGTGTCCATGTGTGTGTTGTGTGCACCTCCTGAGACTGCCAGCTCCTTGAGACAAGCTAGGATAACCATGATCCTGATGGCCACCAAATAATGCTGTACTCCAATGCTATTCATATATTTGTGTTACACTTGGAATGTATTGCAAGATTTCCATTATGAATTAGATATCTCAGTAAGTATTTTAACTATCAGACACCATAAAAATAATTTTATGTTTTAATCTTAATGGTAAGCTTGTAAGAATATGACACAGCAAGGGAAAAAACATAGTTCCTTGAGCCAAGGAAGCCCGCTGCGTTTCAGGAGGCACTCATCCGAGAGAGGCATGTCTCTCCTATCTCTCATTCCTCCAGAAAAACTGTCAAAGGAGAAGTATATTTGATTCTGGTCAGAATTTCATGTGCAAATATGGGATTCATTAAAGGGAGATGATGAATCAAGGTATTTACTGGCTAATTATTGATGAACATCTTCTGCTTTACTGGTGAGTTTCGTCTCTGCAATATTTCTGATTAATGGGAGATTACAGACACAGATATGATAACGCCTTTCCTGTATGACTTCGCCTTCAGAGCTAGCAAGCTTTCTCCAAGCAAATTTGGTTTTGGGAGAACTGTCACTCTTGCTTGGGCCTCATCTTCAAGCTTTGAAGGATATTCAACCCTACTTAATCTGTAGACACCTGACCTAGCCA
Source organism: Limosa lapponica baueri (assembly GCA_002844005.1). NCBI lineage: Eukaryota > Metazoa > Chordata > Aves > Charadriiformes > Scolopacidae > Limosa > Limosa lapponica. Next base: position 69,451 of record KZ506284.1, on the reverse strand, counting down.
GCTAACTTAACTGACTAGTTCTCCTGGGATGCATATATGGCCAGGAAAAGGAGAAGGCAGTTCAGAGCAGGACTCTAACTTATATAGGCAGGGAGCTAAGAGAGATTAGCTAGATATAATTTAGATGTTTAAAGTTGGATAGTGTGACTACTTCCCTGCACCTGTTATTACATGACTCATTCTTTCATTCAGGGCCCAGGTGGAAACACATTGATGTGGTTTGAGTGTAATATTATAACTAGAGATTGGTATCCATGTTATTACGAGTAGACAGCCCCAGTCCTTAAGACTGATCTTTAAAGCTAGAGGATGTAGCGCTGCACAACTTCTCACCCCTATTAACAATGTCTGAGGCATCTTGTATGGCCTGTCTCTTTCCAAAAACCCTGTTCATCAGCTAGAAAAATGCCACCGTTTTTTACTATCCATTGCTCCATTTTTGAGGCTTTAATTTCCTTATCTGCTTAGTTTTCAGCACTTTTTAGTGGATTTTCCCCAGGTTTTACACATAAGAAACTAGCGCCCCTGTCCCTAGGGGAAGAAGAGGGTCTGTAGGGATGGAATTCAGGAAAGAAATAGGCTTCTGCTGGGAATGGCTACTCTCCAGGCTGGAAGTGGAGCCCAAGCAGCATGGCCTTTTTGGTGTGAAGAAAGCCATGGGGGGTCCCATCCCCTCTCCACTCCCCGCCCCCCCACCTCCCCCGAGCCTTTCCACCTTTAAATATGCAGTGTCAATTACAACGTAATCAGTTCTTCTGGCTTCGAGAACACAAAGAACTTGGACTTATTTTCAGAGGGAGAGGAAAAAAGCTTTGAGGATTTTCCTAATTCTTCATTTTTTCCAAGCTCATCTAGAAGAAGGCGAAGAAGTTGTATGTGACTTATGCAACTTGTGCATATATTTTTTCACTGGTATTTCTGTTTTCTAATTTCAGTTGTTAATGATGAAAAGTATCTCAAGTCAGATACTTCCAACCAGCTGCAATTTTGCTAGGCAGGGCTCTCTTTTATTTCAGTAGGTTGTCATTTCTTTATGTTTTGCCACAGCCTGTCTCGTTCTTTTCAGTTGCTTTTATTTAAGAAAAAATTCTTAAACCTAAAGATGGGAAAGATGAATATTTACTTGAACAGCCCCCAGATACCCTGAACTTAGAGGTTTATCATTAAGTATCTAAGGCTTTTCTTTACCAATCATAACATTTTATTCCCCTGTGTGGGGTCTAGTGCTTCCATTTGAAAGCTCCTGATATATCACAAGGATGTCCTTATATATAATAATGATGGTGTCTGTCCAGAAGGTATCTGAGTATAGCTATGTTACTTTAAATTCACATTTAGGTTCAACTGGTATGTATTTGCCTATGTGACTAGACCTACACTTTTTGTGTTTGTTTGAATCTGCTGATTTGCACATGAATATTGGGCACTTAAAAATCACTTACCGCTGATTTGCGTGCACATATTTCTTGCATGTTAGCAAAAACTGCAGATCACAAATAAAAGGGCACCCAAAAACATAATAGCCAAGTATTCAAAGTGACCATTTAAAATGTACTCTTGTGTACAGAGAGCAAGCCTTTCTGCCCAGTAAACTGATAGGAATCGCTTCTAGTTAAATCTTAAATACATGTATTACAGTGAAACACTGTTGGACAGTGCTCCATCATCAATCAGTCTGTGTTCTTGAGGACACTATTTTTCGAGATGCTTTCTTTAAGAATAAAGCCCTGTGTTGTAATGAATGTGTGCTAACTGATCCCCCAAGCCATTTGTATTCTTTTTTTATTTGTATCAGTGTCAGAGTTGAGCTTCTGTAAGAAATTTTTGCAGTATTTTATTTGTAGTCTTCATTATTTCAAGTTGAGGACACAAAACTCTTTATGCACCCAGAGTCTGCGCTGGTTCGTTTATATCCTGTATTTTGTTAACATGTTACCGTGATTGCTAATTTTCATGACAATTGTTATTGTACCATCAGTGCTTAATGGCAAGGCATCATTATTCAATGCTGGTCAATCAGGCACTAAGACATGTGCAAGACATCAGGCTGAACCCATATAGATGTCGTGCACTCCCCTGCTAATGAATGCAGTTTTGTAAAAAGGTTTAAACACGGTTGGCATCCTTAATGTAAGGTTTGCAAAAGCTTATTTGGGAACTGCTTTGTGTTTATACGGAGCAGATCTAAACATGTCACAAACAGAGTTAGACCCATTGTGTGTGCGTGTGTGTGTGAAGCTACGGAGAGGAGCGAATCATTTTGGGGTTTGAAATGTGGAAAGGCAGCACAATTTCTGCCATGGCAGGAGTGGGGGGAACTGATTTTCCAGGGACATCAGTGTTTGGTAACAGATGTGGGACTTGTTCTCTGAAGCAGTGGTCGTCCCGTGCATCAGAGGTGGTCCCCAAAAGCGGACGGTGTCATGAGTCAGCTCACAAAGCTGTCCCTGGCTCCAGCGCACCGGTGGTCGGAGGTTAGGGGCTGTCACCAGAAGCCAGGAAAGAGGGTCAGGCATTTAGAATGGAGGAGCGAAAGGCGACTCAATGGGAGTGGGATGTGCTTTGCCTGTTGTTCGTCCAGCGTGTTCTTCGCGTGGGCCAGTTAACGTTCCCCTCGCATCTGGTTTAGTTACTGTTTCTATGTGGTTTTGCACCCGAATGCTTTGGGCTGCTGTCCATGATAAACTAGATGGAACTTGGTTTAAAAGCTCAGATTTGTCGTCTCTTCTAACTCAAAGTAGAATGAGCCCTTGTGCTCTTAGAGTTTTGAGTATGAAAGGAACAGTAGACATTGGCTGTTAACGAGCTCCAGCGCGCTGGGCTCCAGCGGAACTTGGTGTGAATTCAGTGCCTAAGCTGCATCGACTAAATGGTTAATTCATCTCATATCAACAGCACTATGATTCATAATGTAAACTTGAGGAATCCTTGATGTTTCAGTCACACATTCCTCTTAATTTGGCCATGCATTCTTTTAAAGCTACAGTGTGCTAACTTAATAAAATGCAGCATGCAAATGCACAAGTTTTTGCCTTCAGGCATTTTAGCCATGGATGTTTCAATGGGTGTCTTCTTTCAAGTATATATTCTTTCTTAAATTATTTACCCTGTAAACATGCTTTGCATTTTCAAAGAAGATTCTGGGCTTCCTCATTCACCAGATTTCGTTGAATTTAAGGTGTAATAGAGATAAAAGACTATCATCTGCTTCTTGCGAGCATGTTAGCCTTTGGGATTTTTTTGTAGCGAATGTTAGGCCCCGTTTTCTTCTCCTTTGGTATTATCACTCCCTCCCCCACTTAAATTCCTTGATGCTTTGCCTAGAGCAATACCCACTGGCAGTGTCTGGCTGTGACAGTACTATAGGCTTCCCTACAGATGGGTCCTGCCAATGCCAACCATTGTTCTACCACTGTGAGCTGCCTTGACTGTCTTGGATCACTCAAAAACCCCCTTTCCTCTTGATTTTTTTCTTTACTCCGAAGGGCGGCCCTTGCCTGTTGACTCTCAGATCTGAAATGTGCTGACACCCAGAACTTGGCGGTCTCTGAGCAGCAGCTCCCAGACCCAGACTTGTTCAGCCCACCTCGGGACTGTCCTCCTGCTTCCAAAGGGCTCTGCCGTTCTCCTCCCAGCCCCGTCCTTTGGGCAGTTTGCAGTTAGTTTAATTGTACTTGCTCACTTGAAAGTAAAACAGTAAAACTCGATGTTATTCTTTTTTTAAAGATATAAAATTAATCTTTTAACTGTGGGCTTGAATATTAAAAGTATATAATGCTTCAGTGTAGGAGTCTGTTGATAACATCCATCCTATTTCATGATTAATTTGTTCCTTTTAATATGATATTCTTTTGCTGCACTGTGCAGACTAATTCAGATTCCTGGAAATTGAACTTTGATATGTATTTCCTAGATTCACACCGTAAGTGAACCTTCAATTAGCAGATACAGGTGGCAGCATGCCTCGCTCAGTGTTCTCTTGACAAGGATTTTAGAGACGTGGACACTGATTAAATAATCTTGCAATCGGGCCTATACTGCCAGAGTATTAAAAATCAAGCATTGGGAAGATTTGATCCTTTTTTAAATTTTTTCTTTAATTTTAAGTCTCAGACGATGAAATGCTTTTTCAGTGGGCCAGAGATAGGAGGAGTTGATTTAAACACGCGGTATGTTATGTATGCCTTTGCCTAACTATGTGTTAGATTAAGCGAGTTTCACTCACAGTTAATCCTTTGTAAATTAGCATTATGGATGCCTTGGGGCCCACATCCCACAAATAAAATGGTTGTCAAGCCAGCTGCACTGTGTATTACTTAAGGCTGAATGTTTTAAGAGTTTTCATGCTTTTAATCTATTTCACTGCTGAGTTTCAATTTTGCTGAGTGTCTTTTCAGGAGTGATGAGCGTGAGTGAGTAAATATATATTCTGGTTTTCATGCATTTGCCTGGGCAAATCGTTTGTTATCAGGTGTTTGGCAGAGAATGTCACACCCCGCCACAAAAGAGGAGCTTGTAAGTTCAGGTGTTAAATTGAAGTGCAAACCAACAAGAACCAAAAGCCCTTAATTAGCTTTATTTTGTTAGCCTGCTACACTTTTTTTTTTTAGGGGGAAAAAAAAAAAGAAGAGTGAGAAACATCCCTCCCTCCTCCTCATCCTTTTGGCAGAGTAAATATTGCCTGTTAAGTTTGAATTAGCTGTCATCGCGAAAGAATTAATGCTGTGGTTGAGCCTTTCTAGTGAGGAAGGGAAAAATAAACGAGACAGATCTTAGTTCAGCTTTAAGTGATAAATGAGGACAAAGCAGCCCATTCATCTCCTGCTAGGAAAGTGGACACAAACACTAAAGCAGTTTTGCGGAAGACGTGTCAGCAAATGTGATCATTTTGTAACCTGTCAGGAGGATAGAGAGCTAGTCCTTTTAGAGTGTCACAGGGGAGGGTGTCTGTCTGATGTGACAGTTTTCATCCATCCATTTACTGCTTTTTCTTTAGGTGGGGGGTAAGCAAGGAGAGAGCTGGAGTTGGTTAAAACTGCATTTTTCTTTACACTTTCCAATATAATTTATATGTATATCCACCCGCGTCCAAATGAAAAACATTTACCAAGGAAAACTCCCCTCTGCTCTCTAGAGTTTCTTCTCTCTTTCACTGTGTGAAATATGCTCATTTTAACACATTACATTCCCTGTCTTCAAGTTGGAGCCTTGTACTTGGTTTGATGTTTCACAAAACACAGTTTTACCTCTTCTTACCATTGTTTGGTTGGTGAAGGCTGTGTTTTGTTTTGTTTTCTTTTCTTTTCTTTTGCAGAAGCATGAGAAAAAATAAAATAAGAATAAATATAACTGAGGGCTCTTCTGTTGGTTTTGTTTGGGGTTTTTTTGCTATACCTCTCCAATTCTGATGATATGCTTCACGTACAAATATGTTTTGCAAAAGTTCCTGTTTCAGGAAGAGCCTCTGAAAATATCCTTCCTCCTCTGTGAGAACCGAATAGCAAATGCTGAATTCTTACCATCTAGAATCGTCCCATAAAATGCCTCAAATTCTACTGTTTGTTGATTTATTAATTTTAATTGACCTATTAATTTCAGGCAAAATCTGAAGCAATGTGTCTGATTTTTAGATGCAGGGATTTCTCCCAACAAATGATTGAACAATATTAGGACTTTCTACTTCTGGCATCTTTTTATTATTACTAATTTCCATTTTTTTTTAATACTACATAGAAAATGTAACATTTGCCTATTACCATAAGTAAAGGTATGCTACAGAGACAGGAGAAGCTTTTACAACATAAGCTTCACAGTTTGACACTTGCTTCTTTATATCATCCTTCTCTTCAAAACTATCTTTTATACTTTTCCCTTGGTATTTTAGTACAAGTAAGTATCTCATTGACATGTGTTTCCTTGAAATCTTGTACCATAATAGTAAAATCCCTTGAAAATTAATAAATTGTTTCTGTTCAGATTAAAAAAAGCTGTGAAGATTTCAGAATGGCTTAAAAAATGCAATGATATTTACTGTTACAGACCACCCTGCATGGATTGCATTGACTGAGGACTAATTATTTCATTTGTTCTTAGAAGGTTAATAAATTGTAACATGATGTATTTCAGTTATTCGAATATGTATATAAGTGTATGCCTAATTAAGAAAAGTCTAATTCTTTCCCGAATGCAAAAGTTGGATTTAATAGCTACATAAAGCAATGTTTGGAAGCACTGGAAATTGAAAGAAGTGAAAAGCAATCAAGATACGCAGAATGGTGTAGGAAATCCTAAATTTGTGGGCATATGTCTTTTCTCCAAGACATTTATCTGTGTGCTTCTTTTTATGGTTTTTATATATATTCTGCTATTTTGTTTTATTTACTGGGGTTTTTTGTTTCTTCTGCTTTTTTCCAGGATCATCCAAAACCGGATTTTGATCGTTGTTCTGGCAGTCATCGTCATCTTCACCACCATGATGGCTATTTATTTTTCTGTCAGGGGACGCTGATATCTTTGTTCTTCACTAAACAGCAACAAACTGCTTGTTCTGAGTAATTAAGACAAAGTGGTCACATGAATCATTCTCTTGCACTGACAGAGTCTCCCTCTCTTTTCCACTATTCAACTCAGGTGCAAGTGGTGTAAAATATTTTGTATTATTGATGGCATAGTGGATGGCATGTGGGGTTGATTATTTTTTCTTAAATTTTTTTGTCTTTATCTGAGTGGTTTCAGAATCTTAATATTTGTTGGGGTGAGGGCTTGTTCCAGTATGGCAAGACTTAATGTGTGTCGAATTCTACCCCAGACAATTGGCCTGTAAGTTGCCAGAGTTTACTGAGGGAAGAGGGGTCTTTGCACTTTTCTTGTGCTATGCAGGGTGCATGAATATCAAGCAGTATCTGACCTTCTGTGATAGAGAATATAAGTAAAGCAGAGACCAAATGATGTAGAAAGTGAACCTGTCTCCTGTGACTAACTCCCGATCATGAATTGTCGTAGTAGACGTAACCCGGTTGAAAACAGTAGTTAGTTTTAAAAAGAGAGCAGCCTTAGGATGATGTTTAATATCTGATGTGAATCCAACACTCTATTTAACAATTATTTTTTTTAAATTAAGCTTTGCTTTCTGCTTATTCAAAACAATTCCACTTTCATCAAGATCATGATAATGCACCACTTACCCAAATCTAGTTGTGACCACAGCCCATCTGTTGGATCTGTTTTAAATCTTCCAGTGTTGATATATGTACTGATAAGCATACACACGCTAGGCCCATATTGAAGATGTATAAAGATACTTATCTATTCATTGCTGATTGAAAAAAGCCCCTAAGTAATAGTTCAGTAACAAATATGTGATTACAGTGCATTAAACAAAAATCTAGATTTTTACCATTGGCCTGACTATGTTGAGATCGCATGTTGGAAATATTTTTAGTGTATTAAATTCTGATGTGATATTCCTCTTTTTAAACAGAAACTGTAAAAATGTTAATTTATACATGCTTTTAGCTGATATAATATATCATAGTTTCATCTACCTGTGTGTAAATGAGCTGTGTTTCTCTTTTTCTATTGGCTCTGCCTCTCCTATAGACAGGTCTAGGTCATTTGGATTATAATTAAGCTTACAACTCCAGCAAAGGTCTATTTCTGGTGACATGGCAAAGTAATTTTCATTATAACTTTTCGATTCATTATATGCAATCCCTTACAAATATTACAAATTGAGAGGGATTTTAAGCCCTTGAACTCAAGCTGTAAAATCTTTTCAGAAAGATGTTCAACAAAGCAAAAAGCTGGTGGCTTTCAAACTCCACCCAAATTAGGTAGGAACTGAGCACTAAATTCTCGTTGTGTGCCTTAATACTTTTGGGGTTTTGGCATCCCTGCAGTCTCTGCTGACTTGCTGTGCTGTCCCTGGGAGCTGATTATGGGATAAACATCTGGGAGTTGATTTTGGCCGTAAAAAAATGTCCGCAGTTTTCTCTACATGGAAATGAATAACTCAGCTAAAAGGATGTTGGTACTAGTGCCACAGCTACGGCTTTGAAAGATGGTGATAAACACAGAATAGGAGGATGCACAAGAAAAATGATACTCTCTTAAAAATGGAAAAGATGCTCGCAGATGGTCAACTGTGGTTTCTGAGCTACATGCAGATGAGCACTAAGTTCAGAA
>KZ506284.1:0-45000 GCA_002844005.1 Limosa lapponica baueri | reverse complement strand
CAGATAACCAGGACAGGGCAGGCCTGAATTTTGGATGAAAGAAAACTTAGATGAGCAGGGAAGTTATTCCCCCAGGACTATATCCTCAGTGATACTGTGAGCCAGCAACCCCCGTAGCTTTCAGCATCTCTCATGATCAGACTGGATGTCTTTTGCCCGAGGCTGAAAAATCTCTTCCTCTCTAAAACCAAAGAGATGTTGGCTGTGAGTTATGATTAGTAATAGAGTCCATTTGTGGTGAGGTGGGGGGAAGGGGAGATGATGGACCCAGAATCATAAGATTTTATGTTCTCGGCTTATTTCCAAACAGCCACGGAGGACTGCCCTGGTCTGGGTAGTCCAATGCTTAAGCATAAAAACTAAGAGAGCACAGGGAACAGCAAAGTGAGAGCAAACAAGCAAATTAAATGTAAGGAGTCTACATTCTTTGTAAGTGGCATAACTGAAATATAGCAGGCTGAAGGATAAACTCAGGGAGTTACACCATCTAAAAGGCCACCTGGAAGAAAGACCAAGATTGCTGGGGCAAAGTGCTGTCGGGAAAACAAAATTCAAATGAGCGTTATTGGCAAAACAGAGTGGGAAGACGTCCAAGTGCCTGCTCAGAGCATCAGCACCCAGCTCCTCTCACCCGAGCAGTAAGAGGATGGCAGCGCGGCGCTGCTGACAAGGGTGTTAGATGTTCATCCACGGTCATCTCTCACCGGCGTGTCTGGATGAACTGCTGAGCGAAAATGTTCCAAATTTGGAGGCCCAGAAAAGGGGTAAGTTGTGTTTGGCCGGGCTCTAATTGCATCCTTGCATTACTATGTAATTAATTGCTGCCATGGTCTGCTTGAGAGGAGGGAGCGTGCCAGCTCCGTTCCTGGGCAGCCCCGGAGGCTGGAGGAGCTCATGGCTCTCGCTCCAGGGGGTGACCTGCTCGGATGGCTCCACGGCTCTGCTGCCAGCCCTGCTGGCAGTATTGGTCTTCCCAGGGTGATGTGCCTTCCTCCTGTGGTGTGGTTCTCTTTGCAGGCTTTAAAAGTTTGAGAAATCACATAGAGAATGTAGGGCAAGGAGAACACATCGATTTTCACTGATTTCATGTACCTTAGGAAAGAGATGACTAGAGAAAAATAAGAGCACGGTTTTCCATAGCATTTTGTATGGCTGCTTTCAGTGCATACCTCAAAAGGAGGCAGTGTCTTGCAGAAAATACGTAATTCTGTCAAGGTACAGAGGCGAAAAGAAGAATAATTTCACTCTTGCTTTACAGATCACTGTAGTTCTGATGTCAAGAATAGCATGGTAAAGTAGCACAAGTTCCTGAATGAAAGGAAAAGCAGTGTTTAACCCCCCCCGATTGGGATGTGCTCCTCATTTCTAGCATGTCTCTCACTGAATCCTTTCCTGTAGGGGAGAGACGAGAAGAGGGAGAACAGATATATGACTCCCAGTGTCCGGGATTGCCAGTGTTGGTCTCAGCATCACCAGCTGAAATCATGGGGGTCTGGGGTACAAAGAATGGGGACAGAAGAAGGAGGCAGAAGGGAGGTTCTCCATAGGCCCCAGCATTGAGTAACAAGTCAGTCCTTTGCAAACTCGCCTTGTTTAACCCTAAATGGGACGCAGCCCAGCGCAGCGAGGGCGGCAAAGAGCACTGCTGGCCAGCCTGCAGGGAGGGAAAGATCGGCAGCAGCACCAGCGATTTTTTTCCAGGCTTCCCTGAGGTCCCAGGTGTGAGCTGGCTCCTGGATTCCTGCAGGAGATTCCTTTTATTTCTGGCCATCCTCCCAGTCTCCCAGGGAGCAGCTGCAACACACGACAGTTTTTCCAAAGCATGTGAGTGGCAGACAGCCCTTGGCCAGCCAAGAGGAGCACGCAGCCTCTGCCGGAGCACATCTGGGTAAAAACTAAGAGAGTAAGCCTGGTTTGGATGTCTGTGTTTCATCTGGAAACCACACCAAGGGCAAGAGGAGCTCTAGGTCACTGCGCCTTGGAGCTCCTCCATCCTGGGCACCTGGCAGATGGTGCCACTTCGTGCTGCAGGCAAGTGGTCTACGAATCATAGAATTATTTAGGTCAGAAAAGACCTTTAAGATCGTTGAGTCCAACCATGAAGAATGTGTATGGCCTAACTCCAGTTGTTCATTGCTTCCTCTGCCTAACAGCCCACTTTGGGTTTATGGGCAATGAGGAGGTACAGGGGGAAAACAAGCAGAAGGATGGGGGGTATGTCTGATTCCAGGGGGTATTTTGCATATTGGTGGTGGTTTAGTGTTTATTTTTTTTTACAAATCTAGATAGATATTTGCATAAATATCATAGTGCTATGCTGAAAAGGACTGTGTCTATGTCACCTCAGTGTATGTGACTGGACACACAAAAAAATACGGTTCCCTGGTTGCATCGAGTGGTAACAACTGGCACGCAGTCTCCTCATGTGAACCTAAAAATAGTCACAGGTCAGGGCTCTGAAAGAAAAGAACCTTTTTCCCAGTCTGGCCTTTTTGTCAAGAAGTAGAAGAAAACATTTTCTTTATTCTGGTGGTTAAATTACTGCACAGAAAAAAGTAAAGCATATTCTTCACTGTTACAGCCTGAGGCACCGAGAAGAACCAGTTCAGCCCTTTGGGAAGATGCTGGTGGCAGTGGGTTTTTAACAGGAATTTATGTTGCCTGGAACAAGTAAACTGAGTCCTGCTAGTTGAGCAGCTCAACAAGTTATCATCCACAACCTGCCTGAGAACTGAAGTGTCTTGCTACAGCTTGGCGAAGTTAACACAGGTTTGAAATGATGACGAAAAGTGAGTCTGGCCTATTTTAACTTTTTTCTTTTGGGACCCTTTTGTTAGCTGTTTTTCCTGCTGCGTTTTCTCCCAGTCCCATAAACCAGACAGGCACAAGTTTAGATATGATCCATTCATCCATCTTATAATATCTAGGTCCCTTCCACACATGATGAATAGCCAGGGCTGGCCTGCTGTTCTGCCTCATCGCCCCTTTTGGAACACAACCTTTGCAAGGGATTTGATGTGGGGTGGAGTCTGGTTTTTCAGGGAACTTATTATCTTAGGTTTTGCTTTATGGAAAAGAAAGGAGGAGAATGAGAAGGGACTGGATGCTATCACCCTCCTCCCCACCCCACCCGCTGCTGGTGGGCTTTGTGCCTGCTTACAAACTGCATGTGACTCGGCCCCAGCAAACTCCAGAAGCTGGAGTCCTTCAATCGATGTGATCCTTCCCCTTTTGTACCTTCTCCAGAAGACACACACACATCCCAGCCGGTGACTGTGTGTCCAGAAGGGCTGAGCTGGGCATCTCTCCAGAGGCAAGGCCAAGTTACGCTTTAGGGACGGAAGGCAGTAAAGACTAAATAGTGTTTACCTTATGTTTCTCATTCACAGCCTGTCTTAAATCATTTGTAAGAGGGGTGGGGAGGGGGGAGGAAGGGGGACGATACTGGGATTGTGTGCAGCCCGAATGCCAAGAAGTGCTTTTGCCTTCCCAGGAGATGAGCTCTGTGGAGCCCTGCAGGGTGGGATCGCTTATTTGGTAATGCGAAAGCAAGGAGCAGAAGCACAAGCAAGCAGCACAGCAATAGCATTAGATCAGAGGATTTGGACTTCGCTGTGGTCCCACACCCAAGTCAGGCACAAAAATACACGAGCATACATTCGCAGATGTGCACATGCATGCGCTCACGAAGGCTATTTTGATTGAAAAAAAGGAGAGGATTCACTGTTTCGGTCAAACGATCCACTTTTCTGGAAAGCAGCAGTGCGCTGCAAGGCCCAGGACCACAGAACCAGAGTTTCTGCGGGAGCCTGTGCGAGGTCCCTCATTTGGACTCTCTTTTATTGCGGTGGTGAAATCAAAGTAGGTGTCCTCAATCCCAAACAGGGCATCGAAGCACTCCTCTTGTATAAAAAATTGCTCCAAAATAAGCCACCACAGGCTAAGATCCAAACCATGTTACTTTGCGCAGCTAGATTTGCCAGCGTTGCCTTGACTCTGGTTCTGAGACAGCTTTTGCGTGTGGGCGCACGTGTGTTCATGGAGGAGTTGTGCAGAATAAACAGGTACCACCTTCTCTACTGCACTTTTGAACCGATTTATTTAAAGGCTAATGCATAAACCCCAGCAACAGGTAACAAATTTAGCATAAAAGCAAAGTGAAATCACCTGCAGGAACTTGCCAGTTTGACCATTTAGGAGTCTGAATGGGTATTGATCTGAGGCGAATATTCTAAAGTTTGCATTACCCTTTGAAAAGTGCTAATGTAGTTCTTGTCACTTTAAATTAACTTTAGATAAGAGGGACTGACAGAAACATGAAGATGTGTGAACTATATTTGACTGATATTCTGTCAAATATTGCATGGGGTTATGATCCACAACTTTTCCCATCTGCTGCTCAAGCCTGAATCCTTGAATGCACAATGGATTAATTACCATATTTTGTTCTGATTTCACTTAGTAGTATAAAAGACTGTGAATGTTAAATGTACCCTCACCTGCCTTCTTTTTCTAAGGGTAAGGTATATGAGGAAGGGAGGGGAGGATTCTTTAGCAATTTTTCACACCCGCATATAATGATTTGCTAAGTGCACCTCTTCTCAAATAATTAGATTCCCAGAAGTTAACCAGAGTAACACAGCACTCAGAATTTCATTCACTCCTTTCCTTGGAGACTTTTTTCCCTCTCAGTAATAAAAGGAATGAGCGCTGATGTAGCATGTTCCATCCACTGCACTTTACAAGCAGCAGTATAATTACGTGAAGCTTTGCCGTTCAGTATCATTGCAAAAGGATACGGCGTGGAGCAGTGGAGGTCAACACTTTCTACTGATGTTATGTTTCCTAGAAGGTCTGACATTGATTCCCCGGTACCACCTGCCTGTCCCAGCAACTCAGACTGACACTCGGTAAACTAGCCTGTCCCTTTCTGCAGCTGGACACCCAGAAAGGTGGATGTCTTAAATTAAAGGCTCCTTTGAAAATAGAGGCAGTATTAATTTACTAAAAATCCCCTGGTGTTTCAGTGACAAAACTCAAAATCCTGTACTAAAAACTTTTTTCTTCTCACCTCCTTTTCTCCCAGTGCTATTGGGACAGGCTGAGTTATCCTGACTTCCAGCTGAAGGAAATAATGTCCACTTTAGTTTATATACTGGGAAGTAAACCCTGGTAATAGCCAGTTCCTTCACTTTGCAGTGTCCTTAGCCCATGTTACCTCTTGAGTGTTTTTTTCTTTAAGAGGACACTGCACACTGCAGTGACATCCTGGGTTACGTTCTGGCACCGCACCACTTAACGGATAGGAAACATTTCTATGTGTGTCTTGTTGACTGTCATATTCCTGTGTCAGTGAGAGAGTGTGGTTATCCAGAAATAAGCAAGCTCGATGATGGTGTGAAAGGAAGATTGAACATTTGAGGTCAGACAGACTTGTAAGATGGAGTAACAAACCCATCTCTTATTACAGTGAAGTCCCTTCTGGAAGAGCTTCATAATAATACACTTGGGAGTTACTGTGCACCCAGTCCTGTCTTTCATACGCTTTGTCAATTTTTGGAGATTTGAGAATCACATTGCCTTTCTCCAGTACTAGACAATTATATAGATTCCTTCAGACATAACCATCGCCATTCCTCCAGACAGTGGGTTTTTTTCTTCAGTAAACTCGTGTTTTCATTTTGTTCTACTTTCTTCAGTCCTACTCTTCTGAAATTTCCAAGCCCTGATTTTGGGATTATTTACTCCTAGTTTCTTTTTATGATTACTGAATGTGGGGAAAGTCCTAAACAGAAAACACCTCAATTTTATTTGGGACAAGTATGTGCTACACAGGTGTAGGCTTGTTCTTCATATCTACTTGTCTTTATTTCTAAGGGGCGAAAAGAATTAAGATAATATTAAGTGAGCCCAAGGAGGGGAAAAAATGGGACTTCAGATACTCTTGGGATATATTAACAAGTTCTCACTCTTTGGCTGGAAGTTAGTCCTCAGACTGAGTGCATTCCTATCCTCTTGCAAAAGCAAGTAGGCAAATGGCTACCAATACTAGCAAGCACATAGCTGGGAGCTACAGGACAGCTAAAGGGATCAATAACCTTTCAAACTGTGCTAAGAAGCACTCGGCTGATGGTGCCATCCAACACCAGCAAATGTTCAGGTGGGATTTTGGAAAACACTCATAATTAAACTCACTCAGCTTCTGTTAAGCCAATCACTGAAAGCTGATGCCTTAAACTCTCTACTGGGGGGTCAAAGGAGTAGCCTTCTGTTTTAGTGCCGCTTTTCCTCTTCTCTTCATCTATCTAGCATCTGGCCCAGTTTAATAATCTTTGTTCTGAGTGGTGTAAGGTCATTAGCAGAACCTTAATGGGGACAAGGGTTGCAGCACTGGACCTCTATTTAGGGTATCTGTTCCAAAAGGAAAAAGTATGATGTTTCTTTATACCATCTTGCAAGTGACATAAAGATTAATGAGGGATAGACAAATGCCCTTGCTCCAAAGTCAGCAAAAAATAGAAGGTTTTGTTTAAACTTTTCAAAATGAATTACAGTCAGGTGCTGACTATCAAGAAAAGAAATGAAATCTGAGTTGAAGAGTCTGGAATAATTCTCTGGGTCTTTCCCCAAACCTGTCACTCTTCTATGGATGTGAATATTAAGGGGTAACAGAATCTGCAAATCCACATGTTCTGAGCTTGTGAGGCAAGTTGGGGGCTCAAAAAAGATCATTTAGGTGCTGCAAAGGTAGTTGGATATTTAGAAAACACCAGTATTTCAACCTGATTAATGGATGTGGAAGAGAAAAAATATTTGTATTTTTTTATACCCTTTTCAGAGAGTCTAGATTTACCTCTTGAAGCTGGTAGGAGAAAGGGTAGAAGAAAAATCTCTTTTGCTGCAAACATCTTAATGCATATAATGAAGGCTAATTACTGGAAGTTGCAAACACAGATTTTTATTTTAGCAAGGCAATTCAGCTCCATTTGAATTGTTTAGGCAAGATAATTTAATATTATAGTCACGTGTTATCTTTTCAAAAGATACAGATAATGTATGTGTGGGTGCTACAAATCTGTTTACCACGCGGAAAGAGGTAAGAACAGTTTCAGAAATGTTTAGTGGGGCAAATGAGAGGCAGGTAAGAATAAAAACCAAATAATGATCCATTATTGCTGCTTATTTTCAAAGTAAAACATTGGAGCACTAGAGACCAGCTCCCTGCTACGTTCCAGAATACGTTCTACAGGCTTGGCTTTTTTTTAACCTTAGCTTTAACTAATTTCATAGTGTTTGTAAATGTACAAAGCCCTGGTGTGACTCAGGATATACACTGCCAGCAAGTTTCAAGTGATTAGGTCTTTTATTTAAGGTGGAGTTAACATGTATTCTTCTATCTGCCAAGAGATATGGTCAAGCGCTGTACTGTTTGGAAAATGCATTTTTAGCTGTCCTTATGTTGCAAAATATTTTGTAAGTGTCATATTTTCAAATGAACAATTGTTTTCTTTAAAAAAAAAAAGCCAACATTGTTGAATTCCATTTTCAAAATACAAGTTATCATGGGAAACAAAAGATTATTCTCAGTTTAGTAAACTCTTAGGCAGTAACCAATGACCCAGTCTACCCAAGACCGTGCATGCAAGTTCATACACAGAGAGCGAAACCAATAAATGCTCCCATAAATGACTTTGGAGACAATTCTGAATATTTCTTTCCTTCCCTTCCCCTTTTGCCTCACAAAATCACTGTGCATCCTGACAAAAGAGAAACCACAGAATGCGCAGAATGTCAACAAGATCCCAGGGTCTGATTCCCACTAGTTTTTCTGGGCTCAGAGTCGGGTACTTACTGCCCAGAGGACCAGACAATAGGTTCATTCCTTCTCCTGAAGCAGCACAAAATGAGGCATTTCCTCTGGCTGTTCCCCTGGCCCATGGCAGGACACGCACAGCGTTTAGAGTGCAATACTTGCTGCTCACCCACAGCAATACTCACGCTGAATCACTGTGCGCTGGCTACTCGCACTGCGTGCTCATTTAAGCTTCACAGTCACGTGAACATTCATGAAACCGATTGAGTACAGGTGGTTTTTGCATTGGAAACATGTGAAAACATGTGTTTTCTATGTTGTTTTTTATATGAAGGCTTGCGTCCAACAACCTAATTATTTTTATTTAAGGATTACATCACTTTTGCTAGCACAAGCAAAGTGCCAGCACCTGCTCTTTACTGGGCTCTGTAATGTTTTTTCTGTCCTCACCTATCTTCCAAAGCAAAGGGGGAACCATTTTCACCCTGAAGGAATTTACTGCATGGTCTCCATCTGTGCCACACTAGAGGGGACATGAGCCGGTAGAATCCTCAGTTCTTTGGCTATTGAGAACTGAACTAACTCATGCTGCTGTGCTTGGAGCATCCATCGTAAGTCCCCTAAAGACATCCCAGAGGGAGTTCACAGAATCACAGAATACCAGGTTGGAAGGGACCTCAAGGATTAAAGTTGCCCTTGTTGTTGTTGCCTTTTTGCCACTACAAACCTTTTTATACCTTTCAACAGGGCTTTCTCAGATGAGCTAACAGTCCCTCCTCTTTTAAAAAATCTGTGAAGGTAGGAATGATGATTTTTGTCAACATCTGGTAGAGAGAGAAATCTTAGAGGTAAAACACAATGCTTTCCATTAGATGTTCTTCTGGGTGTTTTTTTTTGCAGCTACATTATTATTTGGAAGATCTTTCATATGAGGTCAGAAGATGAGGAGGAGTTTGTGAACTTATTCCTGCAACATCTGCCAGAGAACCCTAGACCTGACTCATATGGTAAGGCAGAACTGTTGAGTAACAAGCAACTTTCATGAAGGACTACAGAGGGAAACTGAACTATAACTTGTAGAAAGACCCACCCAAACCCTCAGCTTCTATTCTTCTTTTTCTGAATATCACTGCATCTACCATCATTCTGCTCTTCTACCTGCAGTCACTCTTCAGTGTGCAGCAGGCTCCCTCCTGTACCAACCCGTATTGCTTTGTCCCATGCCCTGCCCTTGTTCCCAGCGACTCCTGCTCATAAGTTGTTTGGCCCTGAGCTTCCTGCCTTCACATCTTCCTTCAGTTTTCAGTCACGTTCCAGATCGCCAAAAACTGAGTTGGCCATCTACCAAGAGGGTGATTTCTCATCAGCTGTCAGACTTCTTTCTTTGTTGGATCTCTTCAGTCCTTTCTAGATAGCTGTTGGTTCTCTTCATGCACCGCTCTCTTTCAGCATGACCATTAGCTGCTCTCTTCTCCTATAAGGTTGTTGCCAGTCTCCTGCTCTGAATTGCCCCAAGATCCTCTGCCCTGATCAAACTTTGTCTGGTGTAAATCCTGTGACTTCTTCCGTAACAAATCCATTCTGTCCTTGCTCAGCTCTGATTTTAACAAACTGAACAACTGTAATGCTCCTACATTAGGACACTGACAACTGTCATCTAACTCCTTCTGAAAACTGGTTTCATTTATGTCCATTTTTTTCTTGCATAGGAGTTCACCTTTTCTGGTTTAGCTTCCACTTGTAACAGTTCCTGTCAGTATCCCTGCTGACATCATCTCTTATTCCACTTTCAACCTCTTTGATCTGTCAAGTGCCTCCAGTGCAGATGGCCAGATCCCTCAGCTTCATGTAAGCCCACTCTTGTTTTCTCTACTCCTTCTGTGTCTTGTTCTTGAGCAATTTCATCTGCGTTTGATTTCAGCTACCAACTTTGATTCCCTGATCTCTCTTTCTACTGTTGTTTCCTTCTATTCAAGTTAAAATCTCATCATGTCTCTGTGATATCTCCTTATGGTGTCCAACATTCAGCACAAGTTGGACTTGTGCTGGACTGCTCTCTCTTAATACTCTGTATCCAAGTTATCTTTGTTGACTCTTTCTGCATAACTTCTCTTAAGATATTTTTCTCCCATCTATTTGCTTGTTGAAGCTCTTCTCACCTGATTGTAACACCTCTTTCTCTGGTGTAACCCTCTGTATCTCCTCTCATTCCAAATGGTGCTCATTTTTCATCACATGGATCACATAAACTTTCTTTTTGCCTTTCTCCACTGCCTCTCCTTATCTATTGCAGCAAGTAGCAGCAACTTGCCTCTGCCTTCAGCACCCTTCAAGATTTCTTCCTTCTCCACATATTTCCTGTTGTTCATTTCCTTAAAAAGAGCTCTTGTTCCAGTTGGTCCAAGATGTCCGTGCCCATCGCTGTACTTCCATGTCAGATACCCACAGTTCTTGAGAAGAGCTCTGCATTCAAGCTGCAAAGCTGCTGAGTTGTTCTCCTTCAAAAATCTCCCTCAGAGCTCTCCTTTGACAGGATGACCACTGAAAACTCAACTGCGCTGAGACCACTGTCCATCCCATTGGCGGTCTAACTCTTTCCCTGCGTTTCCACATTTCTCTGTAGCTATCTCTTGACTCTGAACTGAATTTTCTTTATTGTTATTCTCTGTTTGTGCAGAGCCTTTCACTGTGGGCTCCTAGTCCCTGACTCCGAGAGGATATGTCAATGCACTCAAGTAATACAGAACATGAATACTGCAACCAAGCCAAAGCTCTTGGAAATCTTTGTGAGTCAGGGTGTTCAGAATCTGAACCTAGCTCCAGCCACAAATTTTGCAATTGGCCTGCAACTCTGCAAAAGCTTTGTGAAAAACTCATATTGGAACATCCTTGAAATTAAGGGGTGGTGTTGGAATCCACATCCAAATTTCACAGCTGTAGGTCACCTCTCAAACACGGATATTTGGAAGACGGTGAGGACTGTGCTGTAAGCAGCTACATTGGCGATGAGATATTGCTGCTGTTTTTTGCTGTCTGTGTTTTTGAAATGCTTGCTACAAGGACAGCTGTGAGGCAGATGCCGTTCTGAGTTCAGATGTGGAATGTTACAGGGTCACTCTGCTTACCTTATCATAAAAGAGCACGCGTTTTTGTGCTCTTCATGTACTGGAAAACAAATCCATGACAAATACTGTATTGTGTGCAAGGGCTGGGGGTGGGGGAGAAGAAGGGAAGGGTATCTTGTCCTTAGGGGCTGCTGGTGCTAGGCGCCACAAAAGAAAGCCCTGTTTGTCAGCCACACTTAGAGATAGAAGCCCCAGAGTGAGACACCTGCAGCAGCTTAAGGATGGGTCCGTGGGCGAGCAGTTCTGTACCAAGGGCTGGGGTTTCTTGCCTGCCATCAGAGGCAGGAGGAGTGGTGGAGCTACGCTATTGCAGCGGGGGAATCCAGGGGGTGCACACCCTGACAACATGGGGTGAGGAATTCTCAGGTGCTTTTAAGGGATTTCTGCAAGAGGCAGAAGAATATCGTGTGGTCCTAGCCTTTGATCTGTATTGCTATGCACACCAAAAATGGTATATCCTGAACTGGTGATGGGGGATAGTTGCGTTACATGATGCTGATGCTGGTGTTGCCAGTTGGGCAAAGCAAGGGTTTGAATCTGAAACTGGATCTTGAATATAGAGGGAGTAGAAGGTGCTCAGAGATGGGATAAAGGCCACTGGAGAGCAACGGAGACTTGGAGTGCGTGATGGGGGGGCAGGATGATAAAAAGCAAGTGGGTTTGAAGCCTAATGAGCCATGGCAGGAGGTGGAAGAACCAGAAAGAGGTGAGGATTCCTGAACAAGGAAATCTGAGCTGGAAGGTGGGAATTTGTGCAGGGCTGGGGTCAGCTGGCAGAGGAGCTGGGCTGCTGGGGCCATATGGCTGTGCGACAGGGCTGTGAGTGATGGTATGGATCGCATGGTGAGGAAAGGCTGGTAGCAGGGCCAAAGCTAGGTCAGGGAGAGGGAGACAGATGCAGAAAAGGAAGAGG
Source organism: Limosa lapponica baueri (assembly GCA_002844005.1). NCBI lineage: Eukaryota > Metazoa > Chordata > Aves > Charadriiformes > Scolopacidae > Limosa > Limosa lapponica. Next base: position 33,149 of record KZ506284.1, on the reverse strand, counting down.
GGTGAAAAAGCCAGAAAGAAGAGATGCAGAGAATTTTTCTCCACCTGGCTCTTTTCTACACCATAAATAAGCTTTCAAGCCTGAAGAAAACCTTCACCTTTTACTTCCCTGTGTCTTTCTTCCCAGTGTCCCTGCATCTTGGAAAATTGGGTTGAGCTATGTGAGGCAGGATAAGAGAGAGAGGACGGAAGAAGTCTTACAGCATTGGAATCCCACCAACTTGTCTGGACAGCTGTTACTGCTGATTATGTATGCTATATTCATGCATGCTACATTTCCCATGTTAGCTGCATGGTCTGGAGCCTGCAGTGGCAGACAAAGGTTTTGGGCTGTGTTCTTTCAACTTACTGGCCTGTGCAGTTTGTTACAGCAACAGCTACAGATTCCAAGGTACACGATAGACAAGAAACAGCAGAAATGGAGACTCATACCTGCTTGCTGTCTGCCCCATGTGTCTGTCTAGCCTTTTTACCTATATGCTTTCCTTCATGGTAGGGTCTCTGCACCTGTATAAGTTGAATGCTGAACATACTTGGCATAGGCGTGAATATGGAAACGTTGCCCACTGCCACATTTGTGCACACAGTTGCCAAGAAAAATACAGGGTCATATCCTGCTGCTATTCCATGCACAGAACTCCTATTAAGAGGCAATGAGAGTTCTGCATAAAAAATCAATGGAAAGATTTGACCCCTTTCAAATGGAGCAGTCTGTGGTATAAATTGCGCTACCTTTGTTGTGCACAGAAGATAAAACCCACATTTTTTTCCTGACTATCCCTTTTTGCTACTATGCCCTTTGGAATGTGCTTTTTCACCCCACTGTATCTAACTAGCATCATGAGATGGTTTTCAATAAAGGCACAATAAAACCATCCAAGGTGGGGGTGCCTGGTTGGCTTTTTAAACACACTTACAAATATTACTGTTGATTATTCATAGGTGAGCTCTCCGCATGGTATATTTTAAACTATATTACAAAAATTCAGAAATAAAATAAGGGCGTTATTAAACATGTGGGGATACCATCATTATACCTACAGGTAAAAATCACTGTCTGAAATCACCTCAGAGGCATGTGGACTGAAAGAAACTGCTAGTTTGGCTGGTGGTTTAGAGGATGTTCTATTGCTGAGCTACTAAATAAATCCCCTTTTGCCCTGCACTGCCTCCAGCAAGCCCTTAGCCTTCCCCACTCTGTCTTCCCCACACTGTTTCTCTATTTTTCCTCATAATCTCAGCCCTGATTCTCTTTTTCCCATTCTTCTGAATGTTGAAGTCATGACCTTTGTGGTTTATAGGCCACAAGAGACTGAGCTAAATGTGTTAGCACAGAGTCAAAACAAGTAATAGCTGGCCAATTAAATTAATAATCCATATTGTTACAATGTTTAACCACGGCTGTTTCCTCAGTGGTCTGTTTAAATCACAGCCAAGTCCTGACCTATTAAAATGAATAACTGGAATTATGAGAAACTCCATTTAATAAACACAGCAAGGAACGCAACACAATCAGTATGAAATATTTATTACCACTTTAAGCAGCAGCTAGTTGAGATTTAAGATTGGATTAATGAAGGGGTTTTAATTTCTGGCTAAGGGTAGAAAGCTTAAACCTGGAACATTTCCTCAATTTCCTGGTATGGCTTTGCGATGGGCAAGATTCGAGATGGAAGCGTACGATTCGATTCATGCTTTCCCCTTGCAGAGCTCTCTCCAGACACGTTCGATGCAGGAGGAGATCAAAGCAAGCAGGCTCCAGACAAGTGGCTCAAGTGGCTTGAAAAAACTCAGGGGAATAAGGGCTGGAGCACTAGACATGAGCCTTTGGATTTTAAAATGAGCACTCCTGCCAACCGCCATCCTATGGAGAGCAATGTTAATGGAAGGCTGGTACATTCCCAGTGACAACAGCTCGTGTGCACGCATTTTTTTGCAGTATGTCTCAGGGCTAGAGGAGGGGGAGAAGAAAAATCTCTTCTCTCTGAAATTTGTCAGACAAAATCTCAAGCTGGGAGCAAACCCTTATTGTTTCAAATAGCCCAAGTATTGTTTTTCCTAAGTGTAGAACTACCAAGGTTTTGCTATTTTTATTCACGCTGCATGTTCATCTTCAGGGTTTCTCCACTCAACACAAAAGCAACTGTTCTTCTTCGATAGAAATTAAAATGTTGCCAGGGTTGAAAAATAGCCTACCATGCCCAAGCGCAAATGGGGATATTATTTTCCTTTTGTTTTCTACTCCTTCTGATGTAGTAATGCTGAGCAGGTTAATAACATGCAAATCCTGGCACAATGGAGCTGTTTGGAGGTACCACGTGAAGGGGCCATGTAATAATTGCTCCGGGCTACACAGACACCTGGAGCATCATCTCTGCAACGATGGATCCTTCCCATCATTTCCACCATAATGGTTCCACACTATAAATTGGCATGATCCATCAGAAAGGCTCTGATGCATTAAACCTCTGCCCTAATTTGTGTAAATACAGGCTGCTGCCATTGCCTCCAAGGATCTCATTTTCAGCATGTTGCCGATACCAAGAATCATACACATTTTCTCCTCCTCTCCCTCTTTTCATTCTTAATGAACAGCCCCAGCCTGAGAGCTGGAGAGGCAGAGGCTGTTGCACAGCTATGGGCAACAGGGCCGTGGAGGAAGCAAGCTCCTCCGTGCTCTTCCTATGGCACATTTGAGCCCAAAGCTGGCAGGACCCAGTTTCAGCACCCATTCAGTCCCATGGGTAAGAGAGGCCAGCAAAACCCCTCGCCTCTTATGCTGGCAGCCTCAGCTACGACCCTGATTACACCAAGAGCTCTTTCTTCTGCGCAAGGTGGCAGACAGCATTTCATCCTCTTCTCAGCGTGTGTTTGCCCCGTACACCGGGCTGCTCAGCTCGGGGATTTCTGCTGGCTGTTGTTCCCCAGTTCAAGTCAGTTGAAGATTTCTGTGGTGCAGCACCAGACTTCAGAGACTGAGCAAAATCTAAACGCCGCGCTTGCTCAGTCTCTGCAATGCACAGCAGCCAAGAGGAAGAGCAAGCAGGTGATGTCCTGGTGTTCACTAGAGACCCAATGGCAAAGACAGGACAGAACCCCAAATTTCTGGGTGCTTGAGTTTCTGTTGGAAAATATGTTAACTTGAATGCATTAATTTGGGATACTCCCAGTGCTTTAAATTAAAGATGAGCTGGATCTTTTGGTCTTTTCCAGCTGGCTTCTAGTGCTGTAAATATCTTCATTTCTCTGCATTGTTAATGAAAGTAGTTTTGTTTCCCCACCTGTTTTTTGGTATAAGGACGTCTCCTAAACTGTAAGAAATTAAAGCACATTTCTGTGGGCCTAAGGGAATGAACTCCCTCCTTCGTGAGAAAATTACACCTCAGGCACTTCCCTGCTGTCTTTTGTAAACATCCTCGTGCCCGCGAGTGCTACTGGCTTACGCACAGGATACGCAGCGTACACGGCGTGCAGCACCAGCGTTGTCTCCAGAAATACACAGCAAATTATTTATGTCCTGAACTGCATGCAAAAACTAGTGTGAATGGATGTGACGTGGCTCGGCCAGGTCTTTAGTGTCCCGGGCTCGTGCCTGGTGCGACTGGGGACAACCCTGCCACCAGAAGTGAACTTTGGCTCAGGAAGTTACTCCACGGTGCATCTGAACCAGCTGCCTGTCGGAGGGAGAAACTGTGGCGAGCTTTTAGCCAGAGGCTGGCACGGGAAAGCCCTGCTGTCCTGGTAGCCCACACGCTCAGCTTGCGGGAATCCCATGAAAAACTGCCAGCCATTACGCCTTCCAGGATCAGGAAGTAAAATTATGGTTCTTTGTGTTATTTCACTGCCCTGTTACCGGTTTATCATGTGTTTTCCTTTCTGAGCCTTCAGGCTCCATTTCACATTGTTGTCTCTTGCTGTTCTTTCTACAGTTTCCTTCAAGGTTCCCTCCAGAAAGAAGAAGGGCACAACCCTCCGAGAGGTTAAAAGAGAACATTTCTTTGACATCACGTTGCCTCATCTCATTTTCCCAGGTTTCCCTCCTCTTGTAGCAAGCTCAGGTCCTCAGAAAGCCCTTTATGTTGCTTACATACCCGGTAAGTAAATTTTAATCTGGGTTTATGTACCTGCTCCCAGCTGCAGCTCACAGCCTTTCTCAGGCAGGTGATCATCTCTCCCTGTGCTCCCCCACCTGCATGTCTCAGCTGAGTGCTCCTTCCCCAGTCTCAGACCAAATGAGATGTGGCAAACTGAGCAATTTAAGGGTTATGACCTTTGGTGGCCTTGCTCCAGGTGGGATGGGTGCCGGGGAGCTTCCACCAGCATTTTAGGTACTGTGGGTGTCCTGTATCCCATGGTTGTACCCAAGTGGTCCCTGTGACCCCTCACTAGTATGATGAACATCCCAGGCAGATGAAGGGACTTTCCCAAGACCTTGTACCGGACACAGCAGCCTGGGACTGGCCTTGTCTCAGAGCCTCTTTCACAGTCCTGCGAAGAACAATCTCTCCCAGAGGGCTTGAAAATCGCAGACCTCTAGGGAATGGGCAGATTATATATAGGGCAGATTTCCTGGAAGCCAGAAATTGATGTTTTTATTTAGGCTTTTAGCAGAATTGCCATGGGAAATGAGGATCTACTGGGCTACCTTGCAGGGAAATACATGTGTGAATTTTCCCTGAACAAAACCCCTGCCTAAGCCAGGGTAGTTTTCCTCAGTTTCCTCTTGCCACTCACACTGAGTAGCTTCCACTGCAGCCTGTTGTTTGGTGCATCATCATGAGCACCCGTGCAGAAACTGCTGGTGCCCTGGACACGATATTTTAGAAGTCCCATTTCAATAGGGCTGCGGGACACGACGCTTAAAATATCTGTGGTGGCTGGAACGAGGTCTCCTAACACTGGCCAGCCCAGGGGAGCCGAGCGGGTGACAGCAGTGGGAAGGATGACCTGCAGAATTGCTCTGGAGCAGGGAGGGAGCCTGGGAACTCTCTGCCTTGGCCACATTGGCACTGAGCGAGTTGACCCAGGGAAGAGCTGCTCTGCAGTTTAATGAGAACAATGATTGGGCTTCTATGGTGATCAGCAGACATCAGCATCGAGGCTGAAGCAGGTCTCATGCCTGGATGTCGCATGATATTTCTAAGGTGACAGAAAAAGCACCTGAGCTTGGCTGCGGTGGTGGGCTCCAAGCTAGTATGGTGCTACACAGCGTCCTGATGGAGGACCAGTCACGTGGCAACCTGAATTTATTCTGTGCCTATTTCTCCCTATCATCCTTCAGTGTTTTTCCCTCCCCTTTAGCATAAAATTTCTAGGAAAACAAAGTTTGCTTGATTGAAGTTGAATATGAAGTGTTTCAGAGCCCTCGCTAGCACCTCGTTGTTCTCATTTGCTTGTTGCAAATGAGCTTAATGGAAACATAAAAGGCAGGTCAGAATGAAAAAAAAAAAGGAAAAACTGTAAAAAGTAATGAAAAAAATTAATCAGACCCATATAATTTAAAACAAATATTGTTATTTAATTCCACTGTTTTCTTTTGGAGTGTGATAACATAGATGTTGTTATTTTTAAAAGGAAGTAATATGACATCCCATTTAATTTCCTCCAAAACAAGACAATCTGGCTTACCAAATATAGCCTGACAAAGAAAAATAGAAATTTCCTGATCAAAGATCCAAGAGTGCAGTGCTCCACCTTAAATCCCTCCCACCTATTAGACCCCCCTTTAGACAAGACAGAGAAACAAATTTCTCACACATCAATGATGCCTCCATAATCAATTTCAAATAGCCCCTTGCATAGGGATGCAAATCTTAGCTTTCTCTTAATAAAGCATTTTAGAAGATGGATGTACTGATCTGATATTATTAAACGAAAAGTGGTCTCTTTTTAATCTAGAGATGCAGGGGCGTTAGTAACAGAGTGAATCAAAGGCCTGGTCTCTTTCTCTTCCTAATTATCAATAGTGTTTTATAATCTTATTAATATTGATACACAGTATACTGAAGATCTGTTAACGTATAATGTATGTGGAGGATAATTAACGAGATCCGAGTCAGATCAATCGCCTATTTGACAGCAAACGGTGTGTGGCTTATAAATTATACATATGCTAGGTATGGCTAGAAATGTTTAAAGTTTCAGTCCAATCCTTCCAGTACAGCACTGGGAAAACTGATGAACTTAAAGGCACAGTCCCTTGCCTGTTAGGTTTATACTGTACACTCAGAGGAATAACTCTTATTTAAAAATCAAAGAGTTCCATTAACTGCCAAGATCTCAAAGCAGCACAGAAAACACACCTTCTCCTTGTGAAGTGCAGCTAAACAAAAGGCAAAATCTTGTAAGAAAAGGGATGATTAATAAAAGTGAGGTAATTTTCCTTTTGATTTCTGAGAGGAGGTAGCATGCAGGATGTTCCAAATGACAGAAATGATCCCACATCTTCACACTGGCCTTTAACAAGGTTAGACTTGCTAGTGCAGTAAATACAATTAATAATCCCAATTAATATTGCATGTTTTGGTAGGTTTGAGAGCATGAAAGCTTTCCACAGATTACTCTTCACTCCCCAAAGCAGACGCGGCGTGATGAGACGAAGGGATGGAAATGTGGAAATAAAACTTTCCTTTTTTGTTGTTGCAGAGCTCCTGATAAGCATGGGGCTGAGATGAAAGGAGATGTCAGGTTTAACAAAAATAACATATTATTATTATTAATAATTTACCTCAGGGGTACGACCCAGTGCAATAATGACTGCTCAAGGCTGTGAAACTTCACCAGGTTTGTGAAAATGGCTCAGACTTTCTCAGCTTTTCCACAGTAGACCTTGGAGCAAGCTCAGCCACGGTGTGAGGAGATGTGATTCCCAAGGTGAAGAGACTACATCAGTCCCTTGTGTTTCACGTAGGAAGGTTTGGATCAGATTAACTAACTAGAAATTCAGCTTCCTCTGGAACCAAACTTCTACTGATGTCAGGGGGAGTTTTGCTTGAGGGAATATATAGGCAGTGCCATGCCAGATCATGCCTGAGACAGGATATACTTCATCCAGTGCCCTCTCTGACCAGAATTAGCTCCCAACACTGTGGAGAAAGACATAAGGTGGGCTGCACTCAGCCATGGTATGGATAAATTCCCTCCATAGCATGTTCCAGACTATGCCCATCACTGGACAATGCAGGGAGGACAGAGTTGTTGGATACAGTTGTCTTGGTATCTATATTACTATATAAGCTGTATGCCTGTAAAAATACCCCTCTTTCTGAAGCAAGCCAAGTGCCCTTAGTGGCACCCATGACAACATGACAGGCACCAAACTTGTCCCTAAACACAGCCCTTTTTAAAGATGGAGATTCAAATCCACTCAACTTACCCCTGAAAATCCAATGATCCTCAACAGCTTTACCTAAAAACCAGTTTGCATAAGCTGACAGTTCATTTGTAATTAAGCCTTTAACGTATGACTATGTGTGAGCTTGTGCTTGTTGCAGCAGAAGCCCTGATGGGCAGACAGGAGCCCCAAGCTGGCTACCAGTGGCAATACCTGGATACCGCAGAATTGCCTGATGGAGATTCTCAGGACTAGCAAAGCTTTTCCTGAGTCATCCTTTGTACAGCCCTTGTAGGGCCATCTCAGTCAAAGTGGCCCGCCCGTCTGTAGTGTGGCGAGTGAAAGACTTGCCTTGTTAAAGTAAGTGGGGGAAAATTGTTCCGCGCTTTGCCAGGGAAGCGTTAAATACAGGATCCGTCACAGGGAAGGGCAGGAAAGGCTTGCTAGATTACAAAGGCCATTACTTAATGGCCATGCCATCCCTTGAGCCAAGGTTTAAAGTAAATTATTTAAATTATAATATTATGCCCTTTCCCCTGAGAGGTTGTCAGGGCTACGCTAGCATGAATGAGTGAATGCTCATAGCCTCCAGATGAGGCAGCTGCAGAATATGGGAGCTCAGGTCGGAGCACTCAAAATGCCTGTAACTTCAGAAAAATGGACCCCAAGCCAAAAGCAGCAACAGTTTTGATACAAGTGAATTCCTTGCAGTCTCTCAAGATGAGTCAGTAGCTAAATCAGGTAAAACTGCTCTGGTCTCCTGACTCTCCAGCACTGTGTTTGAACCATTAGACTCATGCTTCCTTTTGTCCATTAGTGGCTTCATTTCTGTCTCATAGCATTAATTCAGGTTATGCTGCTTGCAGTGCTCCATATAAATGAGTGTAAGACCACACAGGTTCACAGGAATTGGTGCGGTCAGGAAATGCTCTTCTGTCTCACTCACACCTTCCCATAAAGGATCCACTGGAAGATTTTAATTCTGTCCTGTCCCCTGATCAAGTCACTGGTGTGGTCACCGCCTGGACAGTCTGGGCTTACCTGTCCCATCAGCCTGCTTCCCTGTAATGCTCTCCAAGTTGCCTTCATTCCCCTTTTACACCTACTTCTTTCATTCCGTTTTCTTGACACAGTTTAGCCTTGGTTAACTATATTGAAATAATATGTCAAAAATACTCTTAACTGTAGGTCAAAACTGCTTCTCCAGTTAAGTGCTCTAATCATGTGTCTTTGCTGAATCTTTCTCAATGGAAAATCAAGATCTGAAGTCTTCTTTTCATCCCTCTTTTCCCCGAGACAGGGATATCCATCCACGACTGCTGTGACCATATTGCATTATTCTCCACAATTTCCAAGTAAAAAAAAAATAATAATGAGCTAATTTTTCAAACTCAGTCCCTTGAAGGAAAGACGAAAGTATCCCATTTGGATATTCATTGGCTAATGTCAGTCCAGGAACCGGTCTTTAAACACCGTTCTGTAACACAAAACACAATGAATTAATGTTAAAGATAGCAGGAAAATTGAGGTACAGATCAGCTACAGGAAGGAACAAATTAACAGGAGGAAGGAAGCAGCAAGTTCAGATAGCGGGGAGCTGTGCTGGTTTGCAACGCCTGGAATGAAGACATCCCCCTCCTCCCCAAAGCAGGCTCCAGCATGCCCATGGGTTAGGCTGGTCTCATACCAGCAAGCTGTGAGATATTTATGGCCCAACCAGCATCAGCCTAGAGGCCATGCAAGTGGAGCTGTTGGATCCAAATTTGGAGAGCTAATTTCACAACACTGAGATTTTTTCATGCAAAATTGAAGATGCTATGCAATTTATAATGCTTTTAGCTACACAGTCACCCCAGAACAGGGACACCTGGGTGCCACAGCTCAGCAAGGACAGCTGAGCAGGGACCACCCTTCCCACTGACCCATCCCCAAAAGGCTGGGAAACCAGCCCCATGACTGAGAGACTGGGTAGGTCAAAACTGGAGGTGATGGGGGCAGACTGCTCCTCACCCTCAAGGGCGAGATCTGGAGTGGCAGCCAGCAGCCAGCCTCCCTGCCTGGGCTGGGAGCTGCTTGGGGAGCTCTGAGGCCATCTCAGACTTGAAGACATCAGCTGTCCAGAAGGAGCTTTTTAAGGGCCAAAGAGGTCAGCTGAGCAGTGCTTTTTCTTCCCTGTCCCGCTCCTCCCACTCTCCCCTACACTCTTCTTTTGTCTGCTCTAAATTGCAGTTTAATGCTCATTACCAAGTCAGCCTGTTAATGAGCAAGGAAAAGGAGGACATTGAGTGCATGGAGGCAGAGAGGGGAGGCAAGGGCTGTGAGGAGATGGCACCGCCGCACAACCTCCAACAGGCAGGTGCTGGTGGCCAAGCCTTAATATGTTGTGTCCAACAGCTTTCTTGCAAATGCTGCCTTTTCATCTACCGTCTCCGCTCTCCACGTAGTCCCCAAAACACAAGGGCAAACAGAGAGGAGAAAGCATGGGTCCTGGGGTGGCTGGGTGTGAGGGGAGGGGGCACAGGGGCTGTAGCCGTGCCAAAGCCCCCACCCTGCCACAGGAAGACTCATCACTCGTGAAGCATGGCTGCCCATAAGGATGCTCTTTCCTCAACTAAACCACACTGAAATGTCTCTGAGTCTCCTGGCCTGTCAAGGTTTTGTCAGGGGATGTCAAAGCACCGGTGTGACAGTCTGCGTCCTACCTCTAGGCACCCCAATTTATATTCCAGTGCCTTTCTCAGACGTTTGTGATAATACGCCAGATTTTACACCCAAGTGGCTGAGGTCCTGGCATATTTCCCTGTCTGCCAACTGTCACGAGTGGAGGTGGGAATGGTGAAGCTTTTAGTCAGCCAACGCTACGCCAATGAAATCCAGGTCCGCCGGACCCCCGAGGCTGCCGGACCCGCTTTCACGTCATCGCTTCACTTAGGTCAAACTGGTGCAACTTCCCGGTGCGTATAAATCTGCAGGGATTCTGATTTACATCTTTTAAGGCTGAAACGTTTTCCCCTCCCTAAAGAAACAGTGTTTTACAATGAGATAAGTTTAATGGGGAGTCCATAAAGCAAAGTTAAGCACCTTGGCAAAATCCAAGGGTAAAACACACAGGTAGTAAATGGTTTGCAGATTGCAACATTTCCTGGTGTCCTTGGACAGAGTGTCTTTACATCTTCTCGGGTTCAAGCATCGTGCTTACAATTTTATCAAAAGTCAGAATATGTTTTTAAGGAGCCCTGCCCAGCCTGGAGCACTGAGGTCTGAACACAGAAATAAATGATTTTCAGAGAAGAGGTGTGTGTCCTGGTTGCAGCCTGGAGGCTGACCCATCAACTCACAATATTTCATGCCCTGTGCCCTGCATCGACTTTGGAGGGAATTACAAGCACTGGCCTCCTTCGTACAGACACTTTATAATCACCCTGGCCTGCTCTAGCAAATACTATCAGACTGTATTAAAGATCCATGCCTTTCCCCCAGCTAGTGCGGTTAACTAAGAGGCTTTACTTATTGAGTAAAGCTGGAATTTTACAAAAAGCTCATTTCCCAAGTAGGCAGCAAAGGAAGAGAGCAGAAATTTTAAAGGCCTCAGCACCCTGGGTGCTCACTGAAAACTAAGTCCTTTTGAGAATCTGACTGCTAAGGTGTCACCATGGGAGTTAGCAGAAGCATTGAGCACTTGAGAAAAACAGACCTGAGTTTCATTGCCTGCAGGTATACTTACCTAGAGTTTCTTTCTTAGGATAAGACTTCAAGAGAGAGTGGCTCTAACATAGTGGCTTGCTGCTCTCTCCTTTCTTCCCCCTCCCTTCTCGCTCTTCAGTCAGGCAGTTCAGCTCACTCAACCACTGGAAAACTGTTCACATTTTTTGCCAGTTGAGTCTTCTACCCTGTGGTGGGCTGTTTCAAAGCAGCACTGAGCCTGATTCACGGGACGTGGTGCACAGGAAAGAGAGGTGGTGTCAGGAAAACCCTCCAAGATTGGCTCAGCCATCCACTGAAAGTCCACCCTCCTCCACCGAGCTGTTTGGTCCCACTGAAACGTCATGAACCAGCCCCCCTGCTGAGATGGTGGATGGCCATGGCAGCTCTGGTAGCAGCTGGACTACTCTGGGAAGATGGCATAGATTATGGGTGCTTGAAATCTTTTGAAAAGCTGGCACTAGGAGAGAAAGAAGGAAGGTGTTAAATCAAGTTGGCCTAATTCCACTTTAAAATCATATTGTAGCCACTTATGTACAATACAGAGAGTATTTTGTTTCCTTTCTTTAGGTAGCTGTGGACTTGAGGGCAGATCAATTGTTTTCTGTCTTTAAATTCTCGCAGAACCAAAAGAATGATTTTTTTCATTCACTTTCTAGATGCCCTATTTTAGCAAAAGATGCAAATACCCCACAGCGACTTCATGCTAACTAAACAAAAGCAATTCCTCTCTTACTAACCAGACCAGCAAATTCGAACTAGAGGCTCCTCTTTTTTTTCTAACCATTTACCACTCTTTTAATCCTCCTCCCCATCTTTTCAAATCCTTGAGGGAAACATGAGCTTTAAGCATGCCCCGGAGGTCACTGTAGATGTATGTTTGTACATACACATTCACTGGAACCTTTGCACTTCCCTAATCCACGCAGGTCATGATGAGCATACAAACCCCAGCCACCTCGCCCCTCAGCAAAGATTTACTGGTCTATGCAGAGTGAAGACACTATTGTTAAGACTACATTGACCTCTTGAAAGGTATTATAGAATATTCACTCATCTCCTGTGAAGTATTATCAGAAATAAGCCGAGGCACATAAATGAATGAAGTACATTTCATGTCATAATACATAAATTCATTTGCTTCACAAATTGCAGGACTCGCTGTAACCAGCTGACTCATTGAAAAATGCAATTCAGTTTTGGAAGATAAACTCCTAAGCAAAAAATTTTGTATTACACACATAGATACTGAGTTACTAAACATAATGCACATATCAAAATACTATCTGTTTAATAATTGCAAAGCCACAGATAAATCATTTTATCATGCACCTTTGCCTTCATGTGTTTTGCTGTTCACCAAAGGTTCAGTCTTATCCCTATACAATTTACTAGCATTGGAGCTTTGTACTTTTGAAAAGAAAGAGTGAAATTATGGCTATCATGGAAATCAGTGAGGAAATGCACTTAAATTTAAGGGGGGCAGAATGTGAGTGAGTCTTCGAAAGCCCTCCAGTGCCACAGCTAAAAATTGAGATTTTTTTTTTTTTTTCCAAATCTGTCAGAGGATTAATGCCCTATATTTCAAGGTGAAAAAAATGTACACATATATTGTGATATCTGTGCAATGAATTTGTGAAACCTACAGTACAACATTGCTTGAAATTTTTTTCCATTTATACTACAACTTTGACAACTTACTTGGACTTGCCAACTAAAGTTCTGAAAGCGCTTACACTTATGCCTATTTTCACTTCTGTGGCTAATCCTTTTGAAGTCTTGGGATCTAGTTGTTGTTGGAACACAGAGCGTGTGCACAGGAAGAAGGTCTGATCGTTTATGAGACCACCGACTGACAAGAGCTTTGTACCACTGGAAGGGGAAGATACCGAGCTCTTTGTGAGGGTGGTCAGACACTGGGACAAGTGATGAAGAGAGATTGTGGCATCTTCATCCCTGGAAACAGCCAGCCCCCAGGGCACCCTGCTGTATCTGACCCTGCTCTGAGCCGGGGGAGTCGGAGTGGATGGTCTCCAGAGGTGCCCATTTGGTGACTCTGTGATCTGTGTGTTCTTTAGAACCAGAATGACATTAACATTTAGTGTGCTAAAAATTGCTACATCGTTACACATAGCACAATAACATGATGAGAATGTTGTAACATACGTTGCAATGTTTCCTTTGAAAGTCAAGGTTTGATATATGGCTGTTAGAAAGAGGTTTGTTTTTTTTTTTAAAGTCAACACACTCATATACATTTCTTGGGCTTTTTAGATCTCTCTTTTCTTAATGTGCTGAAATGCTAAGCACCATTCCAAATTCACGTCAATATATCTATTGACATCTTCCTTGCTGTTTTCCTCTTCTTCTATTCTCTGTGGTATCACTCTTGCCAACTGCTCCTGAGATCTTTGGTTATGATCTAGCAAAGCCCTTAAGCACATGCTTAACTTTAAGAATGCAAACAGTCTTTGTGAATTCAGCAGGACATTTCCTTTAACTGCTTTGCTGGGCTGGGGCCAAAGTGCTCAGTGCTCTACATACAGATCGAAATATAATAATTCACACACAGTTAGTTAGAAAAATCACTGCAGAGCGTAAAATAAATTGGAACAGATTTTTCCCAGTCCCTTCACAGAATTTGGCCATGAAACACTACAAAATTCTACCAGCTCTGAATATAGTTTATAAATTAACGGAATTCAATTCATCAACATATGTCATGGAAAATATCTGGTTTATACACAAAGTTACTTTCACATGCACTTTTTTTTGTCTCCCTCTCTCACGCGCACACACACATACACTTACGAGACTCAGGCCTGCTTGACTCTGTTTCTTAGAAACTATGTTCCTCAGCGAATGTCATAACTTATAACTTCTTTTAAAGTTCAGAAAATCTGCACAAATTGCTAGGTAAAAGTTCATGATACTCTAAAGCTCTTAAAAGACATTTTGGGGGAAGCTGTACAGAAGTTTACCAGCAGCCTGCAGATAAGCACAAACAAGGCAGAGATGCAAACACGAGACCAGCCTAGCAGGGTCAGGCCAAAGGTCTGAGTTCTTGCTCTACCAGGTGCCCAGATAAGGCACAAGAACAGGTCAAACGTATCATGGCATTTATATATCCCAAGTTTATTCACTCAGCTTCCAGGAACTGGTGGCTCAGGTTGTCCCAAGCTGGAAGTGATATACCAATATTTACAACTACATGAATTTGTAATGGTTTTAATTTCATTGTTTCATCTAGTGGTTTTTGGTTTTGTGTTTTTTTTTTTAAATCTGTATAAATTTCTGGCATTCACAAAATCCTGTGGCAAGGAGTTTCACAACTTAATCCAGTCTGTGCAGCAGTACCACCAAACGCTGTTTGTTGTGGACACGCTACTTGATTGCTGCTGTCTCCCATGCAAGAACTAGGGGCAGCAAATGAAATAGCAGTTCATTATTCACCTTCTCTGTGCCATTCATGATTTTATGTTCCACTGTAAGATCCCCCCTCTGCTAGCTCTTTTCTTAACTGAAAAATCTTCCTCCATCTAGCCATTACCCTATAGCATTCTTTGTAGAAAGGAAGAGCTGATGTGCTGGAGGAGGCAAGCGGTCTGCTTCAACAAGGTGCTTGTAGGGGAATTCAAGGCTAATGAGACCTGGACACAGAGATTTAGCCAAGTTGTGATGCAAATCTTAAGCTTTTGCACTGTGGTAATGAACAGCTCCTCGTGCATCTACTAGACTCTGCGCACTGTGAGTTGTGAGCTGTAAAATAACGTCATACATGAATGACAAAAGCAATCCATCCTTTCTTTTTACTGCTAAAATGAGAGAACCCTTAAGTGAACAAAAATTTCTCAAAATTGTTTGTGCGAAGTGTTCTGCTGGTTCTAAGAACCACATCCTGTGGCTGTCTTTTGGTATCATTTGAGACATAGCAGTGGAAGATAGAATGGTGGAGGTGAGGCCAGTTTCTTCCTTGACATATTTACTTCAAACTGTCTTTGTGGTTTTTTTTTTGCGTATGAGCTCATTGTACACTACTAATGTTCAAGCAAAAGAATTGGTAAACAAATGGCATGACTACTGAAAAAATGATTATGCAGTTCAGATGGGCAGCTAAAACCAACAGAATAAATGAACAAAAAAATGAGCCAGATTTTTTATGTCATGCTAAAATTCCTCTTAGCAGAGTATTGTACATATTCAAGACTGCAAGATTGCCTCCAGCTCCAATAGCTGGTAGTCATGCATGCTTCCAGATGGTCTTCTCCTCTGATAAAGACAATTATTGTTAACCTGCTTTGCATTTCTCATAAGCTGTGATTATTGCTGCATTTGTTCCCACAGCTTTCGTTCAAGTCTACGAGGCCTAAATCTTGTATTCCTGCTATAATGCTTTGAGACCATGAGCTATGTCGCTAAAACACCTAGAAAAGCAGAGGCTAATGCACTGCCTTTATTTGCAAGTGTGGTACCGTATGAACCTCACTTAATCCAGTACCAAAATGGAATGAAATCTTGGCTCCATGAATGCCAGCAGCAAAATTCACACTGGTATCAAGGAGTTCAGGAATCTACTGACTTCTTCTGCCCTGCCAAGTGTTGCAAATCTGTCAGTGCTGATGTCTGTAAAATGAGAAGCGAGATAGAAACACAAGGATTCAACCTCAAAACTTGGTGCTGCTCTATGGGAATCTGTAACTCTTATATTGTGTCTCCTAATGGGTATTCTTTCTCCTTTTTTTTTTATTTCTTGGCTGCTTTTGAGTGTTTCTGGTGTGGCCAAGGAGGGTGAGCACTGGCTGTGCATCTAAATGTAGCAGGTACAGTGCGTCTGCACTGGGATGTTAATGAATGCTGGCATCAGGAGACTGGCAAGCAAAGAGACCCGTAAGAAAAGCCTTTTCTTTAAAAAAAGTTCTTCTGTGTCCCGTGGCTGAGAGACAGAGTTTAGTGCGTGTCCAATGGGTTGCACAATTTCTCATCACTGCGCCTGAGAATTTGGGTCCTACCGTCAGAGTTCTTGGTCTAAAATTTGCACAATGGTCTGGGTATGCCAGTTCTTCAAAATGTCAGAGGTACACCTGCTATCTGCTCCCCCTTCTCCAGTGGCTGGGAAACCAGCTTAATGCACTTGACTGAATGTGAGTCTCTGGGATAAGCCACCACGGTTCCACACGTATAACAAAATCCCATTAGCTTTTTCAGAGGGTTCATCTTCATTTCCGTAGTTAAAACACAGTGTTGCTCCCCTCTGTTCTAGCTGTGAGTCTGCTTTCTTCACGCGATGTATAAATCCAAATATATTCCTCTCTTGCATTAAGAAGGTGTACTACAAATGTTATATATTGAGAGGTAGGACAGATCAATTCAAAAGCAACAGTGGGTAGCAGAGATACAGTTCCTGCAAGACTCTAGGACATGCCAGACTTGGTGTCATTAACTATCATTAGCACTTGGAGCTCAGACAATGGCATATTTAAAGGACATGGGTGGCTTCAGTCCATTTCCTAGTGGGCAAGTGTCCACACGACAAAAGCACCGCTAGAATTGGCAATAAGTGGCACACTGGCAGCTTACACAGAGCAATCGATGGACAGGAACCCGAGACGGGGACGCTTTCATATTTCTAGGAGGATGTTTCCAAGACGGGTTTGTGATGGGTTAAGACGGGGTTGTGATGGTTGTGATGATGTTTGTTACTGATGGGTAAGCCAACTGTCCTGCCGCTTGGCCGGTATTGCTAAGGTGTTAGCGTGGCACCGTTCCCATTCCCTAAACATGTTTAATCTTTGACAAGGTACAGCGTTTGATAGCAGCATTATTTACATATGCATGTGTTTGGTTGAGCTGAGGTGTGCTGCACTGTTAATGTCATATCACTCATTGAATGGTCTTCTGAACTCTTCTTCTGCTAGCCTTTTACTGCTGAAGGGAGAGAAAAATGGCCACAATTTAATCACTAAGCCCTATTTTTTAGAGGTAGCTCTTTCCACAAAGATACAGTCTATGAAATCCTTTAGTCACAAGAAATAAAGCCAATGATTGATTTGTATTCTGCAATGCACCCTCTGGCTAAAACCAAGTTATAAGTACCAAATGGTTGAGACGGGGCTTGTGAAAGGGCAGTTATGTGAGTAGCACTAGAAGAAAAATGTTAATAAAGGGCAGTCCATTGAACTGAGGTTAAATACTTTCATACTTCTCAACCAACCCAGAAATGTCCCTGAATTCTCATTAAAAAATGTTCTTCATAATCTGATGTTTTACCTCATTAAGGAAGGGGGATCTTGAGGATCAAGAAATATCACTTCGTTGAGGAGAAATAAAGGTAACAGGGATATAGCTTAAAAAAATCCTTTATTCCTTTCATTTCCTTTAAGCATTTGTCTTGCCTTTTTGTTCATTTGTCTGGGCTTTATTTTATTTTTAGTTTGGGGTTTTTTAAATGGGTGCACTTAAAGTTTGGAGACTTGTCCCTAACTGCATGCAGGCTCATTCCTGCCCCTGAGACAGAGCCGAGTCAAGGGGCAGCCAGTCTTCTCACTGCCACATCGGGCACCAGCCCTACGACCAGCCCTGGTCACCCTCCCTTTCCCACCCCAGTGCCCTCCACAACACCCCCTGGGAACAGGCAGGGTCTAGTCCCAAATGAGTATTTGAGGCTTTGAGGTTTTTGATGCTGGGATAGGAAGTCTCAGGGAAACAAACCCTGCCAGGTATATTCCAGTACAGTTCTACTTCCAGATTAAAAATGGCCAAAATCCCAAAGGACTTTACAACACTTAGCAAAAGCCTATGGGTGTTTGAGTCGTGGTTTGGGACGTCATCAAGTCTGGCTGCCCAAGAGTTAGCTTGCAGGAGTTTATACCAGGCACACAGTACAAAGCTTGGGATTAATCCAGATCATTGTGTGCCTCACCGGTGGGATTTTGGATCTGGCGCTGTGGTTTATCCTGCAGTTGTGCTGTTTTTCAGCTGTGCCACTCCGTACAACCTGGGCTTTGGAATGCTTTGAGGATGCTAACACCTCATCTCTAATTTAAGCACATAGAAACTCCCAGGGAAGTTTGCTTTGTATTATCATTTGCCAAGGGAAGTGACTGATAAAACCGGTGTGAATTGACAAGCTGAGCCTAGCATAAGGATGTGCGTGTTAGGGAGACGCCCCACAATGGACAGGGGGACGTACCTGAATGGAGATCCCCACTCCATGGCCAGCAAAGCCCTGACCTGGTACAGCAAATGGACTGACCTCCAAGAAACTGTTGCAAGGATGATGTCTCCCTCCTTAGGAAGGGGCGTCACATTTGTGAAGAGCTTTGTCCTGCATTAGGGAATAGCACACACCTTGATTTCAAATCATGCACATGATAAACCAACATTTGCTTTAAATTTAAAATTAGGATAAGCCAGCATTTTCATAAGTGCATGAGCTCAATACCCATTTAATTACAGATGGCATGTTTGAAAGTCAGGGCACATTTAATTTTGGACTTTTCTTTTTAAAAAGTTTAACCTTTTTTGTTTAGCAAATGCTAAATTCCAAACAAGTCTGTCTGTATTGACTGAGTAGTGTTTTTTCTGCTACAGAAGTGTTTAATCCTGAGAAAACTCAGATCTGAAAACCTCTTCGTTGGCTGAAATGTTCAAAGATTTAACAAATTCAGCAAGTGGGAAAATTAATCTTTGAATAGAAGAAACAATCTGACAAAATAAGCCATAAAAGTAGGTGCCAGGTGTCGTAAGGAAGTTCTTCATGCAGCACTTGCTTAATGTATACTCAAAATGCCTCCACTTTTGTTCGAAGATCCAACAAAACATATGAAATTGGGTTACACCAATTCTCTTGATCTATGAATCTTCCACTGTGTCAAAGATAATACACCAAACAAACTTACATGTAAATGGTGTGATAAAATGATCTACCGTATACATTATCATCCATTAATATTGTTGGGGCTAATGCATTTCATCTGTCACACACTTTGTTTTATATTATCCCCACCTTACTAAAAAAATACCATAAAACCTGCTCAGTTGACAGTCGTGCAGGCTACCTGCTGGAAAGTGAAAGTCCAAGGACACGTGTCCCACCACTGCTGTACCCGCGGCTGCCGGTGAAGAAGGAAGAAGAGTGGTCTGGTTGTGAGGAAAGGTGGGCTCTGCTCTGGGCAAGGCTGCTGTCCTCCGGGCAAACCACTTCATTTCTTCCAGCTCATCCCCCTCTTCCACTCATCACCTGCCCTGTCCCTTGTTTGTAAATAAGCGGAGCTACGTGTGTGTTCACAACAACCAGTGCAACGGGTCCCATGCTTGGCAGAAGTCTCCAGGCTCTATAGTACAGAGTAGTAAGTCAAAAATAGCAATTCATAATAAGATGAGAGACTCTGAGATCACTCTGACCTTGAATTCTCTGCTGTCTTTTAACAGGGAGAGGGTGAAATTGGACTGAAACAGCCCCCTCGTTTTGCGTAGAGCCACCAATGACCCAGGCTGCATTTGAACCACGGCCCTAGAGGCGAAAGGCTTTGCGTCTCGTTGCCAATTCACAGCAAGAACATAACTTGAGCCCACACACTAATGCTAAGCAAGGGCTGAGTGTTACTAATCCTTATTCACATATCTACACCTATTAAAATCACATGTGTGAAGGTTTGCAGGACTTGTTCCTTTATTGTAAAGACTGGCCCTTTCATAACATGTTCTTAAATCAAATAAAAAATGGAATTACCTGCCAAAAAGGGGGAAAAAAGACAAATGCATGAAGGATACATGGCTTTCTTCCTCAGACATATTGTGCTGAATAGCGTTGTTTGGCTTAAACTGAAACATTATGTTTTTAGAAGGCTGAGAAGAATGTTTAGACATAATGGTTTAAAAGACTCATTATCGCAGGTGCTGCACTTTATTCTCCGATTCATTCTTATTACCAGAAAAGCCACCTCCACAAAGGCTGCCTGGCGGTGTCCCTCCCGCTGGAATGCTTGCCCTTCTCACTGGCTGCATAATGTGCGGAGGGCAGGATTATCTGACTCACTAACCATCCCTCCCGGCCCACGCGGCTCCAGGATGCTGGGGAAAATCTACTTGGATAAGATCTTTCAGACTCTGACTTTCAGTGACCCTGTGACAGAACAAGACAGAAAACTGCTGCTTTTTAAAATGCCAGGTAGTAACTTTCAGCTGCTAACAGATTTCCTCATTCCTGACAGAATTTATAAGCATCCATTACAGTTCTTTTTTTTTTTTCCTTCATATAAATTATGGGTATAAGTCCTGAAAACCTTAAAGAATTCTCATGAAAGACCATTACAACCCTCCTGATGCTTGCGTTCCCGTGGACCAGGCATTTCAGAAGGGAGACCAGGTGGAGTGACAGAAGACGAGAGACTGCTTTAAAAAGAAAGCAACTCTGAATTTTTCAGCCAGCAATGGCAGCCAGGGGTGAGTGATGGAAGTTGCTTGTCCAGTGCTTTTGTGAGCACACTCACAGTGCTCGTAGGCTGTGTGTTATAACTGCAATTGGTCATGATATTATTTTGAGCCCTTTACTGGTACATGTGCAATCATGCAGAATAAATCTCTTAATTATCGTCTTGCACATCATACTGTTTGTTCCCTGATGATGATGGGAAGTTATCACAAGTAAACCACACCTGTCTAGAAGCTGAGCAGCCTAAAATGCCAAGATTTCTTCTCCTATGATCTTTTTACCCATAATTTCAGTCCCATTTCTTTCCCTCCAAAAAAATATGCTGTTATTTGAACCATTGCTTTTCCAGCAAATCTCCTATCATCACGTCAATATCTTCACGTATCTTCCCCAGGATCTCAGTTATCTCTTTTAAAAAGTTATCTGTAAAGAGATTTCTGTAAAAACACAGCTTCTGAAACCCAGTGGTCTGTGAGGCATGGATGGATGTTCTGTTTGGGAGATGTCCTGTCACGTCATGCTAACTCCAAGCCTTCACTTCCCAACGCTCCTACAGGCAGATTGGTTCCTTTTGTTAGAGGAAAAGAGGACAAGGGGTTTAACTGTAAAATATATCAGTATTTTACTAACATTACTTTATCACATAAACAAATAGTGTATTTTTCCTATGTGATGCAATTATGACTAAGAGATGGTCTGTGTGGGATGAAATAAGAAATAATGGCCCATGAAGTCAGGGGTAGAAGGCAAAGTATCCACAGAGCAATATAAAGAAGTTGTCCCTGTTCTACACAGCATATGGAGCCTGTAATCCTTCTTTGTTTGTTCTCTTTTCTTTATCTGTTGAAACTATTTTATACAAAAGATGCTACAGAAAGTAACGTGGCCTTCCATTACCTTGTGCATATCACACTCAGTAAGAATAAAAGCACTTTGGTTTTATAAGGAAAGAAAGACAGAATGTTCACTATGAACACATGTGATCAAACTCAAGTAATCAAATCCAAGTCCTGTCATCAAGAAAAAAAAAATCTGATAGGGCCAGGAAAAGTCTCAAATGTCTTCACTCACCCTAACTGCCAACACCTGCCATTCTGCTTCAGTACCCAGCTGATGTCAGGTATTAAAAAAACAAGGTATTTGTTGCATACACCTGTATTTTTCAGCTGGATTCCAGGAAAACCACCCCAAACTCAGTGAGAGCAAAGCCAATCAAGCAGTGTGCTCCCTGTGAATCTCTCGGGCGCTGGGTTGCTGTGAGTCTGAATGGGCCTCTCAGTGCAGTGCTGAGCTCCCAGCTGATTTTCTGTTTTTAGTGAATACATATTTTCATTTGAAGCCACTGAAAAAATTATTCCATGCTGAAAACAAGCATTCCTGAATCTTATAAACAAACAGTATAAATAAAGAAGCCAGGCCTTCAAGTGTGACTTTGTTCTAGAGGAACACTAAATGCAGTGCATCACACAAACTCACTCACAGTCACTCTCCCCACCCTCTTTTTAATTTATACTTTCTTTTTATTTACAGGTTTTTAAAAAAGAATTACATAGCACAGCACAATTGGCCATCAAACCGAAAAGAAAAAAAAGTAACCCAGCACTTTACTCAGAGGTTGGAAATGCTGCAGACAGAAATTATTAAGTCCTTAACATATCAATCCAGAGCTGTATAATTCACATCCAGAGCTGCTACCAAGTCACGGGGGGGTGACTTAATATGTTCCCCAAAGTCCATTATGTTATCCATATCCAGGAAGATATCTGTGCCAGGGCTTTCTTGAATCAAAGTGATGTCCACCATTCTTCAACTGTGAGCCTGCTGAGATTTTTTTTTTTTTTCCAGTTCCTGGCAAATAGATATCTGGCTCTAGTACATGCCAGATTGATGCACTTTGCGACTGATCCCTTAATAATATTCAAGTCTCCTAGCCCCAGAACACAAAAGCTGAGCAACTGCACAGATATCTACCTCCAATATTTTTTACTGATATAAAAAAATCCTATTACCTCCCTCCCCCAAAATGCAGTCATTCTCTTATGCTAGCCCCCACAATTTTTTGTTTGTTTGCTTGTTTGTTTGGCTTTCAAATAGGGATAGCAACTAGCAGATATATTTTTAGTTTTAGCAAATGTGGGGCGAAACTATAAGTGAAAAAGAGAGAGGGAGAGAGGAGCAGAGAGTGTGTGAGTTTTACACTTGGGGGCTACATTACAGCTATGCAATATCTCCTAATACACGTATTCATATTGAGATGCCCCACATGACTTCAGTGCTTCCTCCATTATACACAGCTACTGCTCTTAAGTCAAGTCTGTGTGTGGAGCTGTTTTCCAACTGTGATTAACAATTCCAAGGATGTAATTGTTAAAAAGATTAACAACCACCTATTGCAAATAAAGCATTTTTCAGAAATCTAGAACTAAAAGTAAACAGTCCAGTCTGGCTTGATTTCTTATGGTTTTATTGCTATATCCCTATGAGACTAAATGGATAGAACTATTTTACAACATTGTGCTGCTGTATAATGCTCTTTGGTTGCAATATCATGATATATTAATACATACCTACACCTCAGTCTTCAGCACTTCCTTTCATCTGAACAGATGAGATCTAAGTCACTTTCTTTCAGTCTTTTTTGATTTGTGGACCCCTACAAATTTCCTATGAAGAGTGTGGCCCCCTTTAGAATTTCCGTATGCAGAGATTGGTACACAGCATCTGCGAACCAGTTTTCCTTAACCTTTTATTGGTAAAGGTAGCAGGAGTCCGTAGGTCACAGACTGAAAACATTTTCTAAGACCTTGCAAGTTAATTAAACTGCAAATGCCTCACCCGTCTAGACCAGCAATACCTCCACTTTACAGAGGTGCTAGCGAAGGGACAGAGAGGATCATTGTCTTCCCAAGAACACCCCCAGAGCCAGGAACTTTGCCTGGGACACCGAATTTCCAGATGCACTGTTAACCTTCACTCTTCCTGGGCAGCAATAGATCTGGGCAATAGCAACAGATCTTGGGCACAGAGATCTACAGTGATTTGAAGGATTCTTGTAAATGAAGCCACCGAGCCTGTGCCTACAGCATGGCTTCACAATGAACCTTTTTCTGTATTTTCAGTAGTACCAAGACTTTTTAAACTGTAATCAGGCTTTTTCCCTGCTCTTTGGATGATATAAAAATTGCCGTATTTAAGATGTTGTGGGTTTCTTTTTTTTTTTTTTTTCTGTGGTGCTTGTTTGTGATAAATGAAGATGACTTAAAAATTGTAGTAAAAGCTATTTCTTTGCTGCTTGTTTGCATTTCTAGCATAGGTCTTATCTTTCACAGCAGACTACATTGCCACTGGAGTGCTAAAAAAAAAGCAGGACAGCCCATTAAGTGAAGATCAGAAGTTGAACAAATTGGGAAGCTACTTTTCATGGAACTGTTAAAATCGTCTGGTTTTGCTTATTTGCTCTTAAACTATAACCTTGTGAAATATGTGGTTGAGATTAAATCATTGTCAAAGTTTCAGCCCCTGTGCCCTTCCATTACAGTGTGTGAGAGTTCCCCCTGCTCATTCTGAGATAAGTCTGGACTATTTTTGTTAGAATGGTTAGTGCATTCAGAGCGACTTGTTCCAGCACAGATAAGGCAAGTGGTGTTTTACGATGTACTAGCTGGTCTTGCTGAAGTGTGTGTTACAACAGGCTAAGTATCACTTCCTTGTCTACACTGGCAATTTGGAGTAAATTGGGACATTCTAGTTAAGCTTTTGTAAAAAAAAAAAATTCTTTTACAATCCTGAACTTAAACTGCTACAGATTCCAAGATGAACTCCAGCACAGAGATTCCCAAACTGTGCATAGTAGACCACTGGTTGTCTATGGGAGGATGGTGGGTCTTGATGGTGTTTATTTCCATTTTTAAGAAATGCAGATAAAATTGAGAGTAAAAGAAAAGCTAAAGGCAGTCAATATATGCTTTTTTCTTTTTTTTCCCTAACATAATTCTTCTGCTCTAACAGCGGCAGAGATATGATGTGATCTCAGCTGGAAAAGGAAAAGGATTTTATATTTGGGAGTGGGAGAAGGGGTTCGTGGTATAACCCCCACGTGACGATGGCATTCGTAACACTGAGCAAGCAGCGTGGTGAGCAGCAAGACTCGGGCAGTCTGCTCTCCGTGCACCTTCCCCGCACGGGCTCTCTGCTGTCTGGTACCCGCACTGCCCTCTCCCTGTGGACTTCCCTTCTGCTGGGCGCTAATTTGGACCTCTCTTACAGTCATTAAGTTGGAGGGTGTAAGTATTGTTGATCTCTCAATCTCCTAGCATATTCAGCTGAAGTTGATCTATGGTTACAAATGTTACAGCATGATGAGGTGAGCCACTTTTCTCCAAGAAGCCAAGATGAAAGAGGTGAGATTGTCAGCCAACAAAACTAGGGAAAGTTAAACTTCACATATCTCTCTGATGAAAAACAAGCATAATAAATCTTTTAGAAAGTAAAACAAAACAAGGGCGCTCTGTGTTGTTAAGAGAAACAAATCCAGAAGGATTTTACAAAAACTTTTAAGAGTTCTGGTCAAAGTTCTACTAGAATATCACATATTCTCGTGAATTAATGTTGGTGCCAGTTCCAGAGACTGTATCCCCAATGTCACAATCTTGGCATTTCCCTTAAAACCACAGTTCCTGGATGTCTGTCTCTCAGAGTCTCTGTGCTTCCTTTATTAAAAAACGGAAACGTCTATCCTTTATGGTCTTTACGGTCAAGATTTCCACTAGGGAACGCAAACAGGAGTGTACTGTAAACTGACTTAATGCTCCAGACAATAAATTTCGGGCATACAAAGACACTGCTTCTGTTGTCAGCTCGTAGTTGTTTCCTTCTATAAAGAATCTTCTTTATAACTGGGGTGTAGCTCTTAGGAATGTAAAACTTTGGTGTGTAGTCTAGGCCAGTCCTTTAGGCTGCAGTCAATGGAGCAGACAGGTACCATAGGGAGGTGAGTCATCCCATGGTGGAGACATTTGAGCTAGGTGGGATGAGTCACTGTTTGGGCCTCTTTATTAACTATATGGGACAATCGGTCAGCTTAAAGCTGGGCGAGACAAAAGATTCTCTGACGTGTTACTGCTGCAGATGATATTCAAATTAGCCTTCACTGCCTTCAAATTAGTTTTCACTGTCTTATCCTGCAATCCTCAAAATATAAGCAGAGCTCGTGTCCTGCTTCTGCCAAGGAGGTGAACCTGAAGACAGAGACCTATCATGGACAACAGAATTGCAGGAAAAGGAGTGAAAGCCACTGGTGATTAAAGGGCAATACAAGATGGTACTCTTTTATCATATTAATTTGGTTGGAACTAGAGGAAGATGAGTTTGAAATAGAAGCGTGGTGCTTTTTTTTTTCCTTCTTCCCCAGAGAGGGTAATGAACAACTGCTAGAACAAGATTTGCCTACAGAGGGAAGAGAGTTCTGACTTGAAATCTTTAAAACCAGGCCAGATGTCTTTCTAAATGAAATACTGTAGCTCAGCTAGGAATGACGGGCTTGAGTCAGGAACCACTTGTTGAAATTCAATGACCTCTGTAATACAGGACCTCAGAGTTGAAGATCATAACAGTCTCCTAAAAATCCTACTTTTATTTATTTGCATTAAAGTAGTGCTTAGATCCAAATAACATCTGCTTGCAGAAAAAAAACCCTCCACATTCGAAAAAAATTTTTGTGTGAAATCAAAACCAACATTGCTATTTTCTGCTAAACATTGTACATACACTTAGTAAAAATAGACAGTCCTTGCCAAAAGAGCGTTTTATATGTATTTTCAAATACAAACATCTAGTTTTGTGCACAGAAAAGACTGCATGGATTTTGGTAACAGATTGATGCACGCACAACCTAATTGGTGCAACAGGATTTCTGGGCATGTCGAGTACCTGAGGCACTGTAGAAGATCCCTGCATGTCCTGAGGTGGCTATAGATGGCCATTGACGCCAGGACTTATTTGTCCAGACAGGAACATCTTAAGGTCTGATTCTGCGAGCTTTTGGTTATCCTCCCAAAGGGAGCGGTGGAAGTTCACCACTTTTCAGGTCTGAAATCAGGAGGAAGGAAGGAATTTCATATTCCTACAAGACGGTACACTGCTGCCTTACCAACTTTCCTGTAATTGTCCCGTACTGTAACAGTCAATGTTTCAGCCATAAATCACGTAGCTCTAGTGCCACAGGAAAATATGCAAAATGGGCTGCATGTACTATTTTAGCTATGCTCTCTACTCCAGCCTGGACATAGATTACTTTAGGTCAGAGGGACAAAGAGAACGAGCTGGAGGACACGTGTATGTTGATAACAATGTGCACAGTTCTCCCAGCTCCTCTGAAGACAGACTCTTCGGTCTGGGCCACCAAAGGAATCTAGAGACCAAGAGGCTTCTAGAGGCTTCTTACGCAGCCCTCTTTAGGAAAACTATTGCCTCAGATCCCTGTCTTTGAGAAGGAGGCTAAGCTAAGAAGCCTGGCAAGGTGGAGAGAGAAGATGGTGCCTCGGGCAAGCAGTGGAGATGCCAATTCTACCACAATGCCTTGAATGCCAGATTATGTCTTCCCACAGATGCAGGATATGTCCTAAGGGTGCTGTTGCCTGAAGAATTATGGTGGTTCTTGTACAACCATGAGTTGTTGTAAAAAGGGTGAATGGAGCGGGTGTGTATGATAGACCCGTGCCTCAGGTAAAACAGCAGACAAAATGTACTGTTTCTTCTTGTGAATGCAGGACCCACCCTTGCCCTTTGTGCCTTCATAATTAGAAAGAAAAGTCTCCAGTGGTGTTTTACATCTAACAAATGCCTTGAAATCCAAACACTGTGCATTTTCTGTGAGACAGGTGCTAATCACGATCTTGTATTTGCCTTTTGGTTGGAAAGTGCAAGCTCCTTTCTGGTCAGGGCTAGGAAGCTCTCAGCTGCAGAACAGAGCTCTGTAGGATTAGGATCCTTGAAAGGAGCTGATAGATCCAGAGGGCTGAGGAAGAGGAAGAGAGCAGCTCCCTGGCTTCCCTTTTGCAGAGGCATGCTTTCTGAAGGAGAAGGTTAAGTCAAGAAAGACTGGCTTGAAGAGCCAGAGCAGAAATGTCCTGAGAACTACTAGCTCTTATTTTCCCAGTCTAGTAGGTGTTTAGAATTACTCCTGTAAATTATTTCCCCTATACACCCCTCCCCATAGTGCTTGCAGGTCACTCTCTTCTATGTTTCTAGGGGTCCTGAATTAAGGACAGAGAGCTCAGACGTCAGTTCTGCTGGAGCTAATTGCAATACTTCAGGCTGCAATGTTTCCCAGAAAGGACCCTGTTCCCATGTGCCTGCCAACTGTGCCTCTCCAGAGACACTCTCTATAGGCACCAGCAGCAGACAGAGCCTCTGATGCAATAAATCTTGGGAGCACTCCTGAGAGGCAGGGTGAGTACTTGATGTTGCTGCTACCCTGATTGTTTTGGATAGCTCATTGTCACCTAATTGTACTGTAGGAAGGTCTGTCCATTCCCTCCTCTCTGCTTATTTATGCCCTCAGGCTATGTAAAGACTGCATGTGCCTGAAACAACAGCCAACCACGAAGTCTCCAGTGCCACTCTTTTGGTATGCACTAGCTCAGATTCCTTGTTGCATGAAAAACCTCTGTCTGTTGATAAATGGCAGCGTATTTTACAAAGGGAGAGAGGCTGTTCTGCTCCTTCAGCAGGACTCTGTCTATCTCCATGGCTGACTTGAAACTGCTTGATGCAGTTGGGAGGCCTTTGCCAAATGAGAAAGAAGAAAGATAAGATATACGCTTCAGGAGCTGGAGGAAGAAAATACCAAAACAACCTTTAAAGGAAAATTATTAATCAGAAAATTATTCGCTAGGAAATAGTAAAATACAGGAAATGTCTCTATTATAAATGGCTAGGCCAAGCTATTAAAATACTTTCAAGAAGTCAAGAAAGATTTTCCTGAGAACCTTTTTACTTTGCTTATGCTTTAATAGATCAGCTATTAATTGCTATGATCATAAACTTTCAGTATTGTGAGCTTGTTTGCACATGCAGTGGCATGGAGGTGGCTCTGTGGAGATATGGAGGTGGCTCTGTGCAGAATACCGGGAACAATCGCTTCCATGGAGAAAAGAAACCATATGTTTCTGTAGTTTTCTGTAAGATGACAGTCTGCATTCTAGCCTTCATTTGCTCCTGGGACAAGCTCACTTCTTGTGGAAGCTCGTCTGCCAGGCTGTGGACCTGGCTGGGCTCTGAGCTGGCTGTTCAACTCTGGCCTTGCAGGAAACACAGTACTCATTCACTTCCTAACCTAAATTAAACCTTCCTGTCTTAGCCCAAAATGGCATTCTCTTGGTCAGCCTCCATTGTCACCCTTACCAACCACGTTATGATGGTGGCCATAGGCTGCCCTGAAGATCTAAGATATTCAGGACAGAAAAACACGCAGCAAGAAACAGTGGTGCACTGAAGAGCACGAAACCTAACTAGATTGATTTGGAGAAAAAACCGAGGCATGAGGGGAGGCACTGACTTGCTTATGGTCTGAGGATAGCCCAGCTGGGACGTGGTGGGATCACTCCTATGACTGGAGGTCTGCAATGGACTCTTTAGGAAAGACAGGTGGGGAAGAAAATCAGGGTCTGTACCTTCTATATGAAGGTGCAGCACGAATGTATGGGAACAAGAGACAAGCTGTTTGGGAGCTTGTGGGTGAAGATCAGAGGACAAGCCAGTAAGGGTAACACTGGGATGGGTTTGTTACAGATCACCCGACCAGGGTGGCAAAGTCAATCAAGTCTTTAAAAAATTAAGAGTCCCCAGATCACAGTCCACAGTGCAATTGGGATAATTTAACCTCCCTGACTTCAGCTGGAAGGACAAGACTGGGATGCAACAGGTTCAGAAGGTCTCTGGAGAGTGTTGAGGGAAACTTCTTAACACAGGTGGCGTATGGCCAAAGGGTGGGTGACGGTCTCCTGGACCTGCTACTTACAAACAAGGAAGAATTGTACTGGGATGTGATAATTAACAGCAGCCTTGGCTGTAGGAGCTTTCGATCCTGACGGAGCGAAGAAGGCAAGCAGTGGAGCACAAACCCGAGGCTTCAGGAGAGCAGACTTTTGCATCCAAGTTAGGACATTACAGTCTGAATAGGTAGACAATTAGATGCGTGAAAGACTGTTTGGATGAAGAAGCTCAACAGGTGGTGGTTAATGGGTGGAACCTCTGGTTGTCAGTGGCAGGTGGGGAGCTAAAAGGGCCTATCCTGGGAAGTGTCCTCTTTGACATTTGCATCAATGACCTGGTGGAGGTCTTATCACATTTGCAGATGACACCAAATTGGAAAGACCAGTTGACACGCTCAAGGGCAAAGCTGCCATCCAGAGGGACCTAGAATGGGCCAACAGGAACATTATGAAATTCAACAAGAACAAATGCAAAGTCCTAACTCAGAATTGTCTCAGCTCTGTCCTTGGAGGTTTTTGGAACCTGACTGGACAAAACTCTAAAAAAATGGGTCTGAATTCAGAGATAAACCTGCTTTGAGCAGGAGGCTGGACTAGAGATGTCTTCACGTCCCTTCCAACATGAGTGGTTCTGTGATTGTATGGTATGATCAGACAATCCCGTGTTGTTAAACTTGATTGTTTTAAGAAGTTACTACCCCTGTGCTGACTACTGCCATCCATCAGCCAGAACCCCTACAGCTGGAATGCAGCTGGCGCATGTTCATGTTCCTAGACCATTGCAAAACTAATCCCTTTTACCTCATATTGCAACAGACTACAAATGCATACGCAGCTAATTACTGTGTGTCAGTTGAAAGGGCAGTCACTTCTGGCTCAGGGCATGCTCATGGCTTAAAGCTTGCTGGGTTTGTTGCTCACCACCATCTGCTTACAGCCACAGCTCACCTACAAGACCACCCGCACTGACGTTGCACTAGTGCAAGCCAAATTATTACCGTTTTATTATCCATAGCGCCATACCATCCACAAACTCCGTTTAGGAACCAGCATCCCAGAAAAAAGCACTGAGCAAAAAGAGGGCCCTTGCTCCAGAGCACTGACTGCCCAAGTAGGTGCCAAAGGCAACAGGTAGAAGAGCACAGGGAACCAGGCAGGCAGGGGTCTGCAGTCTCAGCCAGCGACCTCTGTGTTCCAGCTCCTTAAATGCCATCATGTATTTCTTAGATAGTAGAAACATACTGCATCTGGCTAGTGTTTGATGTTTGCTTGTGAGCATATATACACCTACACTCAAGTCCTTTCCTGTGAAATTGAAGTATTTTGTAAATGTAATGGACTACTGTTCTGGTTGGTTTGGGAAACAGACATATAAATACAAATCTAAGCATGACTAGTTTAAGAATGGCTATTTATAAATAAACATGGATAAGTGCTGGTCTTATTTATTTGTTTCTGTTTGGAACATTAGATCTGGTCTGAGGCAATGGCAAGCTATATAGGTGCACATATATCTGTGTTGCACAAATAAATCAAACTAAAGCAGCCCAGTTCTTGTAGACTGGCATTAGGATAAGTATATCTTAAGAAAGTTCTTATTCAGACTTGGCTTCAGGCAATAAAACGTCATAGATGTATAACTCTAGTGAGTGAAATTTCTAGGGAGCAAATTAGGCTAAAAACATCTTCTAGAGACAGCTAGAAAGGAATCAGACACCACCCGAAAATAAGGCAAGTTATGCAGTAAATGTTTCATTTATTGGATTTCTTCCA
The DNA here is from genome assembly GCA_002844005.1 of Limosa lapponica baueri. Lineage (NCBI taxonomy): Eukaryota > Metazoa > Chordata > Aves > Charadriiformes > Scolopacidae > Limosa > Limosa lapponica. Next base: position 1,916 of record KZ506284.1, on the reverse strand, counting down.
TTACTATTAGGGTTAAAAGACACGTTGTCAATAAAAATGGTATATTTATGGAGGGGTCTGTATTTCAGAAGCCTATTTCTTGTCATTCACTCCTATAGTGCTTGATATCACCTCACGATAAAGTGTGAATAATCCCTGCGTGAATGCCTATTTCTACCCATTAACCATTTTATTATTAGACAGAATTATCTCTAACAAAAGCAAGAGGTACAGCTGCGGTGTAGGCGCTAAAAGGGAGGTATGTTCTTACGGAGCCATAGCCATGACTTGGGAAGCAGAGCGTAGATTGAGAGACCTGAGGCTGTGTTACGAGGTTGAAAAGAAACAATGCACGAGTTTTTTTGGTATCTAATTTTCCAGTGTTTCTCCATCAAGTGTGGCTAGAAAACCCACACCTATTGCTCAAACACCACACTGTGACCTGGTCGGTACGTGTGAAATCTAAAGCCACAACGAAATCTAACAGCAGTGCCACGATCTGGTTGTTTGTTGATTTTTTCCCATTTGATAGCTTTCTTGAATTTTCACATGTGCTTGTTTTGGTCAATGCAAATGACTGCAGCAAGGAGCCATGGCTCCTGTGTTTCACGCTGTCATCTTGTCTGCCCTAGAAAAAAATCCCCTCTTTGCTAACTCTGGAAAAGCCAGTACTGGTAAGGCACTTGGGCAGATGTGTTTGCTTCATGTTATTGGAACCTTTTCAATATTGAAATCTTTTTTGACATTCAGAGCAGATTTAATGATCCAAGATTATTTGTAAACATACGGACTCCTTTGAGCTGTAGACTCAAATCCCAGCCTGGTCAACCAAAGTCCTTTTATCTTTCCAAAATAAATAACTTGAATTTTACACATCGCAACCTACATTGGGACCTTTTGGAGAAGACCATGAAAACGTATGACTCGCCCCAGATATGTAAACATTAGCCAGGAGATCCAGCTGGCAGTTAGCAGACCATATTTCTCCAATATAGACTTGGGCCTCTAGTGAGACATTAAAGATTCCAAAGCATTTTTCATAAAACAATAAATATCCTTGGCTGCCCCTGGTCAACCTCTTCCCTCTCCAGTTCACTGCAATGTGAGCTGGGAAGTGAACCTCACATTCTTTTTCGCCGTTGCTGTTCATGAGATTCTGCAGGATTCTTGGGACCAAAATGTTGTGCTGAAGTGTAAAATGGTGACACCACTGCTGGTAACCAAAAGCCGTTGCTCAGCACTTCGTATATTGTACCAAGCTGCGAGAGTTACAAAAGCTTGGAGAGAGGCACTTCCACTTCTTCATCTGCACTAGAGGTCAGCTTTGACAAGAAAGCCAACATCTCTTGAAGACTGAACTTGGAGCACCTGGCTTTGTCTCACCAGCTGTTACTTAAAATCAGGTATGCAAACAATAAATCACGTTTCATGCACTGGATTAGCTTGCCTTTTTTTTTTTTTTTTTTAAATATTGTGTTTCTTTCACTGTTTAACACTATACTTTTTTTTTAATCTAAGGTACCACCTGAGAACTTACTACACAACAGGTGCAGTTGACCCCTGGAGAGCTCTCACTTCCCCGAGCGTGAAATAAGAACTATTACATAAAGGAAAATGAAACAAATAAGATGCATAACCTATCCTAAGTGACTTGTACTACCATAATTAAACCGTGTCAGTTTAGTAATCATCAACAATGCCTGGACTTCAAAAGCAAGGTAGCTGCAAGCTGTAGTTTGAAAACAAAACCCTAGAAGTTTGCAATAGGAAGAACTTGATGTTGCCATGAAAGCTAGAAAGCAGTTTCCCAGCCCTTCGTGGAGTCCACTGTGGTGGCACAATTCCAGCTGTGCGAACACGCACGGGCAATGCCTTCCACAGCTGGGGCACAGCCCCACGGCCTTCCAGCCAGAAGCCACCAGAGCCAACCTAGGACC
>KZ506283.1:252795-264623 GCA_002844005.1 Limosa lapponica baueri | reverse complement strand
TTTTTTTTTAATAACTTTCAATTACCTGCCCATTTTGGTGAAATAATATGATTTTCTTTTTAAATGAAGAGATAAATAGAGGTAGGCTGGATTTCTGTTCCTGGTATCTCAGCAACAGAATGCTGGGGAAGCACAACTCATTTACACCATTCCCATAGCTTGAGAGGTAATGTGATGAAAAAAAGGTTACAGATTCCCCTTTTGTGTCAATAACAAGATGCTTTTGCACGGTTGTAGATAAATGTTATGTCTTGGCAAATCATTTCTTAATGTTCATGCACCGATTTTCAGACCTAAAATTGGGCTGGTGATCTGACTACATTTATGCATAACTGGTTCTATTTTCATGCCTTTCCTTTATTAAGCAGATAACAATATATATAAGGAATTAATAGTAAACAGTGAATAATATAAACATATAATACCTTTAATCTTTTTAGAATAGGACAACGTATGAATAAATTAGCTGCTGAATTAAATACTCAACTGTGGAGACAACCAGTGTATAGTTCTGAATTTTCCCAGAAATATCCCATCAGGCTCTTAATCCCCACACACTCAGGCAGGTCACTATTATTCTCATTATTAGAAATGAATAACAATAACCATAGCTACAACCATAGCAATAACAATAGCAATACAATAACAATATAGTCCTATCCATTAATGAGAACAATCTCTTAAATTTCTATCACTTCTTCGAGGTATCAATAAATTCTGCTAGTGAAAGTCACTTTCGTTATGACTATTTAATTATATTCCCACCTATATGAAATGGGTGAAAATGAAGAGCCTCTTAAATAATGCCTGTGGCCCATGACAATGCACGAAGCTAGTTGCTCTCTTTAGGTATGGGTCACCTTAGTCCAATCATGATTTTCAGACACTAAAAAATTGAAGTAGCATAGAAGAAGCATAAAACTTAGTTTCAAGGTTTGGATATCAGCAATTTCTTTATACTGAAGGAAGGAAGAGCAAGGAGGATGCTGGTGTGTCATTGTTACAGTCATAGGAAAAGCAGATCATTTTATGAAGATTTGCTTTGGGAGAACTCTACATGTTTTACAGCATGGAAGTTTACCTAAGAAATAACATGTCATATATCTTTATTAACCATAAAGGCTGCAGGAAGGAGGCCACAAGTACCACTCTACTATTTTGGTGGAGCCGTGTGGCTCTCTTGCTGAGTGTGGCTACTGAGCTTTGGCATGGAGACCAAAAGGTGGGGAATTGCTGGGGAAATGGGTGTTTCTGGCAGCTGTGAGGAGGTGGCTGAAGGAATGTTTTTTTTACAGGGACTCACAAGGAACTTTAATGTGTGAGCTGCTTCTCCCAGGGATGTAATGGGAATTTGTGGCAATAAAATGTGGCCTCAGGAGGGCCATTCAGATTTTATTAGCTTTTGTGAAAAGATTAAAAACTCATCTAAAGACCATCCCACTATTGCTTTTCAATTATTCTACCCTCCCTGGGTTGCTCGGCCAGCGTTTCGGGGAGGAATGCTGTAGTTTGGGCAGGTGATGTTTTAGACATTCCATGGGCCACACTGATTCTGTCTCTGCCCTTCTCCTTCATCCCTTCCCCTCTGTCTTACTCACCTTTCCTCCTTCATAACACACAAACATATGCACACACAGAGGTCCTGAATGTGCACAGGACTTTCTGTGTAATTCAAACTTCCTGTCTACTTTAACTTCCAGAACTAGAGGCAATGTCAGAGTTTAAATACAACCCAGAGCTCATCTAAAATCTCCTATTTACTCTGGGAAGAAAAGAGTTGCTTGAATATATTTTACTCCACTCAGATTCTGTTACTGCTGGTAGACCTTCTCTTTCCCCAGACCGGCACTTTCTATCAAAGTCTGAAAGAAAAAAGCCATAATTTTTTTGGCCGTCCACTTAACTTAGGTTATTAGTAATGCAGAGACTTCTTCCCTTATGAAGTCAGTAAGTTTTCTACTTCAGTGCATGGCAGAGAGCTACTAATTCAAGTCTTTCATGTCTGTGTGGGTACACACCACTTTCTCACTTGGCAGCAGCCAAATGAATCCCTATGATGTGGGAGCATGATGCCAACTCCTCGGCTCATGTTACTGGCACCAGTACTTACCCATGGCACAGAGTGTGAGAGCTGCTGTTGCGTCTCCACAAAATGAGGGTGTGTTTTGGCTAAAACCAAGAGGGTAAGTGATGTTTAACCGCACAGCCTCAACAGCCTTCTAAAGACACTTGCTCATTAATGCATTCCCTAAAAAAGGAGCTCGTTTTGATAGAAGGCTGCTGTTGTAACTTCCTACAGTTGGCTGGAGTTTCATCAGTTCTCATAAGGTTAGTAATTTGTTTCATCAAGTCTGGGAAGCCTCCAAAGAAAACTAGTGGCATGTAGGATGCAGTCCTGGCTATCCTAGGGTTTTAGTTTTCTGCCTGAGTTTATAGGATAGCAATATTCTAGAAAAACTATTCTGTTGAGACATAAAGTCAAATCCCTACATGACTGTGCATGTAGAAGGTTCACTGGACCTTTTTCTCTTGATCATTGAGTGATCTGGTGGTCGGAACAGTGTTCACCCTCTGTCATCTACATTCATCTCAGACCCTTCATGATTTCTTGGACAGGGAGCAAGGAAGGTCTGACATGTGCAAGTGCCCATATATACCTGTCTCTTACAAGGGATGACAAATAACTGGTTTAAACTAGAGGGTAGACTTTGACATGCCCATTCTCTAAATCATGGCTAGGATTTAGACAAATTAGCCCAACTCTTGGGACCTAATAGGACCAATTCTAGGAGGGATATCAAGGTATCTACCTGCCAGCTTGCCAGGTCCCATAGCCAGGAGTGACCCAGAAAGTGATGCAGCTACTATTCACATCTGCCTACACCTGAGCTGACAGACAGCATGACCAGAGCAGCATTTAGCAGTGAAGTACAGTCTTCAGGATACACCCAAACCAAGGTTCAAAATCCTGATTTTGAATCCATAATGGAAGGCCATATAGGCCCTTCCTACTGAGGCAGCCAGATGATTGGGTTTACAGAATCCTCTATGTCAGTCTACCACGTTCTGAGCTATCCTGCCCTATCATTATAAAGATTCATTCAAGTCATGATGGTCCCTCTTATTAAGTATGGAGCTGAACTGCAATTTTTTTAGCAAGCAAGTCCATATAATAACAAAGTCGCAGCTGTTCCTGGTGTAGAACTAAACCAAGAATCTGGAGAGAGCCCATCAGTATGAGTGAACACAGAAAAATAAGACAGGAAGAATAGCTAGAACTGCAAATTCACAAGTCAAATGAGGAAGGCATTTGGCTTTAAAATGATATACTTAAATTTAGACATCTAAATGTGGGAGTGTAAATGTATTACTGGTGTCTAACCTCCCACCACAGTCAATGAAGAGGCACTCAGTCTTGTCAACAGGAGACTCAGTTCAGCTGCCCACAGGTAAGGACCTAATGTTACATGAGACACCCTAGTGTATTCAGGACATCCATCTGTGGGTAGCAGATAGGAAATAGGATTTATGGGAAACCCTCTGCCCCTTGGAGCAGCAGCTGTAGGCTAAGTGGGACAACCATGACCATTGTTAATAGTGTGAGGCTCTAATGTCAGGGCAACTGAATTGTTTCCAGAGTCTAAAGGGTGATTCAGCTTACCTGAAGTATGGTGCAGGTTCCTGAGTACAGGTTTCTAGTGCATTTGAGACACCCTAGGGCAGCTGAGGCATCTTTCTGGGCAGGCAGGTATGACCACCGGACTTGTGGAAGATACATTTGTCTCTGAAATGATAAATAGAAACGAAACAAGATACTCTAAAGCTCATGGGTGGATGCATAGCACTGGAAACCTATATTGAAGGAAACAAATAATCTCCAAAAGACAAATCACTGGAAATGTTTTAATTTTAAAGACCACTCAGGCATGTAGCTTAGTGACTGACATGTTTCTTACTATTTTCAGTTGTTAATCTTGGGGAATAAAATCTCATGGACTGAGAAAACGGAAGAGAAGACAGCAGACCTAAGAGCACCTCTCCACCTTGGAATCATATTAGCTGGGTCTCCAGTTGCCACCAGCTGATGTCACTCTGTGGATATGTCTTAGGACAGATGACGTAAGAAAAACCATCTGCAAAGCAGAAATAGTAGGATACATGCATCACATAGTTGGCTGACAGCAGCTGGAGCTACATGGATGTACATTGGCTTCTGATAGAGTTGTTCCCAATCAGCAAAGGTGTGCAGCTGACTGTAAGGTACAAGTACTTGGCTTTGTATACTGGGAGAAAGTGGAAGATTACGTCTTCCTCCTACCCCTGCCAGGGCCATTGAATATGCCATTTCAGAATTTCTTTGGCCTTTTATTGTCTTGATTTAAGGTACAAGACCTGTGAAAGAGGATTGTTCAGGGTTACCCAGTGGAACACATTCATTATGCTTTGCCCAGAGATATGCAGAGCTGCCCAGAGATGGAATGATAAGGCTTGGACCATGCAGAAGAACTTGAGTTTTCTGTTCTGTTTGTATTATTACAGTAGATTCCAATTAATAACTCCCTTAGTAAATGTAACCCTCCCTCACCTGGCAAGATTTCCTGGGAACAGACTCAATATGAGTCATTTCATTGCCTTGAAACAATGAATAAACAGCACATCTAATCCACAGAAAGGGCATGTTAGAGGGGATGGCTTAACAGGCTAAGCAACAGATTTAAAATGTGTAGACTCTCTGGAACCATAACACTGAATCGAAGTAGTGTCATTAGTTCTGTTTAACTTTTTTTTTTTTCCTTTTTCCTTCTCTTTTCTTTCTTCTAGGGGTTAAAACAAGGGAATATCAACATTCTGTAATAGGCTGTAGTATTTTGGACTGCTTTACAATCCTAATTCCTGATTGCTCCGGATGGACGTTGAAAAGCACCAGACATGTTTCATATAAGTGGGAATTTACCCTGTTGTCCTTGGACGTACTTTCCTCCTTCCTATTGTTATGGCCAGGCCAGGCTGGATTTCAGCACCAGTTGATATGACCTTTGGGTGTGTAATTTGCTGAGTGCTTTGGGATCACAAGGGATGAAGGGCTCCGTTGAAATGCAAACTTTTTATTATTAGCTCCTGTGAATAGACTGCAGGCAACAGGTGTGAATTAGTGCTTGCTTAGCTAAGACTTCCTGCTGAGCTCGCCTTGGTCATCTCTGCCTGGTCTCCAAGCACTGTCGCTGCTTCCAAAGCTCAGGCTTACCTCCACAAATACTTTCATGCTTCCTACAATGGCTATTTTTAAAGGGATTACTGAACTGGAACGATACCCTAAGGATTCCCCGTAACCTCTAGGGATCAGCAGATATGGAGAGAAAACCCTACTTCAGGGCTTTTCAACCTGGGGTTTGCAGATTCCTGATGGCCCACTGACTACCTGGAAGGAGTCTAAGCAATATAACTCAAGCCTACAGTCAATAAGCAGGTGTTTTCACTTATAGCAGAAAATGTTTAAAGATCCAAAATTTTAAAAAAAAGGAAAAAAAAAAAACAAAAAAAAACCCCAAAGACAAAACCAAAACCAACCGAAAACTGCTGTTTTAATAGGAAGATAAGGAATAAAAATTAATCCAAGGGGCCAACTTCCCACTGTAAATTCAATCCTTCATCTTATTGCAAATGTCCTGTGCGACCTTAAGCAACATTCCTCTTTTTGTCCTGTTAGTAACAGTTTTCCTGTTCTTTGACCGCAGGGATGAAGGTTAAGCTTTTACTCTGTATGTGGTATGGTGCCATTATTAATTGATTCATTAATAGTAGGTAATAATACCTATTTATTAGTAGGTCTGGGAAAGTTCAGGTTCTAGTTCCTTTTTTTTTCTCTTTTTTTTCTTTTAAGTAGTTGGAAACCTCTGTTGAAATTGCATTGCTCCCTTCTGCCCTCAGCTGCTGGTAATTACAGCGTGATAGCATCAGGGTCAAATGACACAGACAGTCAGTCATTGGGAAACAATTCCAGGAACAGTGACTGTGGAGAACTGACCTGTGAGCAGCGACAAATCGTTCCCAGGGGTTGCCCCACAGGAGCCAAGCAGTGAGAAAACACGGAGAGTCTTGCAGGTTGAGCCAGTTAGGAGCTAAAATTGATGGAGGCTGGTATTTTCCTTGGGGCAACTCTGCTTATTCTAGAAGAATCGGCAAAATTCTGGTTCTGCCCACCTAAAGGCATCACTCGATGGCAGACCGTGTCATTGCTGGCAGTGAGAAGGCCTTTTCCACTTATCCCAAAATCCTCTGTTAGCTTTCCTGAGGGATATTCTCCTGTCCTTGCTCAAGCTCTCTCCTGCTTCCCCATCCATCCACCTGGGGGGTCTTTACGTTTTTAGTCCTTGCTGTTTAATGCAGACGTATAAAATATATATATATTTCTGAGCAGAATTTAAGATGATGGAATTAGCTATGGATAGGGTATACATATTAGTGTTTGCTGAGGATTTACATACCCTCCAGAATAAGGGTAGCTCAACATGATTAATTAAGAAGACAAGTATCAGACAGCTGGTTCAGATGGCATGAGACAAGCATCAGCAGCCAAATCCCTTACTTTTTCATGGCTTAGCACAAACTGGAACAATATGGGATAAAGACTCAGGTTTATTATTGTTATAAAACCCAATAATGATGACACAAAGAAGAACCAGAGAATAATGCAAGTCCACAATGACAGTATATGTTAATTTTTAATAAGATGTGTTAAATAAAACTTTTAACTTGCAATATTACATTTAGACTGAATACACAACTCTTCTACAGCAAGACCCAAAGCCCATTGAAATCAGTGAAAAGACTCCCACCATTTTCAGATGACTGTGGAACAAGGCCTGTGCTTCTTTAAATAATAAGCGTAGAAGCAATTAGTCAGGACCATAAATGTATGTCCTTTGGTCCTGAGGTCCTGCTTTAAAGCTGACAAACAGCCATCTTTTCAATGATTTAGTGAATTTCAGATTAAGAGCTACTGGGCGTTTACCTCTTGATTTGAAAATTATCAACTACCAGTGTTACTGACCTCTCTTTCTTTCTACGGAAATTGTGAGAAAAGAGCATAGAAACTGAAATAACCAGAGATGTAAAATTTCAGGGATGCAACAGGGTGATCACAGATGCAACAGGCAAAGGTCTTCTTCTGTCTGTGACATGCCCAGATGTGATCTCTCTCTCAAAAGAAAAAAATGTGCTGACTGTGGTCATCATGTAAAGGAAAAATAAACTACTCTGTATATCACCATAAATATAAAAAAAAAAGTAGGCAAGGATGCAACCAAATGTTCCAGCCTTCAAAGATGTGTATGATAGGCTGAAATTTATAGATGTGATTCTTTTCTTAAGATCAAGCTTTGTTCTGGATTCTTAGGTGGGGTTTGGGTTTAAGATGTATCTGTGTTTGCTTCTCTGAAATTGCGAAAGCACGATGAGTAATTAGCAAAAGGTCGGCACAGGTTGTGTTCTTCAGAGGATCTGGTCTAAAAACATGTTAAGGAAAAGATGTGTAATAGAAGCAGTTGATGTGGGAAGTGATGTATGTGTTTTCTGATATGACTGTTTTTCATTCCTATAGAAGGCTTCAGAATTTGAACTTGGGTGATATTTCCAGGTATGGAGGAGAAATGGAAAATTACATCCCCCCTTTATGGGATCATTCTCTTTTGTTATGAAACAATTGTGAAGTGATGGGGATTTGGGATAAATCATAGTTCTGAAACTACTAGATGAGGAAGCAAAGCAAAGCTTAGATTTCACAGTGCTGTAGATATGGCTCTGTTTTACCCAGACGCATCTTGGAGTGCTTTTTTGATAAATCTGTGACAGAGAAAAAGACATCCAATGATGAGTTCTGAAGGTTTCAACCGAATTAATTTGGGCTAGTGGGACTGTAGGCAAAGAGGAAAACCAAGAATAGGTCATAGGTACGAACTGAAATTTATGCTGAGAGTCCATGACTCCTTCAGTACAACCAAGCATCTTATCTTCCAGACGTGTCACATCATATAAACACAGTTTTAGAAGTGCTGAAGACAAGCTTTCCTTGGAGATATGGCTTTGTATGCCTTCATTGAAATGGCCAGGCATCTCAGACCCTGGCTTAGCAACTGATCTGCAGATGTCTTCTTTTTCCTTTGACTCCAAAGGGACTGAAACAGATATTTGCAGTTTTCCTAGACCTAAGAATGTCCCAGATGATAAACTAAACCATTCCACTGGGAGAAGTAGCTTTACCAGGAAACAGGTGGATCCACCCGAGTCTATATTTCATTTTTTTAATGTTAAATATTGTTACCAAGGAGACAGAATTTGGTATCTTTTTAACTACAGTTTTCCCTACAGCATTGCTAAGGGTAATGAAGCACACAGTTATAAGGACTAAGAGCATCATATGAAACTAATTCAGCGAGAAGCAAAATGCTTGTTCAGTCAAAAGTACCATGTCCTCTAGAGAGTTTAAGCCCCAAAACTGAGTTGAGATCTTGGGAGCTGCAGTGGCTGGAAAGGACATAAAGAAAATCATGGCTCATTTATTCAGTCCTCCTGAGAGACTCAATTATATCGCAGGGCAGGGAAGGAGCTGCAGTGAATTCCAAAAGAGAAGGGAAAAAGCTGATATGAGTATATTCACAATTCTTTCTCCTTCATGATCTGATGGACTTCAGGGGCAGTGGTTTGATCCTGCTAGACATTTACCCATGTACTGGCTCTGAAGTGCTGACTCTGAAGTTCAGGTTCACTTTGGCGAGTGCTATTTTTCATAGGATCTCTCTGAGATAACACCTTGGGGCAGTGACCAAAGTTTTATGTGAGGTCTCAGTTTTTCCCTCTGTGTGTTTCCATTTTACAGGGCTACATTATTGGATGGGGAAAAAAGCAGAAATCTCTCTCAGTTACTATTTTCTCTGGTGGTTTTGGAATTTGAATTTTGAAGAATTCGCTTCTTAGTCATAGAATCATAGAATTGTCTAGGTTAGAAGGGACCTTTAAGATCATCTAGTCCTTGCAATGTAATTTTAGAAAAGAGGATGCTAATTTTGTTTCCTTTTTTTTTTTCCATTTAAATTTTGAAAATCGTCCCAATTTCTAGTGATATCAGAATGACCCTTGTTCTCAATCCTAACTTAGGAAACAGCCTAATGCATAATTTAAACACCAGTGATGACAGTGTGGGCTTTTCCAACTTTCCTGGCAGCTGAGTGGGTTGATTTTTGTAATCTGGTCTTTTTTATTAGTTACAGTTGAAGTCATACAATGTCTTCATGGATCAGTCCTTCTGATTGAGGGTCACTGTGGATGGGATCCATCTCATAATTTTCTGGTAGTCGTCCAAAAAAATAGGCATGTAAATATGAGTTAATCACCAAAGGTTTGTGCTGTAGCCAGTGGAAAAATAGGCACTTCCAGACAGCAATTCCTTTGACCAATTTTAGTTACTTATTTTGGTATTAGGTGAAATAGACCCTTTAGCTGAAGATGTCTGGACATCAATCACCCTAAAGAGAGCAGTAGCAATAATGTTGATACTTGGGAGCTCCTGAAAAAATATTTTCTCATGCACAGAAAACTTCACATTTGCTCTGTACTTCGCCTGTGCACAGCAAGAAGCAGAAATCACCTGGAGCTATTGAGAGGGAGTTTTCTGGATGTGCAGCACATCCACCTTATAATCTATTGGTGAAGACTGTGCGTGAGTCCCTTGCATGATATGAACGCTGTTCATTAAACTGGGGAGGGGATTTTATGAGGAACATTAATTTAATTAATTTGTTCCATTTGATGCACTCTAGGGCATCTTGGTTGGCCCTCATATACCTCTTTAGAAAGACACAGCCTGGTTTAGATCCTATCTTATATCTGCCAGCCTGATGCAGATGCTGTGGATATCTTAGGTCATCTCAGTTGGCAGTAGATGCTTCTGGTTATATCAGTGAATAACATTGCTGCATTTGGTCTCTGAATAGCTCTTTGGATCATACTGGCTTTACTGAGTGATCTTCACTGATTTATAATGAGAGCTTAGATACCTCCTGACATGTAGATACCTCCATTGACGTAGCTGTGGGCCGAGAGCTGAATTTTACCATGAATATGTTTGAAAAAACAACATTCTGCTGCACGCTCACTAATCATCTACTTATGGTTTAGTCCCGACTATATTTCAAACTGAGCACGCTGTGTAGGTGGACATGTGTTCCCAACCGAAGCTCAAAATATAACTACAAGCCATGACATCACATGTAGGAAACAGCTAACAGATGTCATAAATGTAACCAAACAATCTATGATACTAACATTAGACTTCCCAGAAAACTTTAAGGATTCATATATTATACTCAAGACTGGCCTTGGAGTCTCTAGTCTGACCTTATGCATAACACAAGTTACAGAAAAAACCTAATAAAAATCATCTACTGCACTCCAAACATGAGTTGAGTAAGTTGTTTGCTTAAATAATTTTTTTCAAGAGAAGGATACTATCTTGAGATGAAAGCACCAGGAAATTGATGCTTTGGCTCTTCTCTTGGAAGTTTATTATTGTAGCTAATGGCCCGAATGAAAACAAAGGAAAAAAAACCAAAAAACAAAACAAAACAAAACAAAAACTACAAAAAAAAACAAACAAAAAAAATCAGCTAAACAAGAAAACCTCATAGAATCACAGAATACAGAATAATTTGTCTTGGAAGTGACCTCTGGAAGTCATCTAGTCCAACCACCTTCTCAAAGCAGGTCCAGTTAAACTAAACTAAAGGTGATTTTTTGTTTTGCTTTGTTTTGGTTTTTAAAATTTAAACTGCATGGCTGCAACTTTGTTCTTTTGGTGGGAGGAGGATCCTGGAACTAAAGAAGTTTTTAGCACTCAGTATTTTCTTTCCATGAAAACCACTCTATATTTTTATGAGGTCTTGGTGACAGGAAAGATACATATATAAGGCTGTTGAATAATTAGTAGAGCTACAAAGCCTAAGAATACAAGTGGAAATAATATATTTTGGCCATTGTCACGAGTAGAAATGTTCTTTTAATTTGGAACAAATAAAATATTGCATCATAAATGCCTTAGTCATGCATATAAGTCTTTAATCCTTGAGAACTGAAAAAAAAAAGGCAAAATGTTATTTGAAATCTAGTCATAATAAAATATATTATTAGTAGGGAATTTTTTATGTATATACAATATTGTTGACATTTAATACTGTTAATACGAGGGAAATCTCAGCTGTGTATGGTGGATTATGCATGTGTGTACCTCAGAGGCTTGGTCTCAAATTTTGGTTTATAGAAGTGGAATTTACATAACTAACTTTTAAAGCATTCTTCTCTGGTAAAACTCTTGAATTTATGACACAAGTAAAGCATCTGGAGTCCCATAGGAGATCCATCTCCACCTAGTAAGGCAGAAATTATGGTTTAAGACCAGAGGTTTGAATAGAAGACAACCCTGCAGATGCTGACCCAAGGAATGAAGACTTTGGAGGCTTGGAGCAGTTTGCTATGCATAGATGTTTAATGATATTTCAGGCTTCCAAGGCTATTCAAAGCATACACACAGGGTTGGAGACAATACACAGGATATGTAGGAGAACCATGCTCTTCCGAACAAGCGGAGACCAGCAGGGGCATCCTGTGACTTCTCAAATATCACGACACCTATGTTTAGGAAACCAAGCTGAGTCCTTTGTGATTTGCTCATGGTGAGACAGGAAATTGATGTCAAAATAAAGCTTGGACTCTGATTTCCTGAGCCTGCACCTGTTCATCCTAGCCATAAAAGTATCCTTTTATTTAAAAGAGCAAAT
>KZ506283.1:226234-236748 GCA_002844005.1 Limosa lapponica baueri | reverse complement strand
CTGTCTTTTCTGTGCATCAAGACTATGCTGACAAACAATGTTTCTACAAACTGCATAATGGCTGCCACACATGTAAATCATACCTTCCTCAGGTCAAAGACTTCAAGGATATCTGCACCACAGTCTGCAGAAATTAGTTGACATATTTATCCATAAGGAGTAGCTAAATTAGCAAACTGTCTTCCTTGATTCCCTGTAAGTCATTAACCTGGGCTTCACCGAGGAAATTAACCTTTCGGCATTTTTCTCAATAGTTTAGAGTTCTCATAAATTGTTTCACACACAGCCCTTATGCTGGAAAGACTTTCTTACCAGACTTTTTCTTTCTTTGCTAAAAAACAATTTTCCTCTCCTTTTCTCAGCATATTTTAGGCAGGCTTGTAATACTGCTGGCAGGTTTCCAAGTGTTTAATTTGGAACATGATACCTTTCATTTGAAAAAAAAGAAAAAGAAAAAAAAAATTCTAGCTGAAAGATCAGAAGAGTTTATGCTGGAGCTGCAGTGAGCTGCTCAAGGGAGAGTTGAACTCCGGTGAACAAGCCCCCGAGGGCTGGCTGGGAAAAGCAGTTTAATTCATTCTTGTTCGCCTTTTAGTTTTGGGATAAAATTGCAAGGCTGAAGTGGAGAAGCCATTGAACAGCTGTTTGCTGGAGGACATCAGCAATTCAAGCCACCCCAGGACCTATGGATAATGATGCTGTCTCTGCTCCCTGTGGGCCACCAGATGGAAAGGGGGCATGAAGGCTAAGAGACACCAGCCAAAAAATAGTAAAGAGACTTCAAACCGTACAGGACTTTCCTTTGGGCGTCTGTTGGCCCTTGACAGTAACCCCCATCCTCTGAAGAGTTGTCATTGTAACATAATCACCAGCTAAGAAAATGATTCTCTTATATGAGACAAAATGGATACATAAAGAAATTTGTGTAATTTGATCTATTTTCTATGATAGTGCAAGAAATGGGTGGGTTTTTTTTACATTCTCCATCAATTTCTTGTTTCTTCATAAGGAAAAGCTTTAGGTCTGCATTTCTCTCTACAGTTTTCCTTCTCCCCAACCTTCTGGGTTTTGTTTCACTGGAAATCCTTGTTGTAGAAATTCTTACTCCTCTTGGGTGCATGACACTAACTGTGCGTGTGCAGTTTGTACACAGAAATATCCTCTTAACAACTAAGGTGTCGAGGGTGAGTAACAGGACAACAGTCTAGGGGTTCTTCCTCTTCCTTTCGTAGCTGGTGAAGGGAAGGCAATGGTGTCAGCCCAACCTACAGGCTTCCCCATGGGCTTTCTTGGAAGCCCTGAGCAAACTCTTACTTGTGATACTCCCTCTTGTATATGCTATCAACCCTCCACTGAGATCATTTGCTTTTTATTTATTTATATTTCTGGCCAGCCAAACAGCTTGTTGGGGAGAAGGCTGATCCCAACACTGGGTCCTGAATGAAGCAGAAAGCAGAGGACAGCTAATGGACAGGAACACCTTGCATGAATATTAGATTACAATGAGGAGTTCTTGGTAACTACAGTCATACTAACACAAATTAGAAAATACTATGTCTACGTCTAAATGTCTAATGTTTATTTGCACATTTCCCTCTATTCAGGGAGCTCAAAACATTTTGCAATAAATTTTATTTGCACCTTACAAGAGTCTGCTGATCCTGTAAACATTATCAAAACCCTTTAACTTACGTCAAGACTCTCACAGAAAAAAATGAATTGCACAGCAAAACTGCAGTTTGTTTAAAGGAAGCCAGAGTCTCACCCTCCTGCCATCACCAATGGACTTAAGCACTACAACCTCTAGTTTTTTAAGGACTTGGAGTTCAGTACTAAGTGCAATGGAGTTAAATAAAAAATAACAATAAAATAATAGGCTGAGGTTCCTCTTCCTGAAAGCAGAATTCTTTATGGTCAGTGGAGATCTAGTTAGTGGACTGCAGGGGCAGTTAATTGTGTTGTAAACTGGTTGTCTAAAATATATCTGAACTAATTCCTAAAGGTGCCACATTGTCTGTCAAAAAATGGAGCCTGAGGAAATTTTTTCAATTAAAAATTTTTTCAATGTAGACACCTGAGGTTAGGTGAGATAAAATCATTCCCCGGTGACCTCTCTGAGGTTTCAGACAGACCTTCACTCCAGTGAACACAGTAATGTCTTGACCGTGTTTTGCCAAATTAAGGAATTGAACTGAGTCACTCGTGGGATTTAATTTTTATATTAGGCCAAGGAACAGTGATTTATTCTCCTTAGAGGACCTTGTTCATTAACTTCTGAGGAGATTTCCTATATGCTTGGACCCTTCCTGGTAATACGGCCATGTGAAATTCCTGGCAATCACCACCGTTACGGCACATTTTGTTCTGTCCCAGGGGACCAAAACATCCTGTTTAGCTGTTGAGCTGTTACTGCGACACCTCTGAAGGAACTTTAGACTAGGGCGAAGTGATTTCAATACAGCCTAAGGAATGTATCCTGCTCCCTCTGCTTAGGCTGGTCATTCTATAGGTGGGCAAGATTCAACTCCTACCAATATTGTGTCCCCAGGTATGTTCGTGTTTCATCAGGTCCCAGCAGTGCTTCATAATACACCTACCTCTCTTCACTCAGGAGAAGTCTCTGGTCACTCATCCCCTGGATACGTGCATTATGAGACAGTTTCTGCTTTTATAGGCACATAGTATTGTTTTAGGGGGTTTAGGATCTCAGTCTCTTTCAGTATGTGAAGACAAAGAAGCTGAGATCCATCTCACCTCATTTTAGACACCTACAATATACATCTCACCAGCAGACCTAGTAATTACAAGCTCTCATGAGATGTAATGAGAGAAATGGTCATCTTTGGGCCTATTTAGGGAGATATGTACTTTAAGAGGAGGTACTGTGAACCTGAGTTTCGTTTCGTTAGGGGCATGATTCAATTATCTACATATGGTCCTTTGCCCTGCCCTTGAACATCCTTCTTTCTAATTGTCATTCTGGGAGCCTGAAGGTCTCCTCTGTCCTATCCACCAACTCCTTTTGCATGTCTTGGGCACTCTAGAGCATCTGAAATAGGCATACAGACTCCTGTCTTGCTTGCCTTGAATTTCTTAGATAAACTATGGGGTTTTTCCATCTTTTGCAGTACATTTTCCGTGTAATCCCTCTTGTTAGACAATAAAATTCAATATAATGACACTTTTAAAAGCTCACCATTGCATGTGATTCATTCCCTGGTCAAAATGCTACAAAAGTCCTAGCAAACTGAAGCCTGGTAGCCATGGCTTTTATGGAGTACTGGGTCTGAAGCCGATCTGCAGCTGAGCTGATCTGCAGTCCTTTGAACTTCAGCCTTCAGCTGACCTTCCCATTGCCTGAGGGCTCTTGGGCTCTTTAGTGTCAACAGATGTTGGGATCGAGCATTTTCACTGCTTGTATCAAATTATTGCTCATTTACTAGGTCTTTCTGTATCTTCCTCTCCTCCCTCCAGAAACAACAAAAAAACAAAAAACAAGCAAACAAACAAACAAAAAAGCTTTGGACCTTAAGGCAATTAACCCTTTCAATATATGTATTTGTTTCCCTGTCCCCTCCCAAAATATGAACATTAATTTTTCCAACATGCCAGAAACACTTATGGACCTTCTGTAGACCACTATTTTTTTAAGATCTGTATAAAGCACCCATTGTAAAAACATCTGTGTCACTATACACAGATGAACAATAATTAGAATAAGCATAGCTTGGTCATATGGAGGTCTAAGCCATTATTACATGCACAAGACCCAGAGGGAAAAATACCCAGGCCAAAATAAACAGATAAATAAAAATGCAGAGTTAATGAGGCAGGGAAAGCTGACACCATGAAGGAGAGAGAAAGCTGTCTGGGAAGATTTCCACCATGTACCTGAAAGAGCCACATATTACCCTAGGATCTCACAATCAAATCCTTCATAAATTTAGCTTACCACACAGTGCAGGTCAAAGAAGCTGTCATCAGTCATCACTTATGAAAGAAAGAATTGATTTGGTGGAATCTTAGGGGCTACGTTCAAGCTACAGGCATGTGGTTCAGCTGTAGGGATGGTATCGTTTAAAGTCAAAAAGCAATGCCCAGTTCCGAATACATATTATTCAAGGCTGTCAAATTCTACTCCTTCTTTAAACATAATGGAGAGATGTAGCCACGGAGCTGAGAAAGAGGTGGGAGTCTCTCACTTGAAATACTTTACCCCGCACCCCTTCCATTAGCTGCACTGATTTTGGACCAGGGCTGTGGTCCATGGGATCCTTCTACTTTGTGCTGAAGCTATCCTGTGGTGGGCCTGGCCAGAACTGTTTATGGTGGTATCTGATTGCCCTAACAGAGTCAAAAATGTGTCAGATGCCTTCTTGTTGGCTTCCAGTGGGATGCAGGCAATAAGGTTGTTGTGAGGGAGGGGGGAATGTAAAGAAAGAGCAGGCACTTAAACGCTTGTACTCACCACCCCCACATAGCCATTGGATGTCTTACTGAGAAAGGACAGGCCTCCAATCTCTTAAATATACTAATATGCTGGTGGGATAAAAACAGCAAAACAGAGATTAAATTTAATCATCCATCTGGATTTTTGGATTTAAGTTATATAAGAAGTATATGTGCCTACACCTATACCTTTTTCTATAACGATATGTGCATTTTTGTCCTTATACTATGGGTCAAGGGCTGGTGTTAAGTGCAGAGGGACATCGGGAATGACAATTTGAAATGCAAAGCCACCTTTGCATAGATCCAGGCGTATGGATTGGAGCAGAGAACCCGGGGAAGGACATCCCTGCAGCCACTAGAGACTTCACAAACCATTTGTACTGCAGCATTGTTACACAAAGGCAGTGGTTTTGTTGGGATGTTATGCTGTGGGAAATCATGTAAACACACCTCCTTAACACATGGTTACTCAACACCCTGTCCAGGAACAGGGGCCATTTACTGTTCATACTTCAAGTACAATTTGTGCTGGCTGTCCTGGCTCTTGTTGACCCAAAATAGCAATGGGAACTCATCTATCCACCATCTGGGCCAAAGAAATGCCCAACCTCAGCCAGCAAATACAAAGCAAAAGATGTTTGTTGGTGCTGTTTGTGCGAGTGTTTCTGCCTGTGCTGATCTGTGTGGCCAGCCATGTATGTGTACGTATAGATATATATTTGTGTGTGTGCCTGCTGAAAATATGTGCTCAGATTCATCACTGTCCAGAGCTGGGGCCATGGAGCTCATCTCTGCTGGGCTACCAGATTTGAAAACTTCTAACAAGCTGGAAATCTTGTACTGAAATTCCTTTTTTTTTTAATTAAAAATGCCCTTTTTTTTTTGTAGAGATTTTTTTTTTTTATATTTCTTCTCTGAAAAAATCCTTGTCTTCAATGAAGGTCTTACCTATATCTGCAGGTAGTATGAAAGGAAGTTTTTCTTTGAGTGTTCTGTTTGCTCCTTTATCCCAAGAACCTGTCTGTTGTAGTTCATCTCTCTCTGATTTCCCATCTCTCTTCCTCTGTTTCGGGATTCCTTGAGGGTGCAGATTAAATGAAATCTTGTTTGCAGGTATTGGCAGAAAAGGATGGTTGAGCACCATGGTTAAATACTTTTTTCTTTTTACTAGAGGAGGTTCTGTGAAGCTTCATCAGCAAAGAGGATACGTTAGACTGTGGTTTGGATGGAGACATGTAATCACATATTCCATGACTGACATTGTGGAACTCCTGAGACCAGAAAATTGCAGTGTTCAGGATAAGGGACACAACACCAAAATGTGCAAATCAGATCCTGTGAAAAACTCTTAGTTGGAGAAATTATCAGAATTGTCCTTTTATCCACAGTTTAAAGGCATTCATATCCTTAATTTCTACTGATTCCAGTACTTGTGTGAATCTACACTATAAAGGAACAATAGCTGAAAAAATCATACATAAAGACATCTGACATACTCAATTCCACTTATGTTTAAGCAATATGGTCTGCATATTTATAGAATCTGACTTTTGTTTTTTATAATAAATACTCATGAACTTCTCAACTTACTCACAATAAGAAATCCATTTGTCCACACCTGAGAACAAAGAAGCATTGCGGTTTCCCTATAACCTGTGGTTCTCTACCTGTGTATGAGGCTTCTCAGTGCTAGAAAAGACAAGAAAAACCTTGTAGGTGCTGTTACTGCCAATGCTTAGTAAAAGAAAATGAAACTGTGGGAACTTCTATGGAGTGGGGACATAGGCAAAGCTAACCAGCAGCAGTTCCATGCATCCTCCAGTTTGGAAGACAACTAGCAGCAGCAAACAGAAGGTGGTGGGAGGTGAATGAGACCAGAACATAATTTCCCCATGTATTTCATCCTGTCTTCTTTTGTCTAAATCAAAGAGAGATCAAGTGTTGAGAGGCTGTAATATAAGTATATTCATAAATTGGAACCACCTCCACCGAGGAACATGAATTTTGTCTACTGCAGTAGTATTTATACTCACACAAAAGATGTGCAAAGCGCTGTTGTCTAAACACACCTGTTCTAGAGTAAACAATGCATGATTTCACATGGCATCCTCTGCTTCAAAGTCATTTGTACACCTTTGCCCTGATCTAAACATGACCAGTGTGATGCAGGCTACCACCAAATTGCTAGCAACTTGGTGTTGGAGGGTGTTAAGCCTGAACAGAGAAATACACCACAGAGCAGCCAAACTCATGTTCACATTTACTTTGCTCAGTAATTTCATTGTGTAACCTTTGCCTAAGACACATCAAATTCACACGGACTTAATGAGACAACCAGGCCCACAGGGTTCCAAAGGGGGAGGGGAAACATATAATTACTTCAATAGTAGTACAGACTCAATGAGCAAAATGCTGACAACTACTTAACCACAAAATCTGGAGAAGTTAGCAAAAAAGACACTAACAATTATTTAATCATATCGTCTGGAGGAGGACCTATTAGGATATCAATGATTATTCAACCACATCATCTGGAGAAGACAATAAATTTGAGATCTTTTGAGTATATGAATGCAGTTTCTAGAGATCTGGAAAAAAAAAAAAGTAACAGTTATTTAATCACAGTGTCTGGAATATCAACACAACTGGCAATTTGGTTTCAGGATTTGGAGAAGGAAGCAAGAAATATCACTTCCTTAGATCATGTAGACCCTTTAATGTAGAATCAAACCTGAGCAAAGGACTCCATTCCCCACAGAGTTAGTAGCTGAATTTTTATCCTGGCTGCAAAAAGATTGAGGCACATGGAAGAGAACCGAACAACCACAGCTTTTAGGATATTTCATCTATCATAAGGTCCCAGGTAAGTCTCTGAAAAACTCTTTTTCTGTTTTCATATCTGTGAGTTGGGTATAAAAGTACAGGACAGGAGATGCTTAACGCTCTGGTTGCTAGTCTTGGACTTCAAAGACACACGATCAACACGCGGCTCTATGAGGTTGTTTCTGGGTCGTTGTGGCCAAATCACACAAACTGTCTAGGCCTTGATTCTGCTGAAGAATGATGACAGCACTGTCCTGCCTTTCAGATCAAGATAATAAAGACCATGAGAGATGTGAAATGCACTGCGATGGAAATCTGAGAGAAATCCAAGACAGTTTGATTGGAAGATGGCAGTTGACCAAGATAAAATGCCTCCCAAAACAGAATTAAAATTGCATCAGCACTACTTTGGGCTGAATAGTATTAAAAACTGCCAAAAAATGTGAAAAAGATTTCCACTAGGAACTTATCTTTGTTTCAGTGGAAGGAGGTCTTCAGTTTATATGGCTTCTTTATTGGAGCCAGGCTTAAATCTCCAGTAAAAGGGTGCAAATATGAGCAGATGAGCAGCCTGAGCCAGTTGTGCTGACTTGCACTTATTAAATATGAAGGAGTTTGTATATCTTGTGGTTAAAAAAATTACAGAGGACTCAGAGTGTGGATTAAGTATCCCAGCTCCCTTTGAGAATTGCTGGGAAATGAAGGCAAATGGTTTAAAGCAAGAGACATTTAACTCCTTAATCCTTGATTCACCAAAACGCATTTCAGGTTGCACCTATATTTGGAGTTTGTTTTAAACTGCAGAAGGTTCCATGGGGAATGACCGATAAGGCATTTACATTTCTAGTATGAGATGTATGTACCGTAGCCTATGTCCTGGGACCACCCACTAGTTCAGTGACCTTCTCATCCAAAAGCTCCTGTGAAATTTACAGTAGTGGTGTCCCTAATCTCAGCCGTAGATCCTGATCCATCACATGTCTTTATAACAGGGTGATTGCTACAAAAACGGCTGTCAGGCAAAGACTGCTGATGTACTTCCTCACACACCTTACATTCCTGCCCTCCATTAACACTGTGCTCAGGGTAATGGGCAATGTGAGCATGGAGGGATTCCTCCCTCCTCTGCCTGTGGGGATATGAAACCCACTCCTATTATCTGTGTGCCATATTCTCTACACAAAAGATGGCCTTTCTACTCCTTGAAATTAGTTTAAAATGAACAAGATAAAGTTCAGTATGTCTGACAAGAAAGGCTGACCATCTTCCCAACGTCAGTGACCTTCAGTTAGAGAAACCTCCTGTGAAGTAGTGTCCCAAGCCCTCAGAATTTCCACTTATTTTGAAGAATGCTTCGGCTTCTGTTCTATTTGGTATAGGGAAGGATGACTGTCTTTTTGAAAGGCAGGAAGGATCCCACATACATGCCATGAGCTAGGAGACAGACAGCTTATTGCTGAAATATTTACTCTCCTTAGGTGTGTAAAAAGGTACTAACTCACTGAAGGACAGCAGTTAAGTCCCTTTCCTCTGTATTGTCTGCTCTCTGCTGTTCTTCTGTTATCTTTTGATAATCTTAGTTCAAGGATACTTGGAGTCCTACTAACCTTCCTTGGCCAGCATTAGTACAAGACTAATAATAGTGTCATGCTAATAGGAAATAGCAGTCTTGGAACGAGCCATGGTGGAAACTCAGCGGGACTTTCACTGAAGCAAAGAGGAATCATACAAAAAGAGATGCTGTCTCCTTTGCATGAGAAGAGATCCTTCCTCTCTGGCTCCACCACTACCACTTTGGCAACTCACCAGCAACGGGGCGGGATGAGCTCTGCAGACAGCGTGGCTAACCCAAAATGAGCCTAGGATTTGCTTCATTAATGTTCGACTCTGTCCTCTGTGCCCTTCTCTTTCCCCCCTCCTTCCTTTTAATCAGATTTCTGTCTTTTTTGGCGCACAGCACATGCAGACAGTATCCTCCAATGATGAGTGCTGTGCTCTGTTCCCTCTCTTCTCTCTCTGCCACTTAGCACAGTGCTCCTCTGTCAGACACTATTGCTCCCAGATTAAAACAATATATGACAAAATGATACCCGCTGACTATTGACACTGGCAATTATATAAGAATTAAATGGGCTGTGTGTTTTGGACAAGCTTCAAAGGCTTGTGGGCTTCCCACACATGCTCAGAAAGCTGTGGGGTCTTTTTTAGTTCTCAGACATATGGCTACTTCCAAGCCTGCTATTTCCTATTAACATGAAACTATTATTACCCACTTACTAAATGCTTCCTGTCGCTATCCAGCCAGGAAAGAGAGCGTCCAAGATAACAGCATCTGAAACCCCAAGAAAGGGGGCTGGCAGATGGGTCTGTTTCTTAAGGAGCCGTGTCCAGCAAGATTTATCTGACTTTCCGTTCCCCTGCCGGTGGGTGGGGTTGAAAGGGTGATGTAATTTCTATCAGCACTGGCCGTTGAGCTAAGCATCTGTCATAACAAGTGTGTGAACTTCTCGCACCAGCCCAAGGTATTGCACATGCCATGGGAAAAGTTCCTATGCACGAACCGGCAAGTCTTAAACCTGCCACAACTCTCAGACTCCTTCTTGGCTCTTGCTTAGTGAATTATTTTGCAATGCTAACCCTGAATGCACTGGTGTTGGTGGAGAAAAAAGCCTCTAATAATTGTCTTTCCGAAAAATTTGTGAGATGCAAAAGTACCTACACCAGTATTTTTATTTGATGTCCCTCACTTCAGCCATTTAGTATCTCAGAGGTATTTTAAGGAATGGCGTGGAAGATGAGAAAAAAGTTATTCCCTTTTTTAAAGTTAAACTGAAGCCTGGATTTTCTGCTGCATTCAGATTCTTAAGTCGCATCAAACTGAGCATCCTGTTTAGTGGGAGATGTTCTTTCCCATGGCAGGGGGCTTGGAACTAGGTGATCTTTAAGGTCCCTTCCAACCCAAACCATTCTGTGATTCTATGATTCTATGGTGTGTGAGTCCAGTTAGGATGAAGATAGAAGCAGACAGCTCTTTGTATTTCTCTGCTTTTGTAATGAAACTAACAGGTCTTAGCCATTTTAATGCCTCTCCAATTAAGAGAGGACATTTATATGCATGCTTTTAGAAAGTCTGGTCCTTAAGGATTTGCCTAAGAACATGGTGAAACCATATAACAAAAGCAGGTCTTGAAGACTTCCAGCTTTTTCCCACAAGGGAGTCTCATGCCTTGAAATAGATG
>KZ506283.1:198595-218322 GCA_002844005.1 Limosa lapponica baueri | reverse complement strand
CCCCCCCCAGTACTTCCTAGGTGACTGCACACATTTTAGCAGACCTTTGATCTCTTTGGCTTTGTACAGTTCTAACTGTGACTTGAAGGCAGCGAGAGAGGGTCTGTCTTGAAGACCACCCTCCTGTTGTGATGATTCATTCCTCTGGACTACTGCAAAGCACCACTAGACTGGTAGAAGATAAATTGAGATCAGGAGGCTTAATTGCATTAATCTCTTTTCCAGTCTGAGGGAATACATTGGCTCTTTAACTTTATAAAGGGAAAAAAAGCTCATAGTTCTGCTGCAGGAATAATAATTTCACTCTACTGGATCAGATAGATTTCTTGGTTACAACGCAAAGAAATGTACAAAAAAAACTCTAGTCTTTTGAGAAAAATAAAGTTAGATGTTTAAAGAAATAAGCCGTCATTTTTTAAAAGGTCAACCTTTTATTTTGCAGTTTTTTTCAGGTTCTGTTTCAAATGGCCAACTAGAGACAAGTGGTGTTTGGGAAACGACTTGTAGTTTTTTTGTGAGAAAAATGTGAGTGAAAAGCAAGAAAGAGTATAAAAAAAAAAGTTATTCAGCTGGAATATAGAAGGATTTTATTTGATCTAAAAAAAAAAAAATCCCTTCAAGGAAAAAATGTTCAGTTTTTTTGCAAGAAGCTCCTGTCTCGGCAGGGTGTGGGGGAGGTGAATAAAAAGTAAAAACAAAGAAAATGTGGATGGAAACACTGAAATAGTTTGAGTAAAAAACACATATGCTTCTATTGACGTATTCAGTGTTGTTCTTTTACAGCATATTTAATGGTCCCAAAAGAGATGGAGGAGCCTAGACCCTTAGTATCAGGCAAAGAAATCCCACCCAGGAGCAGAGCATTTGTAGCTGAAAGGAAGATATCGTGGGGTATTAATAAGCAGAAAGAGTGAGCAACGGGGCACCCAAAGGAGATGCCCACCCTCAAAGGCTCAGCCAGAAAAAATGCACTTCCTAAATTTCATTCCCATGAAGGCTCATCAAGATAGTCTATAAACTGATGTGAACAAAACTGAGGCGCTCTCTCTCTTCCTGCTTTAATAGTTTGTCTGGGCTTTATTTTCTCTTTTGTTATTTATGGCGTTTGGTAACCTAGGGAGAAGTGAGCGCAGGGGCAGGAAGGGCACTTCCCCAGCTCTACGTTTCTGATTGTTCAGAGGTGCCACTCCCATTGGTATTAATCAGTGCAAGACCATCAGAGCTTGGCTCTGGCTCCAAGTGAAGCAAGATCCTGCTCTGTTGCCTGGAAAACATCTGCTGGGGTGGAAAGAAGGAACAACAAACACAGGAGAGAGGAGGGAGA
Organism: Limosa lapponica baueri; assembly: GCA_002844005.1. NCBI lineage: Eukaryota > Metazoa > Chordata > Aves > Charadriiformes > Scolopacidae > Limosa > Limosa lapponica. The sequence goes on along the minus strand of KZ506283.1, from coordinate 216,998 downwards.
ACTGGGACACGGAGAACAGGCCGTTGGTAAAAAGCTACAGACCTTTCAAGATCTGATCCAAAGCCCACACTGAGTCAGTGACTCTCACGACTGAGGTCAAAGAGCTTTGGATCAAGCTCAGGAAGGCTCTTTTAAGCGTTCCAAAACTAGGATTTTCAACCAGTGGATTGCAAACCCATGATGGGTTATGATCTGGGAAAGCCAACTAACAAATCCTAGCAAAAGCCTCAAAAAGAGTCTTGAGTTCACTAAAGGATGGGGGAGGTTAACTTCACATTAAAACCTTGAGGGATCTGTAAAGCAGAAGAGGTAGGCCACCATCACGGAGCATTTGACTGTCTTTTCCCTGCTTCGTTCCTGTACTCCATTACCACTGGGAGCTTCCTTAAAATCTGTTGCCTGAATAGAAAAAGAAATCATACACAGATATTTGGATACTATTTGTTTTCTTGATTCTTAATTCAACCAGAAACTACACTAACACAACAGTAAATTTTACCTGTGCAAGGAAATATTGATGGAAAAAAATCAATTAAACAAGTGCACAAAACCATGTGCAGTCCCAGAGTATGGAGCAGCTCCATTACATTACGGGACTAATTACCAAAGCTCCTATGGAGCTTTGCATTCTGTGGTCAGCACATCTACATATAGATGGATGGATAGATAGGTAGATATACATGCATAAAGACACATAGAATATCAGCTCATGATTTAGGAACCGGTAGTTGCAACCATATTCAGGGGTAGATTCAAAGCTGAGCTGAAAGCCAAATTTTCTGGACTGTCTGTCCACATTAATACTCTTGACTCAAGCCTCAAGGTGACCAGACTGGGGCTGCTTTAGACTTAGCACTGTCTAAGCCTTTGTGCATGCTCTGGGGAATGTTCTGTGTGCATCTTCAGCCTGGCCCACAGTAGTAGCCTCCATTTATCACGTCCACTCCTGCAATATTGCCTTATAAGAGGTGTAAGGGAGGCAGGGACCTTCCTAGAAGTACCAAGTCTTCTAGAGGGGATAGAGAGTTAGTTTGTCTGGTCTATAAGGCAGCAATTCCCAGGAACGCTCTGAATTTCAGTCCATTCTCCTGAAGTACAGCATAAGAATGTCTCATCTTTCTTTTTCCAATAGTTTCAAGATAAAGATAAATCCTTGCATTGCTTAATGGCATGGTTATTACACCAGAAAGGCACAATAATATTAGCATGCTAAGAGGCAGAGCACAGTATAATACAGTAATCCTGTAGTTGGAACCACATCTAATATCTTTGTTTTTCAGAACTGCATGTACAGATGTAGCAGCCTCAGAGCCAGCGAGATTTCTCAGCACCATGACCCATCCAGAGCTGGTAGGGTCTAAGAAGCTGAAGTCACATAAATATTAGCAGTTCTGCCAAGAAAACTTTCAGAGAACGGAGGTACCTTCTTTAGGGAAGTGCCACTATGAAGATCAGCTGTCACATCCCACATCAAACAAGCTGTGTTAGGAAAGGGAAATCTGGTTATGGGAGTATTTCTTACACTAAAGCTTTGTCCTGGCATAGGTTTTCCCAGATGGAGATCATCCACCTGCTTCAAAGCTCCTTTACAGAACCTGTAGCAGAGTCCGAGACATGTTTTGATGATGTGTGTCTGTCTATACAAAAAACCCTGGTGTGTAGAAATGGTTTATAGTCAGATATTTGTTTGTCTGGTACAAGGAAGCACTGAAGAAACCCTCATGAGACTTGTGAGTAATGTTACTTTGACCACACCATGCAGTGCAAGGGCAGGTTAGCGTTGGATGAACTTTGAGCTGAAGCAATTATACTGATGCTAATTCTCAGCTCACTCAGGCTGCATAGTCCTGACATCGAAAACATACCTGGATTTATCTGCCAAAAATCTTTGGAAGGAATCTGCTGGGGAAGTTACAAACTGCTCAAATCCCGTAGATCTTTTGCTCTTTTGGCTTTCTTGTAGCTGTTGCCAGAGGCCAAAAAAAATGAGTCTGGGAATCAAAATCCCCTCTATGATTAAAAGTGCTGGTGGATGGCATAAAGTTGCTACTACAGGACTTCATTACAGCAGATACGTTATTGTACCAGGAGTCTCCAGACACTAATATTGCTTGTGTCACATCGATGCAGTCTGTAATGCTTATGCGCTCTTCTTCTTGTGATACTTCTGGAATCCTTTGATCAACTACTGTCAAGTTTGACAGAAGGCAGGGAGCATTAAGTTTCCCACAGTTATGATGAAAAAATATGGTTAGGAAAGGGAGAGAGAATCTATGAGTGCCTTACCAAAAGAAAATGTGAACATGATGCATATTAGGCACTAAGGTGTCTAAAGAGTTAGGAAATAATACAAATACCTAATTTCAGGAGATTTATTTTAATCTGAACTCATGCATTAGTAGTCACAGAAGACTCCAACTATGAGACCTTGTGCTATAGGAAACAAAATTTCATCTGTTTTATCACTCAGGACTTATTAACTCTCTGGCTAGCAATTTTAATTCTGCTTTTTCCTTTCCTTGTTTCTCTTGACAAGTATTGTTTGGCTCTGTATGTTTGTGTTTGATCACTCTCCCCTTTTCCATTTCCAGAGCATCCTTGAATACAAGGTCTTTGAACAGCACTTCATGAAGCGACTGCCCATGTACTTTGGAGTTTTCTGTTCCAAATGGGTTGGAGCCAGCTTTACATTAAATCAAGTACCTTTTAGGATTCCCCCCAGCTGCTCTATACTTCTGGAACGCTATTTCTTGTCAGAAGCCCAGGGACTGTGATCACTCCATGCTTCAAATTTTCTTATACATTTTCATGAAGAATCATGCTGGCCATGATCCAAACCAGGTTACTGTGCTGATGGACATTTGATGGAAGCCAATTCATTTAACCCTACCTTCATATTATGCTGAATTCGAGCACAATCTCATCTCTGATTCTCACATGACAGGCCCCCAATAGCCTCTTAAGTTGTTTTTATTTCTGTTAAAAATTAAAATCAAATGAATGGCTTTTGAGAAGACACTTGCAGGAAAGCATTTCCACTTTTAATTAGAAACAGGTTTTTCTGTTCTTAACAACAGATTGCAGTTTTCAAAAGCCAAAACTCTTTCAAAATTTTTTGTCTTTTCCTTTAATAAAACAAAAACAACACCAACAACAAAAAGTCTTAACAAGAGAACCATGCCCAAATGGGACAAGCCCAGAGCTCTAGATGTTCCATGACCGTCAGTGGATATTCATTAAAGTGACGCGGTTTAGGGTAATCTACCTGCTGAGTCAAAAATGACTCACCACTCCAGATCACTGAAAGTGGACTGAAGAGTGTGTTAGAAATGGCCTGTCAAGAATTGTATGCAGAAGCAGAGAAACTAGATGGGAGGTAGACCCCTTGTCCAGAGTTTCCACATCTAGACCTCTTTACATGCTGTAGTTAATCTAAGCTGAAGCAATAAACATCACGGGACTGCAATACCTTTCCCTCAGTCTTCTTATTGGCATTAGCTTTGGAAAACAGTCAGACCAACACACATGGAGGTAACATACCAGCAGTCATCCCTTATGCTAATTGGGGACTAGGTTTTCATCAACCAGTCCAATCCACCATCAGTAACACAAGATAAATCATCTTTCCAGTGCTTTTTGGCTCTTCCGTCTCCAACCACAGTGGCTGGATAGATGGCTGAATGACTTACTCTTTATCCCTGAAAATAAAAATAAATCTTCCATATGTGTGCATGCATGTAATCTTCATTTTATAACCCTGCCTGAAAGCTACCTCTGTCAAGTTTGAAATGTTTCAAAAAATCGTTTCTAGGATTTGAAGCCACTCTACTCCTGTCCACTGGGGTGTTGCAGGCAACAGCTCTGATGTCATATTTTACTTTGACCGGATTACATGTGGTATGAGTTCAATAAGAAGCAGCACACAAGTTCAGTAGTGTATTAATTTGTGAGCCTGACATTAGGCTCTCAGTTATTTCATGAGGCAGTCTCTTTGTCGGGGGGAATTGTGATCTTAGTCCTCTCCTAGTGATATCTGTTGAGCATCACTGCTTAACAAGGACAGCACAGAGGGGAAACCCTTTCTTTCCCTTCCCAGCAACTGTCCTATGCATTCTGCTTATTTATTTTTCTTGAAAGATCAAGAAATGAAGTCTACATGGCATACAGCCATGCAGTGCACTGCCAATGCAGGATTACCCTAAGAGTTTGCTGTTTATGAAGTCCCTGTTGGCCCAGCCCACCCAAATATATTCCTCCATCATCTTACCACAGCTGCAATGACTGCCTGGGCAGCTTCTTTTTCAAGGCACAAAACATACCTTTCTTTGACTTATCTATGAGTAGAAGTTATGTGTAGGCAGTTCCTCGAGCCTGGTATAGTATTGCTGGGTGAGGACAAGGTTTATGGATCCTTTTCCTGCTCCAAAGCATCTTGTGACGGTGCTCATCCTGGGCAGGATCTGCTCCTCCTGGTGAGGATGTGGAAGATGTGGAGAAACACATGACAGCAGAGAAGTCATTGCAGAGATGTCTTTAAAGTTATCCATATAGTATTAACTCCTGAGCTTGGATGCCAAGAGTGTGACAACTTAGCTCTAAGTGTAAACAGGAGATGAAGCCTATTGTTTTGCTGGTAGGACCAGGGAAAAGTTTGAAATCAAAAGGCCTGTTTCCTCACATGTTGTAGATCTCAGTGATGCTCTGTACTTCACCCAAACCGCAGGTAGGGGACCTGTGACACCTGCCTCTCACAGGAGGGGAGCTCTTGTGTCTGCTGAAGATAAGTCCTTATCATATCTCAGCAACTATTAACACAACGCTAACTGCTTTCCAAGTAACACACAGAGAGACACTCACACACAACATCTCTTCTTGGAGCTCCTGAATTTCCTAACCATGCCTGAGGTGCGGATTATCACAAGGAACACTCTATATCCCGTTTTATTCTGATTCACAGGTGGCAGAAAGCTCTTGATTTGATCTCTTCCCTCTTCCTTACTCAGTCTTACCAGTAAAAGACAAATATAAAGCCAGGTCAGGAGTGTAGGTGTAAGACAGCAACAGAGAGAAGGCAAATAAAAGTGAGACACATCTTGAATATTCACATTACAGGGCTGTTGCCCGGGTGTTTTCAGTATCCCTTTTCTAGAATCCCTTCAGTATTTCCTAGCTGTAGAAAGAGGAACCCAGAGTGCCACCGCAAATTGCAGATGACCCCGTAGCACCACAGACATTTCTCTCCAAGTTTGCTTCTGTTTCTGTAGAGTTAGGTATTACACACAGATGAAAATGCCCTGGATGGGTCTAGTTGGAGCTGAGAATGCTGGACACTTAAAAGCAATTTCCCGTCCCTGTTTCACACCTAATCAGCCCAGGGGTGTGTGGGAACTATGTAAATGTTGTTGATGGCACTTTGCTTTTCCAGCTGCAAACAGACCGGCTGCTGCTTGAGCTAAAAGCGATGTGGTGTGGCCATAAGACAGATCCTTTATCCTTGACGTAGTATGGACACCACTAGGTATCCACACATATTCTATTCTCCTCACCCTGAAATGCCCTTGGTTGACTCTCCCAGGAGGTCACAGAGTCTTTAAAGGATAAAAAATTGGTTTTAAACACATATTGTGTAAATGATCACCTGAGTACCTGTCTTACCAGAGAATGGTCTTTTGCCTTTTGCTGGTAGATGGGAGCTGTGACTTGGGTACACTCAAATTTGTTCTGTAGGGTATAAAAATAATCTAAGGAAAAATAGGGGAAGGATGGAAGAATCCGATTAAATCCAATTTAGCAAACAAGGTAGGGGGAAGCAGAGAGGAAGAAAGGATTGTGATTTGGGATGCGGTTCCATCTCTGGCTCACCATTTATTTTTTTTATGAAGACCACAGGCAATGGATTTAGAGGATGAACTTCTGTGAGTGTTTATCTCCTTAACAAGCTATTGAAGGAGACTGTTTCTAACTAATCTAAGTGATTAAGGAAGGATGTTTCTCAGTCCTAAACAGCACATGAATTTAGGCACACCTGAAAAGTTGCCAAAAAATAGATATGCTAATCAAGAAGATGCTTGAACTCCACTTTCTGTGTGGTGCCTGTAAAAATAAGGGTCAGTCTGGGTTTGCTGCTGCTGGATTTCTTCATTTTTGGATTGGCATTGGTGCTTGCCCCTGCCAAATGCATATAAAATCAGTCCCACGAACCAAATGTTGGAAATGAGATGATGAGGAAAAAACCAAAACAAATAAACAAACAAACAAAAAAAAAAAACCCACAAACAAAGAAAGCACAGTACCAGAGCTGTGTTTTGGTTACTGGGTGGTGTGGGACTGGAGTACAAGTTTTCCAAGTTATTGATAAGGTTGTGAAAGACTGCCTGATTTTTTAAGGTAATTTCCCCTAAAAAAGATATTCTCCATCATGTTTCTAATCTCTGTAGTGATTTAGTAGCTTGGAATGACATCTGCTCTAGGCTTAATAATGAATGGAGAGAAACATGGCCATCCAGTGGGGCATTTTTTTTAAATCTTAAGAATTTTGTTGAAAAAAGTAGTTATATCTAGATGATTAATTTCAACTGGAATACGTTTTTGATAAGTGAAGGTAGGTGAATTCCATCTACGGAGCATAAAATTTTGCTTCCAAACATGATTTTGACTGCCTCTTCCTACAGGAAGCTTGTAAAATACACCTGTAAAAAGTCACTTTTCTCACTGACCACTTGTAGGGATAATTAAAGTGTTAAGGCTGAGGCAGACCACACAATAGCTTAAATCTTCTGTATTGAGGCATTTTTTCAAACTGTTGGGTCCCTGCATCCACTTGATTTCCTAAATATATCTCAAGGGGCTTGATACTTTTCTGCACCCTTCTTTACTTTTGTTGGTAGGTTTTGCCAGGCATCGTTTTTCAAAGCTGTCCTCTGGCTTCTCTATTTGAAAAGAAATCTCTCTTCTGTCATAAGATACAACTTTTCCTTCCTCTGTTGACTAATATTGTTGGGGCTAATTTTTTTTTTTCAGTGCATAAGCTTAAATAATACCATAGGACTCTTTGTATTCTATGCAATACTTCACATTCAGAAATTTCACAGCAGCTGGTGTGCATGTCTGAAAGACACCTTTTTTATCTCGCAGAGGAAATAGATTAAATCAAAAAGGAGAATTTCTCTAAATATTCATTGTAAAAGAAAGTGTTCTACATCTATGGCTGCTTGCATTAACCTCAGACCTTCCAGTCCCAAGAGCATAGCTTCTCCAGCAACGAATTTGCCCCTCTCTTTCTCTAGGTAGCTCTTAGGCTGTGGCAGATCAACTAGTACTGTCTCTGTTCCTCCTTCACCTCTTTCCAACTCCTTGTTGAACTCTGAGGGGCAGGAAGCCAACACCTGCCTGTAGTATGGACTCCTTATAGCTATAAACTTTTTGTATGAACTGGAGCAGCCCTCAGGCTAGTTTAGTTTGGCAGAAGGAGACTGGCCATACCAAGAGGTAATACCAACTTTAAATTATTTTCACACACAGAATGCTCTGGCTTGTGTACATGATGCTTATCAGCAGTCCCCCAAAACCTGGTTTGAAGTACTTTTCTACAGCTCTTTTATGATGAAGTAGATGAGGAGGGTAGTGCTAGTTTGACCGATTGGCTTTCAACTTTTTCTGAACTGTCTTTGCCTTACGTGTTTTCACTGTTGGCAGGTGTTCAGGGTCTGCACTGTGAATTTAAACATACTGGCAACAGAAATAAAACAAGATCCTCCACTTCCTCAGGCGAGGCTCCAGGAGCTCGGTAAGTCTGTCATCAAATACAGTGCCCATCCGCCAAGGACTTTCACACTCATCAAAAGAGGATGCTGCCTCCTGCAGTCACCCTCAGATCAATTTTCTTGAAAGTCCTTCATAGATTTCCAAGCCATTGACTCCCAAGGAACTGTAGGACAGTGCTTGTTCTGCTCCAAAGGGACGCAAAACCAGCAAACAGTGGCAGGAAATATCAAGTCACAGCCAGAACCTTTGAAACATTGCAGAAAGCACACTGATGAAGCTGAAAGTGTGTATTCCCAGCATGCAGCAGTAAAATCCACCATAACTAAGGATGGAGAACAATCCAAGGATTGATATGTGATTTTTAAGGGAGATTTTACAATTACGTAAAATGAACTTGCTACCTCTGGGAAAGAGAGTGTACATTTGATTTAGGGTTTTTTTAATAAATGGAATCTGTCCAAATCCCTCACAAAGTTTTGGGTAGTAAGATGGCTATTTGTATGCAGCAGCATATATAATTAAATGTTCATGGCTATGGAATAGATTGACAGATTTCAAGGTCCAGAAGATCTGGTATGACCTACTTTACTCATGTCCTACTTTACACAGGCCTTACACATTCTTTACACTGAGCAATAGTTATAATTTTGGATTCTGGGGTGTATTCTAAGATTACAAGATCTGTTTTCATTATAAATTAGGATGAGAAGATTAGTTGTTCTCTTTTTAACTAAATGGAAATGCATCTGTCAAAATGTTTTCCTTCAGCATTTTGTACGAAAAATGAAATATTTCAGCATTCTTTGAAAGTGGAATGTTTCACTTGGATTCACTGATCTGACCGGAAGCATTTTATTTGACATTGGTTCAATGGTAATCTGCTTTTATTTTTTTTTTTGCACTGCAGCACATTGCCACTTGGAAGCTATAGTCCCAAGCCTGCTGGTGTCATTATCACCCTTGGTACAGGTTTTATAGCTGGGCTGTCCTTCCTTAGTGTCCTTCCTATAATCCCATAGAGGCACTGTACAGTCTCCATCTTTGGACATTTTGAAAATTGAACCGAATTTGTTCTAGCTTTACAGTTAGCCTTGAAAAAGAGTTAGCCTTTGAAAAGGCGGTTGGATGAGACGGCACTGGAGATCCCTTCCAACATAAACTTTCCCATGATTCTGCAAGTAAAAGTCTATTTAAGAGGACTGGAGTTGCTCCTTCCAGAGATCTAGTAGATCTAGATTTCAGTCTTTCATCCCACATTTGACCCCTGATGAGAGCTGTCACATGCATAGATCCTTCACTTATTACACTGATACTTTCTAGTCGTACTTGTTCTGTACTTGTACTTGAAAGCATCAACCAAGTTTCACCTATCACAGAATCAAAGAATGATATGGGGTTGGAAGGGACCTCTGGAGATCGTCTCCTCCAACTCCTGTGCCAAAGCAGGTCCACCCAGAGCAGTTTGCACAGGAACATGTCCAGGCGGGTTTTGAATGACTCCAGAGATGGAGACTCCACCACCTCTCTGGGCAGCCTGTTCCAGGGCTCTGCCACCCTCAAAGGAAAGAAGTTCCTCCTCATGTTGAGATGGAACTTCTTATGTTCAAGTTTGTGCCCATTTCCTCTTGTCCTGTCCCTGGGCACCACTGAAAGATGTCTGGCCCCATCCTCTTGACACCCACCCTTTAAGCCTTTTTATAATATTTATAAGCATTGGTAAGATCCCCCCTCAGTCTTCTCTTCTCCAGAATAAAAAGACCCAAGGCACTCAGCCTATGAGTGAGTACTTGAGATATGCTGCCCACAGCACAGATTAGGTTGCCAGAAGATGGTTTCTTCTGGCCTTAAAACATATGCAGGCTATGCATGTTAAGAGAGAAGGAGTACAGTTCTCTCCCAATCTCTTCTCTGTGCTTCTCTCCCTCTATTTCCCTCTTTTCCCGGGTCATCTGGATGTTGCAGTTGAGTCTAGGAAAAGAGCAATCCTGTAACTTCCCCTGATGCTGATGCCAAGTTTGCACCAAGGACTCTGGCAGGAATGTGGCTAGAAGATGTTGAGCCAGAGCTTTCTCTCTGGAGAGCTTCCCAAAGTAATTCCATCTAACGGAACAAAAGCTCCAGAGAAGTGCTGTGTTTCTTATAAAACAGATGTTTTAATGCCTTGCCAATGCCTAATAAATGGCAATGTATTCACACTGTCAAGGTTGTAAACTCAATAAATTATATTTAATACTGATATAAATACAGAAAACCACACTGAAAATAGACAAGAAAAGTAACCTTGTCTTATATAAGAGCAAAAATGCTGGTATGAGATTTCACCCAGGCACATGTGGGCGTGGATCTGTATATATCTGTGAATATATACAAGTGAATGTTACCAATTAGCCAAATGGTTCTGGCTTACTCAATCAAGACTCATCTGCAAACACAAAAAAAAAAAAAAAGGAAGAAAAAGAAGGGAATGTGTAATGTCAGGAGGACTGGAGGACCAGGGTAACGTTTTGAAAATTGCCATTCAAAAGTCAAAGCTAAAGCCTTAGCTCGCTCTAACAGTTTCCATAGTTCACCTCATTCTTTTTCAGCTTCAGCATCCTGACTTGCATTGCAGAAATAAAATGAGGACTAAAGCTATTTCAGGTAATTCTGACAGCAACAAAAGCCATAGTCAACACTTTTGAGGGTGTCAAGACTGAGTAACTGCCTAAACACTTCCACCTCCTGGCTCCAGAGACTGAATTCTAGAGACTAATTCTCCATCACCTTGCAGCGCTTATACAAAACAGAAAAAAATGACAAAAATAACTACTGTTCTGCACAGCTATTTAACTCATGTTGGACACTCAATCTACAGGGGCAGAGTCTCAAGTTGAAAAGTCTATTCATGCCTCACACCTTTCAGATTGGACCAAGTGAAGGACATGAGTAAGTAGTAAGATTTTTTCATGCTAGCACATGCTGGGGCCTGGTTATACATGTGGCATGGTGCTATCAGTGTATTTACAATTCTGCTCTCCAGTGATTCCTGCAGTCAGCGAAATCTATGCTTTATCTGTTTTAATCATAGAATCATAGAATGATTTGGGTTGGAAGGGACCTTAAAGATCATCTAGTTTCACCCCTCCTGCTATGGGCAGGGACACCTCCCACTAGACCAGGTTGCTCAAAGCCCCATTTCCATCTGGGTGAGATATAAGGTGCATTTATTTGCTTTACCTTTTGCCTCCTTTTTTTTTTTTTTAATTATTTCCTTTCCTTGGTCTAAGGAATGTGTGTTCTTCAATGCTGCAAATAAACATCTCCCTGCAAAAAGAAAGATGCTGCACTGCAGAGCCTGGTCCATGCAGCATGATGTACACTGTTTTCCTCTATCTGCCAAACAGACAGAACCCTTAATTAGTGAGATCCTTAGTCCTTGTCAATGACCAACATGTGCAAGTTTGCCAAATAGAAACCTTTATATTTTTCTCCTGTTTTTCTGGCTCATTCTCTTGTTTCACCTGGACCTGGGGTAGGGTCTACCCTTCTTTTTATGGGTCTGGATACAACAATGCAGTGTTACATAATTATTGAGGTTGGAACGACCTCTGGAGATAGTCCAACCCAGATGAAGAAGGATGATCAGGACCATCTAACCATTCAAAAGGTTTTGAATATCTCTGGGGATAGAGACACCACAACCTCTCTGGGCAACCTGTTCCAGTGTTCAGCTGCCCTCACAGCAAAAAAGAGGTTTTCTCTGTTTAAAGAGAATTTTCAGTACTTCAGTTTGTGTCTAATTCCCCTTGCATCTCTGGCATCACTGACAAAGCTCTGGCTTCAACTTCTTTTCTCCTTCCCCATCAGGTAATCATAAGCATTGATAAGATCCTCATGAGCTTTCTCTTCTGCAGGCTGAACAACCCAGCTCTCTCACCCTTTATGTGTTTGAGAGATGCTCCGATCCCTTAACTGCCCTCATGGCCTCCACTGGACTCACTCCACTATTTCCATTCCTCTGTTGTCCTGGGGAGTCCAGAGTTGTTCACAGTACCCAAGGTGTATCTCACCACTTCTGAGTAGAGGAGAAGTGCCACCTCCCTCAACCTGCTGGGAGCATACTTGCTAGTGCAGCTGTGGGCCTAAGAAGGTGCATGAGAAAGTGCAACGGGCTCAAACTGGAACATAGGAAATTCTGTCTTAATATAAGGAAAAACTTCTTTACTTTGAGGGTGACAGAGCACTGGAAGAGGCTGCCCAGAGAGGCTGTGGAGTCTCCTTCTCGGGAGATATTCCAAACCTGCCTGGATGCATTCCTGTCCAATGTACTCTGGGTGACCCTGTTTTAGCAGGGGGAGTGGACTAGATGATCTCCAGAGGTCCCTTCCAACCCCGACCATTCTGATTGATTCTGCCACAAGGACACATTTCTGGCTTGTGTTCAACTTGTTGTCTACCAAGCAACATTTTAATCACTCTGACCCTGACAAAAATTATGCCCTAACGAATGGTTGTATCAAGTCCCACTTTGTGGAACTTTGTGGAACAGGAGCCTATTGCTGTTCCAGAGAATTTAGCTCAAAGACTAGTATCTCTTGGTTTTTCATTCAGGAGGTTGCCCACGCCAGCTCTGAAGTCCCTATGAACAGTCCTTATGAACACTTATCCCTGTCTGTTTGTGGCGTTTACATGGAAGACTAATCCGTGGCGAGGTCACTGCTTTCCAGCAAGTCGCTTCAAGGGGCCTGTTTCTTTGCTTTCACTGTAAAGGATTCTTAGGGTGGTAGCTTGAATGGAGACATTCACATGAGATGTATCTGTTTACTCGAAGCCCAGCCATAAGCTCCTGGGTCTCTGTCAAACAGGGATATAACTATTTATTTTAATTATTACTTCTCTGGGATTTCTTGCAATGAATCTCTGTAGCACCTCGTTGACACATCTCTCATCCCAGTGATGGCCTTCAGGCACTGCTGCACAAGGTAGAGGAAAAAATTACCTCCCACCAAAGCAAAAGAAGTACAGATATAGGTGTCTTTCTGCTCAGGGAGCCATCTGTTTGCCATCTTCACATGAAAGTTGTATAACGATGTAAACAGAGTTGGGATTTTTGCTTGATTGCAGCAATATGCCCATTTGTTGTTTTTCTTATTAACCTTCCAGTGATGGAGCAAAGAGATTAGGAAATGAGCTACATGAAAGAATTCTGAATGATATACCCTATCAGATCTGGCTGTTCCTAAGGTATGTTAGAAATGAGCCTTTCAAATAGGGGGAGGGTTATTCATCAGAGTCCTTTTAAACTTGGAATTCACAGGTCAAAATTAATGTGTGTTTCTCCTTCTTTCTTTTTCAAAAGAGTATCTGAATAAAAGGGGACATGTTGACCTTGGAAATTACCTCCTTCTGTTCCTCAAGGAGATGAGAGGCAGAAGGAAGAGGTTAGAAGTGCGAAGTGCTTTGGGGTTTGGATGTTGAACACTTCAGCCTTGTGTTGCAACACGTTTGCTAAACAACATAAGTGATGAAAAATAACATTCTTCTGCTCACAGCCCCTTTATCAGCCTTCACATCTGACAACAGGACTGAGAATCAAGACTGGCTATTAACAATTAAATAGGAAAAAGGGTGACCTGATGACTCCCGTGGCGCTGGAAAAAACCTTGCAAAGCATCTAAGACCTGGCTTGGTGCTAACCACTGCAGACAACAGCATCAGTACAAAAGGATCATGTCAAAAATAACCAGCATTAAAAAAAAAGAGGCATTAGATCCGAGCAAAGCTAATTAAGAGCAGGATGTTTGTTTCATTTTCCAACCTGCCTTACGATAAGCCTTTATTCAAATTCCAGATAAGCCGATGGAAAATCTTCTAGTAACTGGTTATGTGGATATTCTGGCATGTCTGACAAACCAATCAGTGCCACAATATTTTCACAAGGAAACCACTTATCAGATTTTTCAGGTTTGACCCAGGTAAATCTTCCACCGGTCAGAGGCAAGAGACCAGCTTTATTTTATTTATTCTTAGGTATTTCAAGTGTCACTCAATAAGGGCAAGTCTCCTGGGTGCTATCACACTCAGGTGCTCACGTGGCTGTCTCAGATACCTGAAATACCCATGTTTAGGGAACTGAGTAACACAATTTCCAACAACATAGGTGTCTATGTGTGAGCTCTGTGTGCTCAGCTGAGTTGTCCACACTTTGATGTCATTTGAAATACTCTGAGGCATCACGAACATCCCCATTGGGCTCAATGATGGGACACAGGAGGTAGAGGAGACCTGTATATTTCTGGAGCAGCAACTGGAGGTCATGAGGTATCTCCTGGGGATCTCAAGTGGAGCTCGATATCTGTGTGTGCAGAACTGGATTAAGACCAAGGTCTGAGTTCCTGTTACAGTCAAGAAAGAACCTGGTCAATACATAAATTTAGATTTCATAGAATTATAGAATGGTTTATGTTGGAAGGGAACTTAAAGACCATCCAGTCCACCCCTCCTGCCATGGGCAGGGACACCTCCCACTAGAGCAGGTTACTCAAAGCCTCATCCAGCTGGGCTTTGAACACTTCCAAGGATGGGACATCCACTACTTCTCTGGGCAAGCTGGGTCAGTGTTTCACTGCTCTCATAGTAAAAAATTTCTTCCTGAGATCTAGTCTAAATCTCCCCTCTTCCAGTTTGAAGCCATTACCCCTCGTTCTATCACTACCTGTGCTTGTAAAATGTCCCTCTCCAGTTTTCTTGTAGGCCCCCTTCATAAGGAAGGCTGTTATAAGGTCTCCCTACTCCAGGGAGTAGGGATATGATGCATAGATAGATGATGCATAGACTGATGTACACCCAGACACACTGAGTACACTGCAAAGACAATCTTATTTATCATCTCTTCTGACTCAAAACTAGTACTACCATACTCTTATATGTCAAAGTACAGTTCTTCCTCCAAACTGTTAAAAATTTTAACTTGTTTTGAATTTTCTCCACTTCAGCATGACCCAATCTTGCCTGAGTTTAGTTGTCTCAAAGCTGGACTTCTATTCTGTGCATGTTTTCTGAGCCTTCTCTAAAGTTAATGGAAAGGGACAGGCCTCATTTGCAGGAGATGTCACACCCCACTCATATGTTCCACTTAAACTTTCTCATAAAGGACCTAATGCCCTTTCCTTGAGCAGAAGAGAAGAGTAACAGTTTGGATCTTCTACCTTACCATGAGTTCTTGATTTATTTGCACACCTAAGAGTCTAGTGCCATGTGAGCTGCCCAAGTGCAACCCAGCTAGTCTCTGGCTGACGCTCCAAAAGGACTGAGCTTTGCAAAATTTGGGAGTCTTTCAAGTTGTATGAAAGCCATCCATGTGACTGGCATAGTCTAGACATTTATCTTCCAACCTTCAGATACCTAGAGGCTGATGAATACATCCTTCATTAAAGGTGACAGCAACAATCAGTAATACATATCTAGTATTTTATGCAGTATACCATATCTTCTTTTTGTAAAAGAGGATGACATGCCTAGAGATATGGGCACTGGTACAATTTTTCTCCTGTGATTAAAACTCCTGTTGAGTTTTAACTTCCTGTGCTTCTAAAAAAACAGTCTGAGCCCTCATTGTTGGGTTACGACTGCACCGTGTTCACCACAAGGGTGACAGCCAGGCCCAGGGCAGCTGGATGTTGAGATGCAGAAGGTGTTTGCCATGGTGCCCATTTCATAGGTAAAGTCACACAAATCACTAAGGATAACACCAAAATAAGAAATACGAAATCCCATTGAGTCGGGCTGATATATTTCAGTCTGACTTCAAAGCACACTGTGCACTTAGTAAACTGTGGAACTATCTGGATGTATTTTATAATACAATCCAGAAAGCCAGCTGGGTGGAATTACCACAGCTGTAAAATTAAATGAAGAGGACAGTTCCCAACGATTTCTCCCAGAACTGCTGTGAACAGTTTAATTGTCAAAGCGAAAGAATTAAGCTAGCCAAAGGATTACTAGCACAGAGGTAGAGTAGGTGTCTACAAATATTGCAGACAAAGGCAAGGAGTGATAGCAAAAAGAGTTAAATGCCATGAGGAGAGGGTTAAAAATTGAGAAAAGAATAAGCAAAACATCCCAACATTGAAATCTTTTTTATTATGTGCAATCTATCAGCAGACATTGCCACTCAGGGCATAAAAAATTGGAAGAGCTGCTCAAGATTCTTTCATATACCACTAAAAGTTCAGAAATTTAAAACTAGGTTTCTAGCTTCAAAAACATTAAAATACTTTATTATATTTTATCAATTTTTTTAACAGATCTAATTTTCTGTGCTCCTTTAAAAACACTAGAGTTTGAGTTGATGGAGAATGTCAGTCATTGTGGTTATTTCATCTCTAATGTTATGAAGGGAAAATAATCATCAAAAGTCACAAGAGAATAGCAAATAAAGTTTTTATGAAGAAAATATTAATTTAGGAATTCTATTTTTATTTAAAACAATCTCTTCTGAAAAAAACTTTCCCTGCATGTAAACGCGGACTTGAAAGAACAGCAGAAAACTTAATCAAAAATAGACTTTCCCAAAGGAATCTAGATGACCTTTTCCTGTTCTGTGTTTTGGACTGGATCCCCAGGTACTCTTTTCTGGTTACTTGTGCGGGTGAAAACTAAAATTACATGTTGATTTTGATAACCCCAAATCCAGAAGACGTAACATAATCCATGAATTTGAAAGTGCTTCTGAACTATGCAAATGGCAGAAATTTAAATAAACATTTTGAAACCTTGAGGATTGTTGTGTTCTTTCAATCCCTCTGAATCTCCTGTCTTAAAACACAAACAAACAAACAAAGCAGAAACAAATAAAAAGAACAAAATTCAAATGCAGAGCAAAACTTCTCTGATGGTACAAAAGGAAAGGAGAACAACATGAGAGAAAAGAGAGTAAAAGAGAAATTTGGAAGAAAACTAGAAATTGAAGTAGAATTTAAAATATTTTCATTTTAGCTATTTAAAAAAAAATGCCAAAACAAACTAAAACACAAAACCGAAACGTTTCTGTTTTGATAAACCAGACAGATAAATGAGGAAACATTCCTTAAAGCCACCTTGAAAAAAACTAGGCAAGTGAAGTGTTAATCATAATGGAAAATTAGTAAGAATGGATCTGAATGAATCAAATCTAAATTATTTTTAGTGCCTGGCTGTCATGATAATTAATGAGGAAATTTTCAAAGCTTCAAACAACAGTGATGTGATCCACCTGCTTATTTGTGGATAGCTACACCCAAGCTAATCAATTGGGGTAATCATCATTGAGGGAGATTTAATAGATTTAATGTAGGATTCATTCAAGGCTGAGGTCTAAAATGGGACTTATGAATCAGGCCGTAGAAGCTGTCATTTTTCTCCATTGGATTTAAGTGAGAGTCAAGATGAGAAGTTTGTCTTTAGAGGTTTTCATTGTAAAATTAGGAAAGATGAACCCCATCTTTTGTTGCCTTCAGCACCTCATGGCCTAAATCCTTCATGGCTATTAAATACAAGAGGTCTGTTCAAAAGAAGACTTGCAGTACTTATCATATAGACTTTCACAGACTACTGGCAAGTGCAATAACTGGGATTTTAAAGTGATGGTAACTTTGTACTGGTCTTAGTAGTTTGCTTAGAATTAATATCTACCTAGCCCATAACATCCATCTGAAATGTGTACAAATTCGGATGCATTCTTTAAGTTTCATTACTTTAATATTTTTTGTTGCAGTTGAAAAATGGAGGAAAGCAGAGGAAAAGAAACTTAATGGTTTCAAGCCAACCCTCTGTTTTCCAGCTATCTGTAAGAACCAGGAAATCTGTCTGAAAGGAGAGACTGAGTGACACAGTCCAGGATGACTTGCAAAACTCATTCCACATCTCTAACAAAAAGGATCCCTTCCAGACAGTTGGAAGAGGGCAGATTCATCAAGCTCCTGTTTTTCATGCCCTTTCTTACAAACAAATCCGTCTCCAGGAACTCAGGGAGTCGACGAACTTATGTAAAGAAAATGACTTGGAGAATTAACCCGTGGTTCCTAGGCCTTCGTTACTGGCAGGAGAACTGGAGTCTTTTCATTGTACCACTATTAATCAATTTAACGGCAATACAGTCATGCACTTGGTTATGAGGTCACCTTGGGTTACTAGCTGAAGCACGGAATGACCTCAGACCTTACTAAACCGCTAAGGGGATTTTGGATAACATATTTACATGCTTTCATTACATTTTGGAGAAGCCCAAGGAGGGGAAGGTGGGGGGAAAGGTTTGCTGTGTGCTTTGTCTATTGGTTTTGCTCTTATACTAATTTGGTCAAACACCTGTTGTGTAATTGAAAAGGTTTCCTGTAACGAGAAGAAATGTGGCATTTTTAATATTTTTTTGCTGGAAAAAAGGGAAGAAATGGTTTGGAAAACAGAAAGCCAGCAGCATAAATCCTAGCCCTTCCAATATCTCAACGGGTGTAATGTTCCTTGCCACTCGTATGAACTCAGAACTTTTGAGTTTAATTTTAGACGTTCATTTGTATTGGGTCAGTTCATGCATAAATGCTGTGACAGAGTCCTGGCAAAAGAGCTGATCTCCTGGATGTTCTGCTGAATTAATTATAGTCTAAGATTTTTTACTGGTTATAAA
>KZ506283.1:178186-194107 GCA_002844005.1 Limosa lapponica baueri | reverse complement strand
TACCACTACACGTAAAAGCAAGTGCGCTGCAGTTTCAATAAGCAAGAAGGAGTGCAAAAATACGTTTGGCATGGTTGTTTTAAATGCTTTCAATTTTCAAACCAACTTACTCAAGATCCATTGCCACTACTGCCAGGAACAACTGACCTCTGAGATGAAAACTCCTGGTCTAATTTTAAGGTCAATGCCTTTCCATTTTAAATCCCATTTTGTTTAATTGAAAACATGTCCCCTTTCAGCTAAGTTACCACTCCAAAATGGGCAAAGATACAAAGAGAAATAATAATAAATTATTATCATCACTACTATTATTTTGGATTTGGGGGGGTAATTACGTCATGCCTGTTCTCATCATGATATCTGATCAAAAACGGCCCTGAGGTGACCAAGAATAATGTGGACTGTTTCTCTAACACTGATAAGGAAGCCTGGAAGAGGGTGTGGATAAGGATTGCCTAAGCAGGACTCATACACTGAAAGAAACACAGATAGTGTTAGTGTGGGCATTGTGTCCTGTGGGCAGAATTTGGCCTGCTAGAACAATTCCTGCAGCTCTCCTTGGATCTCTGGCCCTTCTTTCCACATCTTCTTGTGCCCACAAACAGCAGCATCTGCCACAGGACCTGAAGTCTTGCACCCCCAGCTCCGTGCAAAAGTGGACAATTGTCCTATGCCAATAGTGCACATGCTTATCCACATACATGATGAACATGGCACCAAAAATCATGCTTTTCACACCACCAACAACACTTGCACCTGAAGAGACATCCTTCCAGCCATGTGGGGGGACAGGGATGGAGGACTGCTGCATGTCTCTGTAAAAAGCCAGACAGACTACAGTTTGGATTAATCTTTTTTGGGGCCCTCATTAGAGAAGGGACATTGAGGTACTGGGGCATGTTCAGAGAAGGACAATGAAGCTGCTCAAGGATCTAGAGTGCAAGTCTTATGAAGAATGGCTGAGGGAACTGGGGTTGTTCAGGCTGGAGGAAAGGAGGCGGAAGGGAAACCTTGTCGTTCTCTACAACTATCTGAAAGGATGTTGTAGCGAGGTGGGGGTTGGTCTCTTCTCCCAGATAACAAACAATAGGACAAGAAGAAATGGCCTCAAGTTACACCAGGGGAGGTTTAGGATGGATATTAGGAAAAATTTCTTCACTGAAAGTGTTGCCAAGCATTGGAAGAGGCTGCCCAGAGAAGTGGTTCAGTTACCATCCCTGGAGGTACATAACAGACATGTAGATATGGTGCTGAGGGACATGATTTAGTGGTGGCTTTGGCAGCATTAGGTTAACAGTTGGACTAAAAAGAGAGGCTGGGAAGATGGTTTTAGATGTAGATACATACAATACAGACATATGTCTGTCTTTGATCAGCTAAATCTCACTATATTGAGTAGTACAATAGCTATTAGATCAGAAAACTAAATGCCATCGAGTTGTTTGTATAACTTCAAGACAAGGAGTGCTGCAAGAGAGGCTTTGAAAGATCAATACAGCACCTTTAAAGAAGTTTGAGGGTGGCTCCTCTTCCATTTCAGACATCATGGCAGAAATTGCATGTGCAATCTCTAAAAATACAGAAAGTAGTAGATGGAAATGGGTCCAGAAAGCAAGAAGAAACCTCAAGATACTAAATTAAACATAATACCAAAATCATGAAAACATGAATATAGAAACAAAAGTCTTAAGTTTTTTCCTGATTTTAAACGACATTGATCATAACTGAACACCTCTAAAAAATTAAATCAATTAAAGTTAGCACAGGAGAATGGGAACAGTGTCACAATTGGATATTTAAAAAGACACTTTTAAGAAGAACAGTGTATTCTATATTTTCCGCCTGAGCCAGGGTTTAAAGAGAAAATATGTATTACTTTTGGTCTGGAGAACACACAGTACTTTACAAAACTTTGGCTTAATCTTTAGCTCCTCTAAGTCAGCATTGCTCCCCTCATAACAAGTGCTCATAATGTTAATTGATACCAGCTGAAAATCCATTCCTTTGGGTATAACTCCTCTGAGATTCATTTTGCCTTTGTAGTTCAAAACCAAGCAGGTTAGAATGTGGTGTGCATTTTTCCACAGAAAACACTGATTTTTGGTAAAACCTTATGCAGCCAAAACAGTGAAAGCTTTTGGCTAAAGACTGAAAATACACATTTGGAAAATGTGTAGCAGTTTCTTATTGGACTGTAATACTGATATTTTCTGTACACACTCATTTCCCTGGACAGCAAATACTCTGTAGTTTCACCTTCCTGAGAACTTAATGAGACCACTTGGCACTGCAGAATCATGGGAGATGTAGTCTAAGTGAAAAATTTGGCCAAGACGAGGGAAGGGGGACTTGAGGTACCAAAAACACAATTCCCACAAGGTTCTACTGTGCTTTGTCCTTGGGAACATTTGTGGTCTTTAGGCATTTCCTTTTACTGCAAATATTGAAATATGCCATGGAAAGCAAATAGTTTTTTGGAAGGATGAAAAAGTTCTTTTGCCAAGAATCTTAATATTCTATCAGAAAGCAGTTTGAGTGGAAACATTTCAACCAACCAAGCTCCACAGAGGCTTTTTGAGGAAGATATGGCAGAAAACATTGCTTAGCTGATGGTGACTATTGAGTGTCTTCCAAACAAATAACTGTGATAAAAGAAGTTCTGACAGAACATGCCTCTACTTCATATAGCATAATTTTATGTTTTATTATATTGCAGATCAGAAGCTGAAAAGTGAAGTTTGTTTAATTTTATTCAGCCATTCTAGAGTCATATCTGCAAGGGGAGGACAACCTCCCCCAGTTTTATTGCTGTGTACAAGTTAGGACATTGGATATATTAATGGCAAACAAACATGGTCAAACTGGCCTTCCCTCCGGGCTTCATCATTAAATGAAGATGATGCAAATTGCTCAACTGGCAGCACTGCAGAAAATGCACAGCACCTCCTACACCTCCTTCACTCTGCTCAAACGTATAATTGACTCCAGTTGTTTCTCAGATTAGGCTGTATTAGACATCACAATCATCATGATAGAAGCAAGGGTATTGCTTTAGCAAAAATAAAATAACAAAAAAAAATAAAATAATGCAGTAGATCCTATTTCTTTAATGGAGCTTCTTGTCATTTCTTTGATATAAAGAAATAATGATTACCAGAATATCACTGTGAATCAACAGCACTAAAAAGTACCATTCCTATGTTTCCCTCAGTGTTCTTTCAAAATTGAAGATGAGAAATGAGATGCAGCACCATGATTTCACTCTGACAGCAAAAAGGGATGCTGGCAGTTGCTGAAAGGGATGCTTGAACGTGATTCATGACATACAAAGTAGACAAAAGAACGCAAAAGAATAGCTCAGACATGCTTGCCTTTACTGCAATGCAGTGAATACTGTGCTGATGACAAATTAAGATGCCTTTGAGAACTTTATATCTGCGAGGACCAGCAGATATATATGGTTTCCAACATCACCCAGAAAATGGAGTTTCCATCCTAATAGTGACCCTCTGGGACTACTGTTACATGGTTCAGGTGAACAGAGGCCCAGCTGTGATATAGATCCTCTCACTGCTTGGGCTTTCCATATTCTCCAGGTGTTTCCCAACGAAAATGAGATTACATTGTCATGACAGGACATGAAGTTTTGGCCGTCAGGCGATCAAGCAGTCTCTCTCCTTAGAAACTGGTGCACTGACACATGAATTCTGCACAGGGCAATTGAATCAGTCTCTGTTCAGAGAGGACCTCTGTAAGCTAGGTTCAAATATGCCTATATTAATACTGACAGAAGTTTATCTCACTTTCTCATAAAGATGTCCACTGATGGAAACCCCACATCCTCTCCAGGAAACTCATTCTAATGTTTCACGCTCTTCAGCAGCCGAAAGATCCCCTGAATATCTCATGAGAGCACAATATTCTCAAAGGGCCTGTGTCTGGAAGAACTCTGTGAAGGAGGGTGTGTTTCTTGGATGCTTCCTCTGTCTAGGAGGTAAAGAGAATAGTATTTTTATTACAGCTTTAAAGTATTCCCTTATTTCCAGTCCATATAGGATGCCTGGATATGCAACTTATCTTCCACTTACCAGCAAAACCACCCACAAAACCAATAAGCACTAATTAATTTCCACTTCTCATAACAGTCAACTAACTTGATTAAGGGTGACCACACTTTAGCCAGGGCCTCTCTGGTTGCTTTTCAGTCTGGCAGCAATAGGATTCTTGGTGAATCGCAGCACAGAAAACAGTTGATAAAGAGGGGCTGTATCATTCCAGAACTACTCGAAAGCTTGCTGAAGAGAGATGGACCGTGGCCATGAAGTTATAAAACATAAGATTACTTCTTCCAGGAAATATCCCAAGACAGAACAAACTGATCAGTCAGCACTTTCACTATGATCTGAGGAAGAACAATTTGCTCTTTCCCTGTTTCCCTTCGACATTTGCAGAGATTATAAAGAGCCGACAAGCTTCAGGATAAGGGATGAGGTCATGGATATCCTGTAAAGCCCTCTCTTGCCATTGTGTCAAAAACACTGACATTCAGTAAATTAACTTCTTGGAGATGCCCAGCACCTGCCTCTGTTGGTATCAAAAGAACCGACCTCCGACTGTCAGGGCT
Source organism: Limosa lapponica baueri (assembly GCA_002844005.1). Classification (NCBI taxonomy): domain Eukaryota; kingdom Metazoa; phylum Chordata; class Aves; order Charadriiformes; family Scolopacidae; genus Limosa; species Limosa lapponica. The sequence goes on along the minus strand of KZ506283.1, from coordinate 189,483 downwards.
CTGACAGCAGCATCCCACCGATGCCCCTGGTTGTCAAGATATTGCTCCCTCTCCCATGCCCAACTGGGTTATTGTCCTCTGACCTCCCATTTCCTGGATAAGAGGAGAAGACGTCAGATTTTTGGGTGGGGAAGGGAGTTAATGTTAAGCAAACCTAATCTACAATATAAACCTTGCTCCGTGGGTTCAAAGAGCATGTCAGGGAGTGTTTGGGACACAGTGATAGCTCTAGGACAGACCCAGATGGGACTGGTGTACTGCTTACAAAAGTAAATCACATCCTGGCCTCAGCAGTGCCTGCCACCATCACATGTTAGGAAATGGATTTTTTGCTGGCGCTTGTAACCCAAGCCTTTTCCATTTTAATCCCTTGATGACAAATATATTTCTAGACTTCCCAATTGTGCCTGTCAGCTCTATTCATATATTTCTAAGGTGTGTCTGAACAGTGGGATCATTATTCCACTTTTACTTATTGCTAGGAAACATTTTCTCTATGGGACAAGGCAACTTTTGGTTCTCCCCTTTCCATTTAGATACACTACACATGCTGGCTACATTTAGGAGGGACTGGATATACAGCACATAAGTTCCCAATTCGAGGCCAGAAATGCAAGCCCTCAATTTCTTGAACATTAAATATAGGAAAAGCTATCTTGCCAGGATATGTTGTGAGCCTAAGGGCTTTCTGCAAGGAAAGGTGAATTCATACTAGCAATGGAGTACAGAAAGGACTAATAGCACTCCCTGGAAATGGAAAGGTGAGCATCTGGAAGGAGACAGGAAATTTTGTCTTGTGTAATCTACTGGTGCTGCTGAGAGGCAGTCTGGGGCTTGTTCATGAGTAAATTAGAACGTTGAAGAGAAAAGAATAATAATAAATTAGTCTAAACTGGTCATAAGTTAGTGTAGGCTGTAAGTTAAGAAAAGCTTCCTAATAATAAGAGTGAATTTCTGGAACAACTTCCTCTCATAGTAATGAGGGAAAACAAGCTAAATGAGAGAAAGGTGGATGATGCTGTGCTGCATTAACAGAGGTGCAAGGATTTCCATTTTGAATTCTGTGGTCCTACTAGAAGAACCTTCAGCCCACCCTCATATGACCACTTCAGAGTCCAAGGTAAGTCATAATTAGATGCAACTGATGAAATATAACAGCAGGTAAAAGATAGCACATTAATAAAAAAGAAAGATCCCCCTGGCTCTGACCATGGACCTGCTTTGTCATTGGAATCGCCTGGAGATTCCTGCTGGTGAGGCCACTGATTCTGCTGCCCCCGTTGTTGTGCATGGTTTTGCTTTTCTGTAGCACACTGTCAGCAGGACACCTGAGTTGTCTTGTTCTGCTAACAAAAGTTTATCTGGAAAACCTAGCATGTATTAGGAGGACACAGTTAAAGCAAAGTATTACCAGTTTACTCCCCCCAACACCAGAAAAACCTCAGTCGTGGAGCCAGCTCCTGAAATTCTTCTTCAGATTTGCAGATCCCTCCAGACCAAGCATCTCTGACTAACTCTTTGGGAAACTTCTCTTTCTCCATGCTGGAGTTTGATTTGGACATCGGTCTCTGTTCCATGTTAGTCTGGCTGTACAAGAAACCTCAAACTGCTGCTTCGTTTTCCATCTGTGAGTCTTTTCTGATTGGCCACCAGCCCATTCTATCTGCAATTGTGTCAAGGTTTGGCAATCCTGATTCCAGAGATCGGTCTGGGGTTTGTTTAGTTTTAGGAGGCAGGGGAGGGTAAAGCATGCACATAGAGGAATGGTAAATTCTTTTTGTTTTTTGATTGACAGTATGGGAAAAGTCTAAACCAACCTCAGAATGGAATTTGCCTGAGGTGGTGGCACTAACCATTGTCTTCTGGCAGAACAGTTCTGAGCTCACATCACTGACAGAAGGTAGTCAGGGATCCTATAGTGCATCTTCACACTCATCCAACCTTAACTCCAGTCAGTAAGAGGCCCTTTTAAACCAAGTGGTGAAATTAGTTTGGCCTTGTAATTTTGCAGAGATTAGAGGTGCTTTACTGGTACCTCACTGAGCATCCCAAGTTGCTTCATGGGTAAGGCTCCATGCCTTGTGCTAATCAGATCAGTCGGACTCAATGACCACAAGAGACTGAAAAGGGTATCTGGGGGCATTATATGCAATTATGAACTGTACCAAGCAATTTAATTTTTCAATTCCCATCTGCATTTATCAAGTTTCATTTTAAGACCACTGAGGACTCCTGCTGCTTCTCTTACTATTAGGGAATTTTTCCAAAATATGTAAATCTTCTTATTTCTGACCTGAAATTTGTTATGGTCTATGAATTTCTTTGTATGATTGTACCACAATCATCCTTTAGTACACACAGCTTTCTGTCTTCTTAATATTTACATACTTCAGGTGCTTCTAGACTAAGCAAGAATAGTTTCCTCATCTGTAGAGGCTCTTAAGTTCCCTGATCAGCCTTATAACCTTTATTGCACTTATTGCTCTCAGAATGGAATCTTTTTGAACAGACACAATCAGAATTACATGCGTCACTTTAAGGAATCAGAATTTTGTACAATTTTATATATGCCTGGCACATTGTTCTTAAATGTACCCTGTCTGTTGTATCACCCAGCCTTATAAATGAGTTTTTCTTTTTCTTATCTGTGGTAATTGCAGAACATTCATTCTGCAATTGCCAACTACATCCATATTCTTAACCTCCTCAGGAGCTGTCAATGCCTGAGCTACAACCCTGCTGCAGACAAATCCGACCTGATGATGCAAACATGAATTTACCAGCTTTCCTTAGTGCTTCCCATCCAGTCTTAAACCAAACCTTTTTAACACATGTCACAAAAAGAATAATGCCCTCTGGATACTTTCTCTGCTTACCACTTTTAATGTGTCCATAGTTCATCTATAAATATGATCCCTTTTTCAGTCGTTCTGGTGCGTGTGATGATTCTGCAGCAGTCCCCAACCACAGATCTCCCTTGATTCTACAGGTCTGCTGTGGACTAACTCGTTATGGCTCGCTGAAAGAAACAAATAAGTACACAGGAAAAAAACCAACAACTCTGCTTTGCCGAGCATATATTCAAGCTGATGAGAACTACTAAGAGGATCAAGAATCGGGAGAAGAAAGAACGCTTTTAATTACAGATATTGTGATTAGGTTAAATACTGGGAAAGAAAAATAAAACAGAGCAGTCCCTCATCATAAACTACCAAAGAAGAAAGCACTTGGCCAAACACATCAGAGAATGTGTTATTTCCACATTTAGCCTTAATTATGCAAGTGGACATAGACATGTCATCAAGAAACTCAGTAAGTTTTTTAACTATAGCGCTTACATACTTCTGTCAGTAATGCAAGCTAAATATAAATAAAAAAATAATAATTCAGCATCTTGTCAAAACCAAAACCTGTTATACCTGGAGTTGTTTAGTAGATATCTACTGTTACAGCTTACAGAGTTTCTAAAACAAACTGGGTTTGGTTATTTTCCTTTGGGAATAACATAGGTATAGTCAATCTGCTGGATAATGTAACTCAACGTCCATCTGGCAATAATAACTCCCTGCAGGGGAAATGGAGCGTAGCAAAGGCATAACAGCACTTTTTCTTTCTTTCTCTCCTCTCTTCTGTGAACATGCTCTGATGTACCTTCTGTGAGAAGTATCTTCTGTACAAGAAGGGCAGGTATTCCCTCTGGATATGGTGGGAAACCCCTAGCAGGTCAGTCTGAGTTTATTTCCTGAGCCAGCAGAACCCAACAGATCAGCAAAGTCACTAAGTTTGTGTAAATACGTTTACAGTCATTAATGTCCCATTTGCTGCCTAGTTCTGTTTTCTGGTTTCCTTGTATTTTTAATGTTAAAGTCAAAGGAACAGAAAACATAAAGATCTGTGAGAGGGAGTCCTTGTAAAGGGCTCTTCAACATCTGAGTAGTCTTTTCTGGGTTGGATTGACTTAGCTTAATTTCAGACCTCCAACAGTTGGATGTCTAAACTGTAACCAGTCATCCTGAGTTCCTAGTTAAAATTTTTGGAGAGAAAAAGGTATTTCCAGAGAGCAACTTGTTGAATTTATGGTGGAATTGCCCTCGTTTCCCTTTATTGACTGTAAAGGAGGTGCATGCCCTGAATTTCAGGCTCTCTGCTATTTTATGGTAGCAACCCCAAAGCCCCTTGATTGCAGGAGGTAACTGGGCTCACAGAGGGGAAAAGGGCCGTGGCACTGGTCTCACTGTAAAAGGGTGTGAGAGGTGGGAATCTCTCATGTGAACCTCCTCCTGAGCATGTTCATCTTTCAAAAGCACAGCATTTTTCCTCCCAGAAGGCCCGGTTAAATAAAACTAATAGATTAAAACCCCCTGTATTTGGCCACTGTGATTTCTCTGACTACAACGGAATTTTAGAAAGCAGGAGGGAAAAAAAAAAGGAAATAAGAATAAGAGAGGGATTTGAGAAGAGTGGCTGCTTGTTTTTACTTCTCCTGAATTATGGCTCATTTCCTTTGAAGTTCTGCTGACTTCGTACTGCAGTGTGTTACAGTGAATTAATCTATCTTCCCCTTGCCTGCTACAGAGGTGCACTTCACTCTTCCTTACTTTCTTCACAACCCCACCCCAAACTCACCCACCGCCTCCTCTCTGACTCGCCCTGCTCCATCTGAGCATAGAAAGCAGTTTCAGCCTTCAGCCAAGAAATGACTCTGGACTTGGCAGGATGGATGGACTGGTTTACATAAAAAATAATAAAAAAATATTAAAAAAAAGGTGGGGAAAGTGGGGCAGAAGAAGGTGTGTTCTCTGTTTTATGGGAAACAGACCTTTGGAGAGCTTTCCAGGGAAGACAGTCAGGGGACACTTTGCCATTTAAACTGACAGCTCTATAGTAAAGACCCTGGAAAAAAATACAGTGATAAACTGCCTGAGATTTTATAGGCCTTTAGGTATGAAAAATAAAACTAAACAAAGCAAAAACCCCAGCAACCCTCCACTGGTCAATTTTACAGCTGATGTGACTTAGGTTTAGCTAAAGACCACGTCAGTTATGCAAGCCCTTCTGTATGGCTGGGCTTATTTCTGAACAGGAGGAGAAATGTGACGGCATTTAACATTTCCTCTGTGACTGCCCCTAAAATTAGGCTGGATATCACCATAATTCTGGATGCGATTTGCAAAAGCAAGTTCTGCCTGATCACCAACAGGTAGATTCCTAATACAGTGGGCATTTCTTGAAGGTTTTTTGACATTTCTGACTTACCTCTGTGAGCCAGTGAGAAGAATAATTGGATGTTTAAGGAGGACATTTTCAATGAATGCCAATAGGTATTTTCACTATTTTTAGCCATTAGGTGTCTATGGAAAAAGGAGGAAAAGGGAGGAAAAGGAAAGAAAGATAGACTTATGGAAAAGGCTTTAAACTGTGCAAAGTCAACTGAGCAGCAGAAAAGCAGACACAACCAGGGACACAGGACACATTTTATTCATTTATTACATTCACTCTATTTTTCCTTTATTGGTGCAAAGGTGCCAGTTCACTGCAGCTGAATCCAAAGACCTTTTCAGATTCACAGACAACCGTATTGAAGGAAGGTTCTGAGCACAGATACAGTGATGGCAGAAACTAAAACTCTTGTGTCCCTTTTTCCACCTTGCCAATGAAAAGTCTGTATATGACACTTTAAATTAGTTTAAGGCCAAATTCTGAGGACTGAGGTGGATTCAGGGATTTGGGTTGTTTCTCTAGATCTGCCATGTATTTGCCGGGTGTCTTTGAGCTTTTCCTGTTTGTTCTTCCAAGCCTTCAGAGTTGTTATGTTTTCCTGCCATGAAAAATCCAGTGTACGTGGGGAAAAAAAAATAAAAATCAAGGAATAAGAGATGTTGCTGAATTCTTTCTTCCAATAACTTGTTACTAGTGGGTGTTATAGTGCTATTACAACAGTTGTTGATCCTAATCAAGGATATCAATGCAAATTCACGTTCTGGACTTATTCATTTAATCTCCATAACAATAAAAAGTAAAATTCACCTTTGTGGGTAGCATGTTTTTATCTTACTCAGCAGGATACTGCTGAAACAATCAACTGAAGAATCAACCCTGACTTTTCAGGTAAAGCCATAAGGATATTTAGAGTTTAGCTCATGAAGGCTCTGAACATATTGTTGGTATGTTGAAGTCTGTCCTGATTTCACAGTGTGATTCAAGTCTGACCAGCTCAATTTTTAAAAGAATGCTGTGTGCAGGAAAGGGAAATTTGAGTAAGAGAAAAGGGAGTAGGTAAATATAATCAGTTGGGTCTAGCTAATATTTTTGTCCTTATGCATTGCTATCTTGAAGTTTTGAAATGCAATTCTTTGTAAAGGCTTCCTGTGTATAGCATTCTGTTCTTTAACTTTTACCTGCTGGGAGAGTCACAGAGGGATTAGTTTAATTTCCAGTCCTGGACAAGGTTTTTTTCCAGTGTCTACCTCTTCTAGCTCCAAGCATTTATCTAAAACAGTTCTCACCTTTGATTTTTTTTCAGTTAGACAGAAAGGAGCAATGCCAGGTATCTCATGGGTAGAATCATCTACTTGCTTCTAAGAGCAAAATTCTCATGGACTTAATGATGTCTGTGATCACAGAATCACAGATGTCTGTGATTTTGTCTGAGATGCATAACAGTCATGTTGGTACTTACTGTAGAGCAGATGGACACTTCTTAACTGAGACACTTCTAAATCAAGGCACATTCTCAACATGACTTGCCTCTACGTTCAAAGCCATTTTGGTCATTATTATTTGGGTGAGTGGGAGGAATGTCTTTGGTAGCAAGAAAAAAGTCCTCAGGAGGAAGTTGCTTCCCTAATCAGAACTGGAAGGTTCTTGGTGCAGATAGGTTTCCAGAAAGGTGGATCCACCAGGCCCTTCATAACCCGTCTGACTCCCTGGCAACTTACAACTTCAAGTGTGAGGGATGTCTTGGTGTTCAACTTAGTTTTCATTTTAGGATTGCAGTGAGAACTGAAGCGGGGTGTCTTATTAAAAGCATTGTTCACGAAAAGGGTGTTTGGGTGAAATATAACATTATGGGAGGAGTAGGAGATTGGATCAAATGATCTAATTCCACTTAGACCTTAAAATCTGAGAAACCTGACAGCTTCCTATGTTTTTGTATCTTTCTATTGGGCTAATGTTTCCACAGTGGAGTTGTTTTCTGCTGCCCTAGATGATTTGATCGAAGAGCTAAAAAGAAACTTTTAAAACTTGGGTTAATTCTTGCCTATATTTTCTTCTTTACTAATCTTATGCAAATTATTTAATTTGGCTGTGTTTTAGTTTCTACACTGATTACCAAATCACTGTGCTTTCTTCGCTACTGAGACTGGGAGTATTTCAGGACAGGGACAGCCTGTTGTGAATTACAAATTTTGTACAGAACTTAGCACAATAAAATGCTAATCTTGTGTGTAGAAGAGCTTCAACAATAATTATAATTACAATGTGCAAACAGCTTCTTGGGAGGCTGCAACACTAGACAGTTGGCTGCAGGCATTTATCTTACACATGCCTCTTGGGATGGAAAACGATTTGGAGAGTTCAACTCATGATCATCCTGACTTACCATTGATTGATTCAGCAAACCTAAAGCATATGATAGGAAAGTAATGATCATCTCCCAGGCTCAGGGATTGCTTAAGTGTTTCTGAATGTGTTTATGATGGGAGGTTGCACGCTAGTAAGATTTATTATGCCTGGCAGTCTCTGCGCATGTTTGTTACATGATTAATACAGTTAACAGTTCTGAATCAACAACCTCCAAATATTGTCTCAGAACTTGCCAAGGAAAATCTGCAACTCCAACCCATCCAGAGAACAGTAGCAGCTTTTATACTACTGTATTTCAGCATTAGCAAGTTGTCTTGCAACGTTAGCAATGGTGGTGTGGGGGAGAACTGACATAGTCTTGGATGAAAAAAAAAAAGCCAAACTATAGATAAAGATTTGTGAGGGTGTGCGGAGAAAGATGGATGAATAGAACTGAACAGTTAAGACTGTCCTTGATTTAAAGTCCCAGTGGTACAAGTGCAACTTCTTGTGATCCTCAATCCCTTTCAGAGAAGAAGAAATTAACTGAGGCCGAATTGGGAGAAAACTCAATCTAAACCACATTGTCATAATTCTTTCTCTCTTTCTTTTATTTTCCTTTTTCTTTTGTCACCTATAGAAAAAGTTGGCAAACCTCAGGTACTTTTTGTTCAATGTGGCTATGGAGCTGCCTTTCCTAACACCGCAGGTTACCCTCCCCAAAGTAGCGATGGTCTATTAAACCTCAAGGTTAGGAGAAGACTTGAACAAGGTTAGGTGTGATCCTTTTCTGTAACTCCTAAATACACAAGGAGCAAGACTTTCCAAAATCATTTAAGGCTACAAGAAACCACTGACAATGCAGTATTGGGAAGGGAAAGTTAATATCTGGTCACTTACCTGTTTCCGTGAACCAGTAAAACTTGAGGACCATCCTATGTGTGTAAAACTGTTCCGTAGAATCATTTTTTTCAGCACTTTCTGTCATTAACTGCATCATGGAATTTCCCCTGATAGATTCTGAATAAAATCTACAAATCTGCTTTTGAACTCTAATATTTTAGAATGGTGCATGATCAGAGTTGAAAATAAAGGATAAGTCACAGCTCCGTGAAAACTCCTCCCACAATAAATTATCCTCACAAATTTTTTACCACTCTGAACTTTCTGACTTCAAATTCCAGTATTTTGGTATTATCCTCTCCGATGGATTAAAGAGCCATCTGAAGCAAAAAAGTGTATGCTATGGAAGGAATAAAAGATGCTTTCTATGAAGGCTTTTATCCTCTCTTGGGAACAAACAAATGCTGATTTTACCTCACCTGCTAGTAAATTAAGTCCTAGAGCAGACACAATAAATATCTTTTGCATAGATTTTGCAATTATATCATCACTACTAGTAGAAAGCAACTTCAACTGTTCACACTGAATGAATTTGAAGATGCATGCCATTTTCCAGCCCATACTCCGGGCTGGAATCTATCTTTCTGTGAAGTTTTGCAGCTCAATACAGCCTGTCCCACACGGCAATCAAAACAACGGCCCCATCTTCCTTTCAAGTATAACTCCTTGCTGACCGCCTCAAAGGGCAGCGTGTCAGGGAGGAAATATTTATGGAAAACAGATCTGCTTGTTTGCACCATGATCACAACACAACAGCTCCTCAGAAGCATTGTGTTCTTGGCTCCTTGTCCCAGGTTCAGGGTCTGAATTTGAGAAGGATCTTGACTGGCAGTTGAAGTAGTGAGACCACTGCTTATTTCACCAATCCATAACATTTGATTAACTTTACTGGTGGTATCTATTTGTTATTTGTTTGAGTTGCACATTGGTTGTTGCAGAGGCCATGTATACACATTCAGCCTTTAAACAGCATTTTTTCTAACCCATCAGAGTGCACAGGCAAGCCTCATGGACCATTTTTCTATCTAACAGTCTTTGGTTAACTTTATCATTTTCCAGAACAATTAGAATCATCGAATCACAGAATCATTAATGTTGGAAGGGACCTTTAATTATCTATGTTCTGGAGGCTTATAAAAGAAGAAGGTATAAAAGACTCATCATTTTTTCTTATCTTTTTTCCTAGATTTGTGATAAGATGAAGCCAAATAAGATCTGACATACCGGCAGCATGGACAGCCAGAGAGTTTGGGCACCAGAAAAACTGCAAAAGCCTCAAAACTGTGGAAACAGACTGAACGACAGCAGCAGCAAAGCTGTAAATCTCAAGACAAATACACTAAGAACGTGTAAAAGAAACAGATATTTTCCTGTTGGCTTTGGGAGGAAAAAAAAAAGTCAAAGACAAATCTTGGCTTTGAGCCTGCGCTGGGCACAGCCCGTCCAAGGCCACACAGTGAGCCAGTAGCAGAGCCCTTGGTGCATCCTCTGGGTACCAGTTCTCCCCGCTGGGAGATGCTCCCTCTCACTGCCCACTGTATCCGTATAGATAACCCTGTTCTAAAACTGCCATTCTGACACAGAGGTTAATAAAAGGTCCAGGAAACCTTACCACTTCTAATCTGATCGGGAAGCAAAGATCCGGATGGGCAGACGGGACCTCAGCCACAGGCAATCAGATGATATTGGATGGTCAGATTTCAGGATTATTGTCCCGATTCCTCTCCTGTGGTTATCCGGAATCAATCAGGATCCAGGCTTACCAGATATTTTTTAACTTAATTTTTTTTTGGGAGGGTTGGTGGGGTTGTATGAGACAAAATATATTCTTGCCTGAAAGTTTTGTAAAGTGACACTGGGTTCCTGTTTCTTTTGGCCACCACATTCGGCTGCACAGGGAGCAGAAAAGCCACATGAACTACACTATAAACCCAAAACAGCCCTCTTGCCTTTCTTTTTTTTGAGATTATTTATGGGTATATTGGACACGACAGTGTATATCCCTACTGAGGAGCAAACTATGCAACAAAAGTAGCCCATTCTCAGGTACAAAGAGGCACCCAGGTGTCACAGCTACGTAGCAGCAGACCCATCCTATCTGCAATGTCAATGACAGGACACACCAGGAGTCCCTGTCTAGTCATAGGATGTATCACAGACTGTGTGGAAATTTTAGATCTTGGTAATCACAAGGTCTCCTCCTGCCAGCAGCCACACTGGCAAGACTTTGGCATATTCGTTACAGTGCAGTCCTGCCTTTCTCAGCTGTAGGAAACACCACAAACCTCCTCAGGACCTGAATGTTTGTTGATATCAACATAAAAATTAATAATTCATGAAGCTTCCATCCTGTTTAAACACCACCACCGCCCCCACCGCCTCCCCTCCCAATTAGGGACATCTGTAACCTTACCGATTAATCTGTATATGTGTCTGCCCATTGGGACAAAATGTGCTGGATTTTTGCAGTGTTGGGGACTTTTTGAAATATTTGTCAGGAGGATGTTGTGGTTTGGATCAAGTGTACCATGGTGACTCTAGAGGCTGCAGCTTGATTTTCACTCTGGGCTCTGGGCTCTCACTGCCCACTGTATCCGTATAGATAACCCTGTTCTAAAACTGCCATTCTGACACAGAGGTTAATAAACGGTCCAGGAAACCTTACCACTTCTAATTTGATCGGGAAGCAAAGACACAGTTTGTTCCACTCCTTCAGTTTAGCTGAATGGAAATGCTTGAAGATTCAAACTGGATCATAGAATCATAGAATGGTTAGAGTTGGAAGGGACCTTAAAGATCACCTAGTTCCAAACCCCCTGCCATGGGCA
>KZ506283.1:132322-152234 GCA_002844005.1 Limosa lapponica baueri | reverse complement strand
GAAGAAGAAAAAGAAGAAGAAAAAGAAAAAGAAAAAGAAAAAAGAAAAAAAAAGAAAAAGAGAAAAAAGAAAAAAAGAAAAAGAAAAAAGAGAAAAGGACTCTTAATTGAGCAGAGGGAATCAGGGTTTGTAAATTTCAAAATACTTACAAAAAGTATTAAATAAATCAATATAAGAAAATAATAAATTGTGTTCCTTTGGACAGTTATATACCTGTGTACATGCATGTGTATATGTGAATGTTGACTTCTATACTCTAATACAGTGTGACAGAAACGTCATCCAGAAGAAATCTGATTTTAATTTGCTTTATATTGATTTTCCATCAATATGTCTCTGACATCTTACAGTGACAGAATTGCTCTCCCTTTTCTTATTTATTACTCTTTTTATAGCTTTTAGTATTGTCAAATAAGCTGTCCACATTTTCTAGAGGACGCCATTGGGGTCAGCCTCACTTTCCTGGAGGATCAGTAGCATTTCTGTTTGTGCAGGATTGAGAGAAGTTTAATTCACCGTCAGAAATCCCTCACACTCTAAGCAATTCCGTGAAGATTTAGGTAAATACAAGCACCACAGTATATCTAAATGAGGATTTAAAAACAATACTAACATTGAGGCAGTTATTCAGGTATCCCTTTCATACACTAATTAGCAAAGTTGAGCCTTCCAGGACACAATAAACTGTCGTTTCTATGTTGACATCACCATAATCTCTCCCTCAGACATTAGCTACGTGGAAACAGATTAAAATAAAGTTATGCTTTTCCAAGGATATTTATTGCCTACACAGCACCAAAGGGAGTAGCAGCGGCTCCCTTCCAATACTGTATCTGATTCAAAGAATATCCAAGGAAGGTCTACTGGCAAAACCATCCCTGGCAATCTCTCTTCCTTCGCTGTTCATAAATCCTAAAGACAGAGGCTTGGATCTTTCTCTCTGTGCTCAGGAAGGCTCCTCCAGAATTTCCGGATTTCCTTTTGGCTTCATCATTGTCCTTCTCAGAGGACACTCGGGGAATCCTGGCTTCACTGATAAACTTTATCGCTTTGATCATTTCCAAGGGATGAATAAAAGACATTGCTGAGCAGAAAGATCCTCAGCATGTAGACAAATTGGTTGTTTTGTTTATTCTCACTGCTGTCTTCTGGTCTGAGGTCAGTTCCAGTCTCCAACCAATACCTGGAAAGTTAAAGTAGTATTGACACTGTAGGCAAAAAAGAGATACCAGTGACAGGACAGCTGAATCTAATAATAGTAGAGATTAGAATGGAAAAAGGGAAAGAAGAAAAAAAGGAAAAAAAACTTGTGTGTAAGTTGGCACCAATAACCTGTGATGTCAGGGTGATGTCAGTTCGGCAGGTGGTAACTTTTTCCAGTCCAGCTTCAAACCAGGCAGGCCTTGTTTTTGTTTACTTTTCCTCTCCACTCTGAAAAGGCCAGTGAGCACCTTCACAGATGGGGGCTGTGAATCACTCGACAGGGATCTCTCTGCCCTTCAGGCAGCTCAAGGTCTGCCTTGCAAAGGTGGGGCTGAACATGCAACGGTGAGGGCAACCAGTGCCCGAAAGGATGGACAGGAACATCAACAGCCACTGCTAAATCTGTTTTCAGCTAACCTTTCCTCTTTTTCTTACTTTTCCTTTCTTTTCCTTTCTTCTCTGTTTCTTTCTTGCTTGCTTGCTTTCTCTCTTTCTCTGTTTTTATTTCTCCTCTCCTTCTTTTCTATTTCTCCCTTCCTTCCTGCCTCTCTTTTTCTTCCTTCCTTCCTTCCTTCCTTCCTTCTTTCCTTCTGGCTCTACGTCTCTCCCCTTTCCCTTTCTTTCCCTCCCTCCCTCCTTCCCTCTTTCCCTCCTTGCCTCCCTCCATCTTTTCTTCCTTCCCTTCCACCCTCCTTTCTTCTACATCAAATCTTTTGGTTATATCTAAACGGCAGTTTACAGCAATCCAGTACATCTTCCTCCATGGCATAAGTGAGCGAGAGGACTGTTTATATTACAATGTTTTGGACGCCAGAAACAAATGCATCCCAAATAGTAACAAACTAACTAATGGATGACCAGTCCACTGGTGGTACTGAAAACTGAAACTCTGGTCTCAGACTATAAAATGCCTCATGGCTCCTAGGTTTGAATGCTGGGGCAGAATGAGTAGGGCAAATGTTGCACTAAGCATTGACTTTTACACGTTTCTTCTCTGTGAATCCCCAATGTCACCTGCTGGACATAAGATGCTGGGATGGTTGCAGCCATGGTTTGATGCCATAGTGCTTCTGCTCTTTCATTTTTATCCTTGTCTTCTGCAGTCCCCTAAGTCTCTGCATGTCCTTATCTAGTCCAAACTAAACACAGCTCATATTATCCTCAATATCATGTCTTTTTCAAATTCTTTCAAAATTTCTTCCTTTCCAACCTGGCACAGCCAGATGCTTTTGGGCCCAGGGAGAAAAAGAAGGGATCATGTGTAGTGGAGGAGGTCCAATGATTCGACAATAAGCTTATTGTTGTTGTTTTCTTACTGTAAAGCAATTTGCTTTGCATCTCACATGACAGTTACATGGATATGTGTATTTTGATATACATAATTCTCAGGAATTATTTTTGAGAGAGACAAAACTCTCTATACAGCTTGAGACAAAAGATTAACTGAAATAAATAACAGCAGGGCTAAGAGTGAAAAATAGAATCATATGTAACAATTTTGTAGGCATCATAGGTGAAAAACTTGATTATTTGGATTTTTATTTTCTTAGCACTAATGCAATGAATTGATTGAGAATTTATTTCCTCAGGAAATGATGAGGACTTGGTCAAGGCCAAGGGATTATTAATATTAACTGAAACAAATGAGACTTAAATATCAGATTTTGCATCATGAAATTAATCTCATGCAGCCTTTAAATCTGTTGTGCAGGTGTTTATACCTGAACTATGGAAATAAATGGACATTTCTTGGTCATGATTCATATCCTCCAAAGACAGATGGGAAAATAAGCCAGATGATTCATCTTCTAGAAGCACCTCTTTCTTTCAGCTAACTGTCAATGGAATCTGGGGTGACTGTACATTTCTACAGTGCAAATACTGAAAACAAAATGGGATGAATCCTACCACAGGTTTCTATCCCGCTCCTCTAGGCCAAACAATATTTGGATGGCTGAGGGTGGATTTATTTTCCACTTCAATGGAAACAGATGTTCATAGATTTAACATGCCAAGGCAAGGTGTGGAGAGCTGCCACGCACCTCCTCTCCATTGAATTGAGCTGTAAGGCAGAGGGGTTTCTTTTAGCAGTTGGACTGCTGATGTGCTGATGCACTGATTCTTAGCAGTTTATAATTGGAATTATATCAGTTTTCATAGAGACTAGAAACTGGAAATCCTTCACTCCTCGCACCATGCCTCCCCCCCAAGTGCAGAATCACCATCCACAGGGCCGACATTCAAACTTACATTCAGGTGAGGAGTTATCCTGAGCCTGTGATTAGGGTGGACACAGGGGGACTGCACTCGTGCTGAGCACCTTAATGATGTGAACCCTTATTTGTGTGGTTTGGATGGGTTGAATGCAAGCAGACTTATGATTCAAGAGGCTTGGGCTACAACTACCTCAGCGGCTGAGGATGGGGCTGCATAAATAGACAAGCAAAATTTGAGGTGTCCACCTCAAACGTCACCATGGCGACAAGATGCTAACTAGCAAGCTGTGCATGGTGACATTATGATAAAGATAACATTAATTTTTTGAGGGGGCTACACTTAGTGCTTGCAGCTTTTTTCTTTTTGTGCTGTTTTCTCCTTTCTTCTCATTAATCAGGTCAGTTTTGCTTACCACAGAATCACCCATTTTTTTAAGCTCAGGGACTCAATATCTTAAGCTACATCCATATGTAGAAATGAAACATGCCTACAAGCTGTTTTCTGGCCTTGAAAACAACTAATCCAGAATGGTTTGCATCCCCTAGCCCTCATTCTCTCCCCCCGTGGAATGGCCGCATCCACAGTCTTTGTTAAGAATAGTTTCTGCCTCATGTAAACTCCCAACTCATGCCCAGGAATTTATTTTGGAGATTGATAGGTGGCCTGGGCCAACAATGTACTAAGGACATTATTAACAATTTAACAGCGTGGGTGACTGAGTTCCATTGCCTATGAAAGTTTCCTGGCACTATTTGTTGTTATTAAAGATGTAGCTTCACTGCCCAATCTTTACAAAGATATATAGGAATGATATATTTCTACTTCACTGACCAGTTGGGAAAATAATTTCATTAAAATACCACATGGGGCTCAAAGAAGAAATTAGGGCCCCTAGAAGCTGGGTTTGGTTTCAGTGACTTAAAAAAGTAAATTTCTGTGTCTCCCCTTCTCTTTTTCTTTCTTTTTAAAACATAGATCAATATCTGTATATGCATTAACTGTGATCATTAACATATTATGTGGTACAGTGAGAAAGTGTGTGCCATGTCCCCTTTTGGTGTCCTAAAAGACACCACATAATTCATGAGGGTTAAAAGCTCCTTCTGCTCCAGTGGTGAGTGTTAAGACACAATGGGTAGCATTTCCCTGCACAAAACCTTTACACCTTATGAACCAGGGCTTGATGCTATAATTGAGAACACACACCTATTCAGACCTTCCCCTTGGTTGAACTTCATCCATGAATTGTGAGAGGCACTTCACAAGCCTGGATGTGGCAGTTTATGACTACAAAAGAACATTACACATGCTGTTACCCCAGGAGGGGACCTTATTAGAGCATTTAACAAACAGGAGCTGATGTATTTTATTTTCCTTTAGCGAATGTTATTTAAACTAGACAATGGGGACACTTCCCCCCACGCCTCAAAGGATCAGGAATGAAATTCCTCTTAGCCCTTAGCTCTCACATTTGTGTATGAGTCAGATGGTTAAGGTCTCCCCTCCCTGCTTTCAGCCTCTCAGCCACAAAGAGCTAAAAAAGAAAATAAATTTGTTTCTAAAAATGAAGTCCTGGAGGAAAATCATTCTGATGCAGTAGGGAAAGGATCTTAGCCCAGTGGCATGATCAATCTCTTGTTTCATAAGCTTTTTTCCAAAGATTTGTTTGGCTTTTTTTTCCTGTCCTTCTTTTCACATCTCTCTCGTCTGGTTTCTCTTTCTTCCCTTGATCTGGTATTAATTTCTTTCTTTTACATTGATAAATTGCTTTCCCCTAGATTCTCTTCTAAGCACAAACTTCTTTTTCCAGTCTTGCAATAATTTCTGAATTACTTCAGAGACATTTTCCATCTTTGGTTCTGTTCATCTTCCTCTATTATTTTGACCATCAGGTCTTTCTATGGATTTAAAACTTTTTTTTCTTCTTTTCTGTCAAGTTCATTTTCCTCAGTTATTTTACTTCCTCCTCCTATTCTTTTAAATGTTCAGTCTCCTTTTGATTCCTTACATCAGTGGAGGTGAGTATCCAGCTCAGATATGCTATCCAAAAAACTTAAATTATGCAGCACTGGTATCAAAATATTCATTTCAAAAACATCTTTTATGACAGAAGAAAGAGATTTTCACAAAACTTTTGCAGTTTCATAACAAACATTTGATGTCCACAGCCAATTTCAATTTCCAATAGAAAGGAAAATTAAATTCTGTTTAGTTACAGTGTTCTTGTATGCTTCACTTCTGAATTGATCTTCAAATATTGTATTTATGTATTTATTTAAAAAGTCTAAAAATACCAGTTAATTAAGATATTTTTTCTCTAGCAAATATACCTGTTTCTGCTCTATTTTCATTTATTCAGTTGAGGGTGGAATGTCTGATTGGCAGCACAGGAAGAAAAAGTGTGAGAAAAAATAGACAATAGTTAATGTATTCAGACAGGATGTGAGAAATCCAGAATCAAGCTATTGCAAATGAATCAAGCACTGCAGCTTCATGAAGCTTGTTATTCCACATCCTCTTGGTGAGAAGGCATTTCATACCTCCTTCTCTTTCACTCCCACTTCCAGTCTTTCATGGTTGTTCACATCAAATTTTAATAGGTTTCAGATCTGTTCTGCTTCCACTTTTTATCAAAAAGAATTGAGATTTTCTAGCTAGATGTTGTTACTTCTAAGCAAAATACAGCAAATGTTGGTTATTGATAGGAAAATAGGTGGTGTTATTTTACTTCTTTTTTTCTAGATAAAAAATCATAGAATCATAGAATGGTTAGAATTGGAAGGGACCTTAAAGATCATCTTGTTCCAACCCCCCTGCCATGGGCAGGGACACCTCCCACCACACCAACCTGACCTTGAACACCTCCAGGGATGGGGCATCCACAACGTCTCTGGGCAACCTGGGCCAGGGTCTCACCAAATCTAAAAACACACATGGGAAAATGTCATGTCTGATCAGCAGCTAAGAAATCTTGTACCTCAAGAGCTGGGACATAAGCAACCAGTTGAGCCTGGAGACATGCTGTTTCTTTACCAGTATCTCCCAGTACATTAATTTTTTTCTGCTATTTTAAAAAATGCTGCTGATAAATATATGCTGGGGCAGACAGTCATCACAGTCTTTTGGCTTCAGAGCATATAATTTTATTTTGTCCTTTGAAGGAACTCCATATCTGTATTAAAATGACACTGTCTGTTATTACTTTTAATAGTATTTTAGACTATTCCATGGATATAATTATTTATTTAGTATATAACCTTTTTTCATTAATCTATGTATAAAGTTTTACTCTGCTCTCATTCATGTTTCACTTCATTGCAATCCAGGAATATGAAAAAGTCAGTGCACGACAGTGGACAAGAGGTAATCTGCGAGACATGCCTCATTACTTGCCTAGATTGCTGATGTCTTCTGCAAAAGCCATACAAATAATCAGGAGAAGTGGGTCTGTGAATGGAGAGCATTTCTTGCAGGCTGAGATACCCAGCGAACCTAGAAAGAACTATTTTTTTCTCTTTTTTTCCCCCCCCAGAACACTTGGAACCAACCTCACCTCTGGGAGACTGCCAAAAGTGTTTTTCAGGATGACGCCATGAAGACTTTAATGGACTTTTTAATTTTTTGCGTTTGAAGGTGAACTTTCCTTTGACAAACAGCCTGTGCAGTCAGAGCAACTGGTGAGAACAATGAGTCATAAAAAGTCTGTTATTAAAAATGTTTGCTTTGTTCACATCCTGAATTGATTTCCTCTAATGATTTCCCTCTGACGGCTGTGGTCAAAAATAATAACAGTAATAATAAAATAAGAGAATATGCCCCTCCCTGGTTCTTCTAATAGAGGCTTTGCTCTCCATGTGTTGACAGAGCAGCCCTGCAGACAGACTAATACGTGAATTCAAGTAATAAAACTCAAGGAAAGACTGGGATATTACTGCTTTTCGTTATTACTACAGTGCTTGCATTATTCTGGTAATGTAGAGGCTATAATTGAGATGAGGGTCTGCAGTAATACAGGGACCATTTGGGGGTGTGGGTGTGGTGGGGGTTCTTACTCTCTCTTTTTATGCTTGCAGAAGGATTTTGCTTACCATTTAGAGAATATTTAACTTTTTTTTTTTTTACTTGCAGTGTAATTGTGGAGAAAATCAGATTTCAATCTACTTTTTTCTTCCATAAAGTTGCATTTATAGAATTTGCACTCTTTTCCCCCATGTATTTTTCTTACTACCCGCAAGTATACAATTGCCACACAATTATACATCATTTATGTTATTGCTATACCACTATGATCACAATTAGTAACACAAATAATTATTTTTTTCATTATGCAATGAGACAGATTATTTGACCACATAAATCAATACAGACACATAAAAGTTAGTAGATGTATAAGTAGACACATAAATGTATAAATAATGTATAAATTCAAACAATTTTAAAAAACTCCCAAAACAGACTTGTGATTATATTTTATACAAATAGGTAATACATTATTGCTCTTCATTACGTTGTCTTATTCAATGTTGAAAAATGGATGTACTATAACAGCTATTCAGAATCGTATTTGTGATTCAAAAATTCGTCTCAAAGGGCACTATTAACCTTAATCCTTCAGCATTTTTCTGCTGAAAAGCTTCAGACATTCTCTCAACAAGAGAAAATAAGTTGGTGTTTTCAAATCAGTCCTTGAAGTGCCAAATACTTGAAGAGAACAGATCAAAAGCAAGTTACCATAGGAAAACCTTATGGTCCAAAATATTTATCCAATATATATGATTTTTTTCCCCAAAATCAGGTGTAAGAAAAAAATATATTTAGCTATGAGATTTATTGTGTTGAAAAAATTTGTCTGATCACCATCCAAAGGATATAAGCACATTGAACACAAACAGCACTGGAGACGTGCATTAATTTCTGGAGGGCATGACTATTTTAGTAAAACTCAGAGAACTATAGAAAACTCAGCAGACTATAACATCATTAAAAACTAATATTTTTTTATACAGAGTATACATTTATCCCATGTAATTCAACTGCCAGAAAAAAAAAAAAAAATAAGACCAGAAGGTCTCTAAGATTTCAAAAAAAGCTTGAACATACAGGACATTTTTTTATACAGAGTATACATTTATCCCATGTAATTCAACTGCCAAAAAAAAAAAAATAAGACCAGAAGATCTCTAAGATTTCAAAAAAAGCTTGAACATACAGGACATTTAGATACACAGCAATGTTCATTTTTTGTAAATTTGCGGTGCTCAGGAAGAAGAGGGTTTTTGGGAAATATTTTTTGTTCAGTCATCAGGACAAAACTCATCCTGAAAGTAGTTAAAGAAGAAAGAACAAAAGAAAGCTACATTTTTCCTTCAGACAATTATTTTATCCCCTTATTCCCTCATCTAATTTCTTACATCTTCTACCAAATAATGTTCTTCTGGCCATTGGTGCACACAGAGCATGTCATGAGGAACCCCTGATGTCACCCTGTACTGGGATTCCCACACTTTCCCAGTATAGATTTATATTGTGAAGAACACTTCAACCAGAAAGAGCCAAAACTCCCATTAAATGCCCATATCTCAGATGCCTCAATGAGATCATGAGAATGATTCTCCTCCACGATTACAATCTGGTGGTTCAGGCACTGCAGCTGAAAGAGCAGGTCCCTACCCAAAACAACAGACACAGAAACAGCTCTTCAACAGTGCACTTCTACATTCACAACATACATGACATACATGACACACATGGTCATGACATTCTGGTCATGCCCTGAAGGACCCACCTATCTCTTTTCTCTCATACAGTAACAAACAAATAAATAAACAGAAGTAGGCAGAGAATCATAGAATGGTTAGAGTTGGAAGCAACCTTAAAGATCATTGAGTTCCAACCCCCCTGCCATGGGCAGGGACACCTCCCACTGGACCAGGGTGCCCAAAGCCCCATGCAATTTTGCCTTGAACTCCTCCAGGGATGGGACATGCACAGCTTCTCTGGGCAACCTGTTCCAGTGTCTCACCACCCTCACAGCAAAGAATTTCTTCCTGAGATTAAATCTTCCCTCTTTCAGTTAATGACTCTTTAGAATAACCTGGTAAAAGACTGACACAACTTGAGAACAAAAATCTATCTAAGTGTGTGTACTTTTGGGGTAAGTCAGGAAGTTTTAAAGTCAGGGTATTTTAAAATAGTGCGTGGAATCATTTTCCAAACATAAATATATGCATATGCATACATATTTAAAAATAGAGGAAAAATTTTTCTTATTGCAAACAGAAGTTCAAAATCTCACAGGCACATAAGTCATAAGAAGGTCATGGTGATAATATTTTGAGCCGTGAAGACTAAGAATTTGAAACATGGGCATGAAAAAAAGCAGATCTCAAAAAGTTCCAAGAAAGATTTTCAGTCTGGCAAATTTGCTGATAATGAAAACTCAATCCCTAGAATTTCAACAGCTGAACATGAAGAGTTTGTTTTTAAGTCACCAATAAGTACCTGCAGGTGGAAGAAGAACAAGGAAAACTATGTGTCAAAACAGAGAATTTCCATGATTTATGGCTATTAAATTGTTATTAACCATATTAAATATGGTTACTGAAAGGTTGTTATAACCCAAACAAAAATTATGGACACAGAGCAAGCAGACTTAGTCAATGAAATCCTTTCTCAAGTTGTAAGTACATAAGAAGGAATATCTTAGCTGTTTTGTCTTCTGCTATTGTAGTCAATCACATCATTTCAATCATTCAATGAACTGTGCATAAGTCTACAAGGAAGCCCAAACGACATGGTCATCCTGGCAGCTCATGGCCATAAAACCACCATAATTTGGTAAGATTTCTGATTTTCCAGAGCCAGGAGCACTTTACTCGGAACCATTCAGCTCTCTTGGAATACAAATGCAGGTATTTGTAGCAGACAGAGATCTGTCATCCTTTCCTGAGGCATCCATTTTGACAACACTGGGTTTAGTTTATGGTACCTACTATAAGACTATTTTTTTTCAGAAGGCAGAGGGTTCAGTTGGAGCTAAATTTTCCTTGTTGGAAGTAAAAGTAACCCTCTAACATAATTGCAATGATTTCCCAAAGTACTTTTTGTTTCCAAAATTTCATGCAAGAATCAGCAGAAACAACGATAGGACATAGCTACAGGCCAGCTAGATGTTAGGGACTGAGATTGGTCTGAGGGACAGAGCAGGGTAGAACAGCTGAATAATGGCTGACAATGGATTGCAATCCCAAGGGAAAAAAAAATCATAGAATCATAGAATGGTTAGAGTACAAAGCAACCTTAAAGATCATCGAGTTCCAACCGCCCTGCCATGGGCAGGGACACCTTCCGCTACACCAGGTTGCCCAAGGCCCCATCCAACCTGGCCTTGAACACCTCCAGATAAAATATCTTTATTTAGGATAGCTTTAAGTAGGACCTAGTAGTCACTAATAGTAAATTATTTAGAGATTTAGCCAAACAGGTATCTGGGGTTTTTGTACGGTCCAACACAATATAGTTCTTTATGGTAGAAAAAATAGGACTTAGCCCATCAACGTGATTTATTCATATCCTATGATCCTGTGACCCCCTCCACTGACTGGTAAGGGAACCTGAGTGACATCTTCGGATGTACAGCCCAATATTTAAGGAGAGATTTCTGTTTCCACCCAGAAAACTGAAGCACTACAGTGGTCATGGTATCTTTAAACCTCTTCAACCCCTTCCTGTCTCATGCCCACCTTTCCAAATCCTCCAGTATATGAGGGAGTTTCATGATGAGGAGGAGAAAGAAAGATAAAAAAAAAAAGAACTAGAAGTGAGTTGGCTGCTAAGTCTCAGGTGGTTTTATTTCCGCTGGCTAAGAGGTTTTCTGAGGCAGGGAAACATACAGCTCATTATCTGGATTAGCGTTATTACCTTCATTTTTCAATAAATATACCATGGCGGGATTTATAGCTTCTCTGTTCTTTTTATGAAATGTAATAGGTCTATCTCCTGATGCCAGAGCTTCTGCAGAGCAACAGGAGAAGCTCAGGGAGGGAAACACACTGCTGCCTGTTGCTAAGACTTGCTCCTGTCTTGGGCCAGGGCTGTGACAGCTTTTGGCTAACTCTTAGCTGAAGTGAATGGGAATGAAATGGCAGACACATCATTTTCAGTAAATGACCTGCTCTGGATTTCTTTGATATATTTATTTGGGCCTCAAGAGAGATGTAAGTGTTGCTGAAAAGAGCTGACTGAACTTCTCTTTTCAACAGCTGTAAAGAGTTCCTAGTGCCCTCTCTTGGACGGGTATAAACTAAAATAAGTTCTCAGGCTGAAAGAGTTGGGGTTGTTCAGCTTGGGCAAGAGTTGGCTTCAGGGACACTTTATAGCAGCCTTCCAGTATATGAAGGGGGCTAATAGGAAAACTGGGGAGGGGCTTTTTAAAAGGGCATATAGTGATAGGACGAGGGGTAAACTGAAAGAGGGGAGATGTAGATTAGATAACAGGAAAAAAAATTCACTATGAAGGTGGTGAGACACTGGCCCTAGTTGCCCAGAGAAGCTGTGGAGGCCCCATTCCTGGAGATGGTCAAGGACATATTGAATGGGGCTTTAAGCGATCTAGTCCCATGGCAGGCAGTTTGAAACTAGATGATCTTTAAGGTCTCTTCCAACCAAACCTGTTCTATGATACTATAAACCCTACCCTTTTATCCCCTTCCTCATTTCCAAGTACTTCATTCAGCTGGAGGATCCCATTTCCTCACTTGCGCTCCAGCTGGACTCTAACCCCAGTATCAAAGCTTGCAATGTTAAAATCTTGGGACAAAGCCTCACATTTTGTCCATGGGATAAACACTGCATCCTGCATCTGAACCACACATAAATTGTTTGAGAAGCTGCACTGTTAAATTCTGAGAAATAGTGATATTTCTGTAGAAATAGGAAACTTTCAATGAAGTGCCATTATTTGACCCATTATTTGACCAGCTGGCTGGAAAAGTAAGAGAAAGGAAGAAAATCAGTATCTTATGTGAGGCAGTTCTACTGTGTGTCTCTACTACATGCTTCTGGATTTTAGATTGATACCTGTGCTGTCCATGTATTATAAAATCCTCCCTCGCTGTGGTCCCCATAGAAGTCCATTTACTGTCTGCCTTTCTGACGTAATGGCTGATAAAACTTATTGACTCCTACAGAGCGTGGCTGCTATCAAAAATTTTAGAGTGGTTTTAGTGCTGGTAAAACCACCAGAATGACAGACTTAGAAGAAAGATTTCTCCTTACTAACCTTGACAAAAAGTTAATAAGGAACGTGGAGAAGATATCTGTATAAGGGCTTTCAAATAAATAGGCAAGTCAGAATTAAAGCTTGGACTTGCCAATATGGAGCCCAGAATCAATATCAAGAACTGTAGAAAACTCATATCTGGAACAGATGAGGCACAAAGGGGCCCACACGTGGACCAGAGGGTTGTATTAGTGACCCTAGCTTCTGTACTGATATATCTCGTACAACATATGGAGATGTCCACTAAGGATGACAGAGCAGGAGGAACTGCGGCAGAGGTGAACCCCATGGGTGTGGTACAGACCTATAAGAGGTCCATCTGCTCTGGTCAGCTGCTGGATGCTGGGAAGAGAAAGACTACTGCATCACAATTGGCTTCAACAGCTCCATTTAGGCAATGGAGTGAATCCCCTATTGTATGGGGACAACAGAGACCAAGTGATGGTGTCTCAACCCCCTGTAGGATCTGAACTTTCATCTAGAGAGACCTGACTCTCTTCATTCATTGCAGATGGTCTAGAGTAGCTGAATTCCTAATCTTATCACCAGAGTTAGGAGGGACTTAGATAAGCTACAAGGTTCACACTATACTTAGGAAGAGCCAGACTCTGGGTATTTGGTAGTGGAATCAGTTGTTGAGCTCTTTGGTCTGTTCAGGCCAAATCCACCCAAAACACATGAACAAGAGTCTGGATTAAGATATCAAATTTGCTTGGAGTCTGCTTTTATGGGAAGATCTGGGGCTCTAGTGGACGTGGCCTCTTGAAGTGATCTTTATTGTAAAGAATGTATATAGTGTACCAAGAGGCTCAGGCCCACGGGTAACTATACCGTGAACTTGCCAGTCTTCACTGCCAAGTGAATCTTTGACAACTGTGTAATGATAAGCAGAAATGGTGCTGATTTAGGTCGCATTTGTAGCCATGGGAACATTTTTGTAATGGGACCTCTTGCTTCCATGAAATGCCAGCAGAAAACAAGTGCTTGCCAACATCTGGCCTGTCTACTGTAGATGATTTTAATTCCCAAGCCATTATTTCCCATCTCTGCCACAATATTTCTGGGGGATTGTTGGGTTTTTTTGTTATTGATTAGCTTTCTTGTACATGGCTTCTTCTGGACCTGGACAGAGATTTGAAAAAGCAACCATAAATTATAACTGGGGCTGATTTTCACTTGTTCCCTATTGCATGTGGGCGTTAAAATGGACTGAAATTGCCTCTCCCTTTTCTCAGTAATTTATCTAACCCCACTGGCTTTTATTAGGCTGATTTTTTTTTTCCTTCCTTCCCACTCGATTTCAAGTGGCTGCTCCCTCATCCCTAGCACTGGCTCGCAACATATGTATGGAAAGAGAAAGAATTTACTGTTCAATTCTTCGCTTTCCTGTTGGTAGATGAAGCATCTTGGCTTTTGTTTCTTTGGGCTTTTTCTCCCTCCAGTAGCATGGGGGAAATAAATTATTTTGACTTCATTCTTTTATTTTCTACCTTTGGAGACAACCATTCTGATCTCAACAAACATGTAATACAGCTATGAGTGAATAACCAGGCTATACACTAAATGTTTTCCTGGGTGTTCCCGTCTGTACCAGCCAATTTTTCCCTAGTTGCAGGAAGGCAGCCAAGATAAGGAAATATTCATCATTTCTGCACTGTATTATTTCAGTGGAAACAAAAGATCACACTGTGCGTTTGTTCCGGCGTGCGTATATGTGTGCATTCACTGTAGGTGCTGTCTTTCTGAGTCCAGGGCTTCAGAATAGCTTTGAAACCTTCCAGTTCTTCGGTCATTCATGTGAAAGCCACACAGATAAGTGAGGACACTGTAGGTGCAAGTTTTGTGTTACTGCTCTTGGCTGGTAGGCCAAATCTCTGCATTTCTGCACCCTGTATCCATCACCTTATCCCCTCCTCCTCTGACACACACACTTTGTCTGCACAAATGTTTGTGTGGCCACTCATTGAACCTGACGAAAGGAACTGATCCAGCTGAAAAAGAACCCAGGAAAAAAAAAATTACAATTTATTTTTTTCCACTGGATCAGTTCTCTATTTGGGTTCACTGCATGGTCACGAAAAACGTAGTGCAGGAAGAGCTCTGGGGATGACTTGAGGGCAAGAGAAAGGAAAGCAGGAGGGGATGTTTAAACTATGATTGACACCAAATAAAAAAGGCCTTGCAAAAACTTCACCCTGACTAAAAGTTATCTGAGTAGACCAGGTATGGACTACCAGAGATTATGATATAGGGGACTATTATGGCAGCAACAGTATGTGTCGGACAACCTCTCATTATAATGCCTGATAATACTGGGACTCATGTTCATAGCTTTCTGGGAGTTGTTTATATTTGACCAAAGATGTCCTCTGAAAATAGCTAAGTTTCATTGGGTTGAAAGGCAAAATTAAGAAGTTCAGACACCACTCAGGTCATGCTGACTTCCAAAAATGGCGTCTCCTAGGTCCTGCATTGGAGGCAAGAGCAAAGCCAGGAAAACAGAACCATTTTCCCTGAAATTCTCCATCTACTTGAGCACAAACGCTGCTCAAAATTTGATGAATTAGGAACAACATCCACAAAGACAATGGAGAGAGAGCATAAATCAGCCAGACTTCTTGTCTACCTCTCTGAGCTAAATTCTGCTAAAGACCTTCCTGAAGAATCACTGAAGTCATCAAGATACTTCGCATCTGCACCTTAAACTAGATATTGACTTTTCCAGCTGTAACTAAATGACACACTGCTCTCCACATGAGAGAAATCTAAGGAGAGCACTGGAAAAAGTTTGGGTGAAAATTAATATCTCTCAGGACAGTGTAGTAATTAGAAAGATGGACAACCAGGTTGTGCAAGGATGAGCAGTTGGATATCTTTCCTTAGGCAGGATGAGAAGCTGGATATCTTTTACTGTACAGAAAGTGGAAATTAAATCCTTTTTCAATGCCCTGAACAAGTAACCAGTAATTAGCAAGGGCTACCCCATTGTGGTAGTTAAAATATTACTGTGCATGAAAAATTTAATAGCTTAGTGTTTGAATTCAGGCAGGGGAGGCTCTCTGCAAATTTTTGGCTTATTCCCATGAAAAACTCCTCTTCAAATGTCCCATTTGTCCAAAGACAAACTCCAGGGCTCTACATGCCCAGCAATTCCAAGCCTAAGCCTTGTTTAAGCAGGTTCAGCAGCGTTACCTAAGGGAGTGAAGGTTGTGAGATCAGGACATTACCAGTGAGTAAGAAGGTCTAATCAGGAAGGAAGGCTGTGGTAATGCAGTTAGTTCAACCTTAAAGGCTGGGCAGGTACAGAGCAGCAATCAATGTGATCTCTCTAAGGACTGGAACCATATGTGAAAAAATTACACATACTGCTTCCTTCCTTGAACATCGGTACGTAGATCATAAATGCTCTTTAGTTTCTGGCCAAAATAGAAGACTTTTATGCTCCTGAGATAGCAGAAAGGAAAAGGAGAGGCAGTGACTAGAAAAACTCCCATGACATGTGTCATCTAAACCCAGATAAAATTTCTCTGACACCAGAACTATAATTACACTGATCAGACATCTTTAGCATCCTCCAGCTAATCTTAACCTCGGTCTTGAGATGAACATAAACCGCATATTAATGTGACTGCCACACTTGGAAGGGAAATGTGAAAATCAAATTATTTGTTTGAAGCTGTGAAGAAAATTAATATGGGGTCTATGCTATCAACTTGGATGAAGTTAAACCCCAACCCTTTTGTCTTATCATCTTGTCACATTTTTTGAGAAATAAATGTGTTTAAGGTAACAGACCACTAAGCTCTGTTGCAGACAGGGAATGTAAGCACGGAGAAACGCATAGGATGGATGGACATGAAATGAAGAATTGTAAAAAGAGAAAATATTGCAGGTATGGATTAGGTTTCCCAGATTTAGGAGTCTGGGGTTTGTCATGGCAGGCATATCCATACCTGTAGAGCAGACCACCCCTCTAGAGGGATGGCTATACATTAATCAGCAGCAAGATAGACCCTATGTGACATTCTGCTTGTGACAGCCTGGCAAAGAGAGGAGCTATGGCTGGAACAGAAGCCCCACGCATCTTGAGCTGCCTTGTTTATGCTTAAGAACTGCGATTTTCATTATTTTTATAGTCTCCTTCCTATAGCTAGACAAGCTGTAGAGGATTTCAGAATCAGTCTCTCCAGAAGTCGCTGTTCTGTCACCATTTACTCAATATATGTGGCTTGGTACACTCACATCTATCACCAGCATCAGGGCTGAACGGACTGCACTGCCCACACACCACAGTAGATTATCCAAGAATAATTCAGAGGGTAAGGCACAAAGCTGCAGTCTGTTTTCAGCCTGTGTGAAGGTTCTGTGCATGCTGTGAACACAGGCACATGGTCCAGATTAAAAGCCAACTCCTTGGAGTTATAACCATGTCTCTTCCTTAGCCCCAAGTCAATCCATTCTTCCTCCATCTTCATATACTACAGGAAGGTTATTAAATTTCTTCTGAATAGTTCAAGGAGATTGTAAAAAATCTTAATGAGTACAAATGGGGGTTTTTGCCTCAGAATATAGAAAGCTGGTGGTGATGTAATATGAAGTTTGTAGAGTAGGAAAGAGAGATAATGATGCCAGAAGTAACGAGAAAGGAGAAAGCATTCTCCTCTGCTGGATGAAAGCTTGGAAAGGGGCATATCTAGGTCAAGACTTGCAGGGGACGCCGTGAAATGAGAGCAAGTGTTAATGTAGCTGCTGCTGGTCTGTGGTGAGATTGGATGCTGAGCTGTATCAAGCAGGGATGTTTCTTGTGCCTAAACTGTGGGAACAGCTTCAGTCACAGCCTTCTATAAAAAAAGGCATTTCAGTTCTCCAGAACAACTTGTTCATGTCGTGAGAAGTACTTTTAATGGGTAATCAATCCCTTGCACAATAGTTTGCAGATTTAGCATTGTCCGTAGGGTGAGACTGATCATTCAGGACTGGGGGAATCTCCAAATTTCCATTGCCTGAGAAGTTCCCCTGATGCATAACTGGTCCTGCTTATATGGGTCTAGTGCCTTGATTTTTTTTCTTGGCACTTGGGAAAATATTGGCCCTCCCAACACCACTTCTCTGCCCTGGCAAGCATCATGACATTGGGCCTCAAAACCATGGGTGTGGTCTAATTTATTCAATTCTTCTCCTCTTTCCTCTGGTTGTTCCTGAACATTAATTGTATGGGGACTGGGGCAGGAGCAGTGCGTGCTCTGGAGGCTGCCAAATACAACGTATCCAGCCAACTGAAAAATAAAAAGGTCGGGTTCAAAAGTCTAAGCAAGAGAGCTGTAGGTTTTCCGATGGGTTTGACATCTCAAATGGTCTGATGGATGTTTCCTTTGTTTGTTCTGTGACCACGCAAAAGGACTATAGAAATGCAGACAAAAACCATGATCTACTACTCTTGGCTGATCTGTAGCTAACGTAACTGGTATTATTTATACTTTTTTATTATTACTTATGCCACATCAAAAGGTAGTCCTTCTCTATGACTAGCGCCCTTGACACTATTTGGAAATGCAAAATACACACAACTAATAAACAACTTTTGCCCTTATTCCTGTGATACCGTCTTTCAACTGTGGAAAAAAATATAAGGCACTTCCATTCTCCACCCAAAAGTCCACCGGGGACCCCTCAAAACAACCTACCTCTTGCTTCTTAATTTGAAGTCTAACAGGCATAGAGAAAGTATGTCCTCTGTATTTAAAGTGAGTCATACCATGGAGCACACTTCAGATAAAAGTGGGTGTGGTAGTTGAAGAATGGAGGGCAGGAAACAGATGTGTCTGTGGTTTTTCTGTCTGGTCAGATCGGTTAGCTGAGGGACTATTAATGAGGGCCTGGGATAGTTCTTTAGCTGGTGTAAATTAAGGCAGTCTTGCTGAAGCTATGTTGATTTACTCCAGCTGAGCATCAACCCTTTTTCTGTTTGCATAGGTCATTCGGAGTCCAATGCTTGACGGCTGTGAAAAGCTAAACCTTTCTATGCTTCATCTGTCCCTCTTCAAGTGAAAGCTCAGTTTAAATCATTGTACTTATCTTTCTTCTTTATCTTAATCAAATTTGGTAGTTTTGTTTTGTGAAATAAGAGAGATTTAAGGAGAGAGACTAAAAATCCACACCTGGGACTTCAGACGCAGCTGTATCTCCTTCGCAGTTCTGAAAGCTTGTCTAAATGTCAAAATAAAGAGGCAGTTTCTTTCCTTAAGACATCTACATTTGAAAGTGATTGGATAATTGGTTTCATTTAGTCCACGGGATCAGCACTGGAAGGAGAATGTAACAATTCTCTCTTCTGACTTCCTCAATTGACTCTTCAGCTCCTCTTTGGGCAAGCTTTCAGGTTCAACCTCTGCGTGTTCACTGATTATCCCGTCAGCGGTAAGGACACTGGGAAGCACCTGATGAAGAAACACAGGCCTAAGAAGGAAGATCCAAACTAAACAGAAGTGCGAACAGAGCAGCCAGCTCCACAGAACATTGTACAACTGCAGTGTTTAATTTTTTAAAGAAAGTTTTCCACTTCTTCACTTAAAGGCCACATCTGGCAAACATTGTAAGAGTGTTAACAATTAGAAAAATGAAATATCTTTGCCTTCAATTTTAGTTGACAAAACAAATATAAGAATTCCATTGATCCTTTTAACAGACTATTGTATTATTCTTTGTGATACAGTGAATTTCCAGCTTATTCTAATCTTATCCAATTAAAGGAAACTAAACTTGAATGGCAAATCATGAGGTCTCTGCCCACTCTGGATCCAAAAAAACTCTCATAAATACTTCTAGGAACTGCTTTTATCCTCTAGAGACTCAACAGGATCTGCTTAAAAATTGAGGGCAACTTTTTAGAAAACATGCTGTGGTGTCTTACATGGATGGACACCAACACTGGGATTTGTAAGAGGGAGTATTTGTACAGCCTTTATATCCCTTCACTGATTCTATTACCACACAAGGCCCTGTAGCGTGGGGCAGTAGGAGACCTGAATTATTTAATATACCCTTCAACTGTAGTGCCGTCTTAGGCATCACAGTAGGTGGTCTGAAAACTCCCTTTT
Source organism: Limosa lapponica baueri (assembly GCA_002844005.1). Lineage (NCBI taxonomy): Eukaryota > Metazoa > Chordata > Aves > Charadriiformes > Scolopacidae > Limosa > Limosa lapponica. The sequence continues at coordinate 132,437 of KZ506283.1, read as the reverse complement.
CAGTGTTGACTTAGGAGAAATAAGAGAAGATTTCTTAGGTTATTCTTGTCCGTGCTCCATTATTTAGGCAGACTTTTTCCAAAGCATCTTAAGTCTTCCCCAAGCTTAATGAATT
>KZ506283.1:87500-104501 GCA_002844005.1 Limosa lapponica baueri | reverse complement strand
AAATGGGAAAGGGAAGGATCCTTCCAGCCGGAAGAGGACAGCGGGCCCTGTCCAAGGTTCTAGCCCAGCTTCCCACCAGCAGCATTCCCCGATACCCTCACCCCACACCCCAAATTAGAACCATCTCAGAAGTGGCTTCAAAGTACACTGCGGTTTCAAGTCACATGACTGAAATATAGTCAAACACCTTGTTCCCGGATTCGGAATCAAATTTATTCATTGCGGGTTCAGCTTCATAAGAAATGGCAGTGTCTTTCTCCAGTGAGTTGAATAAGGATGTACAAACGAGAAGGAGAAACTAAAAGTAGGGCATGTTTGGCCTTCCAGTTTCTACTTCATCACCACTGTGTTTTTTTGGACATTGGGAAATTCAGAATAAGGAAAGGTCCAGACCAAGGAAACACCAGAAGTCTTGGCAAAGGACTAACTAGACAATATTTATATCAATACGTGCAAAGAAGAAGAGGCAGGTGGCTTTTCCTTGCCAGTGGTGAAAAGCTTGCATAGAACTAGAAATGGAAGAGGATGTTCAGATAGGATTTAATGATTAGCACTGAAGTCTGTCATAGCTGTCTATCGTGAGCTTACTTTTGGGCCTAGGACACAAAAGTCCTTTCAGTGGCTGGATTTTCATCAGGGCAAACGTCTGCTGGAGCAGAGCTCTCCTTGTCTGGAAAGGGCCCTGATGTTGCTTCCTCAGCTGCCTGCTGCTGTTTGTTACCAGCAGTTTCTTGGTCCAATATTGCTCCCTGGTTCAGCCAAAGCCACCATGGAATATCTAGAGAAAGTCCCATTTATATCAGACTAAAGATTGTTGAGGTTTCTAGGGTATTTTGTTCCCTGGTTCCTTTCAAAGCTCAACTTTTACGTATAATGTGCATAGCCAGGTTCCAGTATTTCCCCTGCATTGTGTTGGTCTTTCTGGGCAATTTACGAGGAGAGGAAGCAAAAAAATTATTTCTACTGGGAGTGCCAGGTGTTGGTCAGAATAACAGCTTTCGTTGGTGGCAACAACCACAACGAACTTTTCTTTCCATAGCCTGGGGAGAGATAAACTTGGCACAGCCTATAGACAACTTAACCATGATAATTTTGCTGCTTGAAATAACATCTGGCTTTGTATATTCCTTGAACCAGCCCAGCTAGAATTTAACCTATGTGTCTTTATAACTGAGTCACACCATGCTATTGATCTGACCGTTAATTAATGAAGAATATTTCATAGAAGACTAAAGCAATCTGAGTCAGTTGTATGCTGGTACAGTGAGAGCCAAGGTGCTTGCTGTAAAGAAAGCCTATATAGTTTAGTGGTTTATAGCTAGTCCTCTAACATATAGTTTTCCTGCCCAACTATGTTGAATACACTTGTTAAACAATTAGTTTGTGTGACCACATCTATGCTAATGAATTAAACAATGTCCACAGTACTGGAATTTAATTTTTTGTTGTTATTGGAATAGTCTGTAACAGGAACTCCTGCCTCACATTTCCAACTTATGGCACGGTTTGAGAGTTTGAATATTACTGGGTCCATACCTACTAGATAATCTGCACACATTCATTCTGTTTCAGAGGCCAGATTTGATTTGCCTAGATGAAGGCTGCTCTGTGGCATTTGGCCTCTATAACCAAGGCCTTTACACATTTAATATTTGAATGTAGACAGAGCCCATCTTTCTTTATAGGACTTATTCGATGGGGACATAGTTTTAGTTGGAGATTCTTGGAAAGGCATGGTAAACCTAATGAGACAAAAAAGGTTGACTTGACCAACATGCTTCTGTGTGTACCTACAAGGACAAGGATCTTTTCCTGTGTTCAAACACTTGAAGAGAGCAGAGGAGAGCAGAGAGGGTCCAGAAATAAGGACACGTGAAATAACAGCAGTAGAAACCTCCTTTGTGGTACATTGCTGACTATGTGCTGTGGACTTGAATACGCCTCTTGTGTTTACTGGGATGGAGCCCTCCTGTTTCCTATTCACTTGCACATCTCTCCTTAGCCTTTTATTTCCTGAGGTTTCTTTTACTGTGCTGCACTTATATCTGCTGCTGAGATGATGGTGGCTGCAGGCTGTCCCCAAGTCGTCCCTTCTTTCCCCTGGCCAGAACACAAGTCAGCAACAAGCACCTGAATTAAATATTCTGGTTGGTATTGGCTGTGTTCACTTCCTCTCCTAGGATGTGGAGCAATCGATTACCTCATCACTGAGCAGAAACAGCCTTGTTTCTGGATTTACACAAGCAAACCTTTCATAGTGCCTGGAGGTATTAATGTTCAGGGGAAAGGGCCAAAGTTTTCTTAGATTTTCCCCTTTTATTCCATGTCCTCGGGGGTATTCTGATACCCAGGCAATGGAAAGAGTGAGGCCTCCAGAAATGTTCAAACCTCCTTGCTGCAAGGTCATCTTCCCAGAATCATCTCCCTGTTGCTGCAGTGTGGGAAGGAGACAACATCCATTTTGCAGAGTGGCGTTTAAGATTTAGAGGCTTGAGGAAATGAGCAGAAATCTGTGAAAAACAAAAATAATTTAGGTCTCAAAGATTCACTGTTGCCATCTCCACTAAATGACTGTAGGCTGTCACTGTTCCCCAGCTAACCTTTCTTTTCCCACAACCTTTCTTTTCTTCATATTTCACTTTAGTTTTCTTGTACTATAAATTGAGTGGGTCTGGACTAAAAGTTGAAAGTAATTAACCTTTTTATTTCATGTATGTTGAGAAAGCATGGTGTTCTTCTCCAGAGGCATGATTCAGCACTGCTTTTTTATTTGCATGATTTTTTGTGTCACAGTAAAATCAGCTTGTGTTGCTGCTAAGTAGTGCATAGATGCCTATGGGAAAACTGCACTCAGAAGATCTCTTGAAGCAATATCTCTAGGGGTCAGGAATTACCAAGTTTTTCTTAAAACTTTCGCAACCCTGGACCTCCCAAGAGTCAGAACCAGCAAAATATCTTACTGTAATGACAGCTCTAACAATTAAATATATTAATTTCAAAGAAAAGTGATCTTGTGGTTCATAGGTTCCATGGAAAGTCAAATGATGTAGGACTTCTGTTCTGAATAACCTTCCCATGAAGAAATGTAAACAAGCCAAACTCTGTTCTCAGTCCCCCAGCAGAAGAGTAGTTTGAAAACTGTGCAATTTTAGATGTCTCTGATTCCAGCATATTTTCCAGCCTCTTTCTGTTCATCATGATTTCTGGCCCTGTTACCTAATGCACGTACTGAAAGGGGACATAACAGCCTAGCTACTAATTGCCTTGGCTCTGTAAAGATCTATTAGTAACTTAAGTTTCCTCTTTCTCTTTGCTTCAGCCTTTGGGGTAACCTGGTTGATGAGTTACCTCCATTAGGATGCAGGACTATTGAAGTATTTATCTTTTGCAGAAGATTCTACCTAAAAGACACTTCATTTTAATTAGGAGCATCAACAAAAAAACACATTGATAAATGAACTATAGCTCTTCCCTTCCTCATGCTGTTACCCATCTGGAACACACCTTAAACTGTCTTTTAAGTGACACCGTCTTAAGAAGTGTAGGTTATTTAATCTTCTGCTCTCTCCACACAGGATTTATTTGGAACACGAGAACTGTCTCACTCTTTCCAACCATATAGAGAACCTCTCCTGAATCATTTATTTCTTTTTAAGCGATCTCAATGATAAATTCTTCAGATGTTCAGATCATAGCCAGGTGAGGCATCCCTTAATTATTTTTCTTCTAGTATCCTCAAGAATTCAGACTTGCAAAGCCTGCTTGTGCAGGGAAGTTCCACAAAAGCTCATGTTCACTGAGGCTTGATGATCCCCTTCCCTAAGTCGTATGTGTGCTTTCCCCCCACTCTGTGTTACCTCACGTAAACATGACCACAATATGAAGAAAAATACAGCTAAAGTGGTAAAAGAGATTTATAGCCTCTGTGAAGTTCCCAGTTTACCAAAAATAGTAAGATTCTTGATATGCTTATCAATTCCCACACTCTACACAACCCACCAATCCAAATCTTTGTGAAACCATTTCACATTTTGCTTAACAACCTCACTAGGCACAAGGCAAAAATTAATTGGCTTCTGCAGTCTTATTCATTTGCTAGTTTGTAGATCATGACAGGAAGTTCATTTGCTGAGCTGTGGAGATCTGGCAAATGAAAGACCTGCTTCTTTGCTGCCCTGGTGAAATGCTAGAGCTTTTCCAGCTTGGGAGAGTGTAAACAGCTTGACAGCCACCATTTCTGCTGACACGCTGGGAACTGAACAAGTGGCCTCTAGAACTAAACCCAGAAATTGCTACAAGATGAGCTCATGCTCCCCAGGTAGAAGTCTAATGAACGCACGTTCTCTGAGCATCAGACCTTAATAAAGAGGTATATGACACACTTACGAACAAGATATCAGAGGGAAAAATGGTGAAAGGGAATGACAAACAACATTTTCTTTTGCCTTGTGACATTTAGGGGACTAATCTAGTGCTGTGTCTGAGGTGCATAAGTGCTTTCTCTGTTTAAAAGAGATGAACAACAGGTCTAGTGTCATAAAAGAACAAGTAATTAATCGGCTCAGAGTGTTTTATGTAAGCATTAAAGTTTTAAGTGCTTCGTATTTGTAGGGCTTGTTATTCCTGGATATTCCTTCCAAACCTGTTGAGAGACATGAAGCAAATTTCTGGAAAGCTTCCCTAGATTTTCTTAATGTAGAGCAAACCTTGTTGTGTGTCTGCTTGGCTTCAGTATCCCAAAGATCCTGTGCTGTAGCAGCATGAAAGGTGACTGGATTCCAACAACCTCTCATGTTTGTTTAAGGTTTGGGACTAACACACCCATCTGACTTAGTTTTTATTCATCACTCTCTACATGTTACACCCACCTCTTGCATTACACTCCCTATATAGGCCAATATTGCTTTTAAAATTAACTTTTTATAAGATATATAGAATGTGTTTTCATTTTCCCTCTTCTCCAGTGACACTCATCAGACATAGACTGGCGTGCCTGTATGGCCTCTTGGGGCCATAGAGTTATGCAAGAAAACCCCAAAATGAGTAAGCCTAAGCCCACCCAAAGAGCGAGGACCGATATTTATCTCCTGCTGGACTGAGGTGAAGTGAAAATCAGTCAACAAAAATTAATTACAACTTAATTTGGTAGGAGAGGATTATCAAAAAGCAAAGACAGAACTGAGGCCATAGCTGTAAGATGACGGTTACAGACATGGCTATCAATGACAGAAGTAATAAAAATAACTGTGTTTTCCAGATGAAATGAAGCAGTCAGTGCCTAAAAAGGTGAGAGAGCCTTGATTCAATTGCCTGAGCAAAGGTAATTGCTGTAATGTTCTACTGTACTTGACTTCGCCTTCAGTGTCTAGTTTCTGTCCTTTCGTCTGCCTGTGTGTTATGACCACATCCCTACTCCCCGCTGAGATGAAACGTCGCTGTATGCTATTCTACCTTCCCTCATTGCTATGAAAGGGAAATGAGGACACAGACATCACAAAGCGTGATGTGTGGACCTGGACTTTAGGTCACACCTTGGAGTGTGCCAGTCTTGCATTTTAGGTGTGACGCGGGTGACCAGTTTAGTAACTTCCAAGAGAAAGACCTGTTATTAAACTTTCAAAAGTTAATAAATATCATTATTGAGGTTGCTTTTGGCTTTATGTTTATAGATTATGATTAAGTCTTTTATTATAAGAACAGAGGCTTTCCTTCCTTGCTCACAGGATTTCTGACTCATTCAGGTGGCTGGATTGATTTAGATATAGGGTTCATTAGTGAAGACTACTGTTAGTAAAACTCTAATGTTTTTTGGATCTTTTTTGCAGAAACTGAAGTGTACAGAGTTTGAAACATGGGAAGAAAAGAGAAAATAATTTATTGCTGCAGCTACCAAGAAGCTGAATTTTGTCCGTGTCTATGCCCAGAATTTTGATACGTTGATGTGTAAGTGACTGTAAATCTTTTGTTTCCAAAGCTGGAGTCTTGCAAAAGACCTAGAATTTACTTCGCAGAAGCACCAAGAACTCCCAGCAGTTGTTGAAGTCGGGGAGAGATGTTCTTGAAACAGTGCTGAACAGTGACAAAGCTTCTGGAAAATCAAGCTGGAAGAATCAGACCAGTCTCATCTAACTACAGGTACCTCAACTAGAGAGTCTAGTTCTGTAAGAATCTCTCTTCAGTCAAAGAAGAGACACACAGACCTCCAAATCAATCCAACTCAGGCTGTAGAGAGTCATGTATCTCCTAACTCACCTTTGGAAAGCCTATCAGATCCCTAATTTAGATAAATCAGTTCAGGGTGAGTTAATTCAGGTCATAGTACCTGAATCCAGCCTCCATACCACATGGAAACTTGAGTCTTCTGTTTTCTTTTGCCTTAGTTCCCCACTACATAATGCTGTATCCTCATTTGCTACAGAAACCGTAAAGATATTATCTTTGAGGCTTCTTAAACTGCTGTGTAAAGTAAAGGCTTCCTACTTCAGAGCAAATTTTGAGTGGTGCACTATGAAAAATGCATGGGACAACGTGTTGCACATGAAGAAAATAATGGATAGCTGGTTAGTGAGTCCTTGGCAATCTCATGATTATGAGGTTGACATTTATCCCGAATAACACTCTTTTAAAGTAGCTCACACACACGTCTTGCACATACCCCAGCACGTGAGTACTCAGAGAATTGATACATTAGCATCTAATATCCAAGTCGTCTCATTTCTATTATTTAGGATCATATCTGTGTCCCATTTGCTTTGACCCTAAATTGTAGCCGACACCTGTGTCACAGCTCCCTGATGACAAGCCATGAGGAATTCCTTATTCAGTGATCCATATATTTCCATTTTAGCTGAGCCAGAAAGACTCAACACACCTTCAAAATAATCACACTTTCCTAATGTATTTTTTCCCCTCTATCAGCATATGCACCCCTTTCCCTGGGAGGGTGTTTGGCTGTCACTTCTGTTTGCATAATATCTCTGAAGGGAAGTTTATCTTTGTTTTATCTTGATGATGGCATTATCTCTTGACTGTTGTTGAGCAGAAAAGGTGCCTGTTAAAGGCATATTGTTTCTGTAGAGCTGAACGAGGGTGATGGTTCTCACCCTAGAAAAAGTCCCACTGAGCAAATGGTTATATTCTTAAAATAGCTTTCAGGAGCTCGCTGTCTAACGGATTACTCAGCATTTTAAACAGAATCCTTTTCATAAGAAAGCAAGCTCCAGTAAATTCAACCACTGCCTCTTCCTTGTAAGTTTATTCTAAAGCAAACTCTCTGCTGCAGGCATCAGAATTCCTGGGGACTGCCTCATGCAGGGGTTCAGACACTGCTTTGGGGAGATAAAGTTCCTGAAGCCATGGTCTCTGATACAATCAAGCCTTTTTACATTACATAGCTGGTACAGAAGAGCTGAGTCTTGACTGTACTAATACATCCAAGAATAGCTTGCAGAGGATGGGAGGAGTGTAAAGCTGGCAAAAATGCCTTTTATGCCAGTCATCCTCTATTGCTGTGTTAGCAAGGGACATGTAAGTACAAATGGCAGGCTCCAGAGACTTACTCGTGCCTGTATCGCAATGAACCTTTATTATTCTACAGCAATAGAGAGAGTTTCAGCAGGCCTGGAATCCATAGATGTGCTAACACAGTCTTAGGAATAATTAGATCCATCATTTTTTTGCCACATCATCCTACTTGCATCTGGTGGTATAAGCAGAATATATATCTATTTGAGAGAATTAAGATCATAATTTTTAATATTAGGCATTGAGAATATCAACTGGAAAACCTTGGTCAAGTCATTTCAAGTCCTCAGTGCCTCAAGTCTTACTCCCTGGGGTAACCACGCTTGCTTTTCTCCTTTCTTCTGGGAGGATGTGGACAGCGGTTCCCAGACTAGAAACAAGAAGTGGAAGTGCTCTGATTTCCATGTCAGCAGACAGGGGTGACCCTATCTGCCAGGCAGATTAATTGCATTTCTCAAGCACTCAACACACCCAGCACTCCATGAAAGATCATCCCTGGCTGCTTAGACAGTCCTACTTTGCCACCACTGTGGTGATGTAAAGTTGTGTCCCCTCATTTCATTGTCTCAGACTGGCAATCACTGTCGGTGAAAGTAATCAAGGTCTTATTCAAAGCCTAATTAATGAAGTCACACTAGTTGTGGGTATGAGAGTTAATAAAACGGTGTCAAGGAAGGTTTCTGTGCAGTGGAACACAATTATCTGTGGTCTTTGAAAAGGCACTGGTGTGATTTTACCCCAACTACCACTTTCCAAAACAATTTCTGGCCATGGTTCAGAAAGTACCAAGAGCCAGAGGCTATTTCCAGGCAGCAGCTTGTAGGCAGCCAGAAGGCTTTAGAACTGAAGACACTGCCACGTTGTCATGGTTGTGTCACGGTTTGCATTACTAGTTACACTAATGCAGGTATTTGGGGGGAAAAATAGAAAAAGAAATAAAAAGAAAACCTGAAACTAAGACAAAAATCCCTCATGTTTTGCTATTGTAAAGCTCCAGATTAGCTAAACTCACTTCTGACTTTGTGAAAAGGGACTTTGCAGGTTTCATTGAATAACAGGAAAAATCAGGAGCCCAGGTTGCAATAATTGTGGTTTTATCTTTTGAGTGTCTGCTCCTTTTGAGGACTGTCTTTCATAGAGTTGGTCAGAAACTATTTCTGTTAAAACATTTTCCTGACAGGAAATGTGGGTTTTATCTAAACTGACAGTCTTTCCATAGAAAATATCATTAATGATGAAACGTTTCAATTTTCCAATGGGACTTTTTTGACTTCTCGGCTATTTCAATTCAGCCAGGGATTTAAACACTTCTGGGGATGAGCTTTCTCTGGGACACAGACTGTCCTCCTGTCTCTCATTTTTAGAGCACCCCAACAAGTCTTTGATGAGAAATTCTCAATCACAACACAATGTGGGCCACAAGTGCAAACAGCTGATTGCATTGCAAGGAGACAGAAGCTTTAAAGGTTGATTATCCAAAGAATAAGATTTAGAACCATACTAAAATTCCAAGTTTAGGACTCTTTTGCCTGCACCGCTTAAGGTGAGATACTTCTCCTCCTGAACCAGGCATATTTTAACTAACAGCTGAGGTGTTTACTCTAATGAGAGAGTTCCCAACTTAGACTTAGAGGTCTGCATTTTAAACACTTGAAGTTAGCAGTGATGAACCCTTGTCTTCAGCTCCTTTGAAACCTCTCAAACTCACATCCCATGTTTAATTGGCCAGTCCTTGGGGCTGCTCACACACAAACAGGATCAATAGATTCCCAGACATAGATTTCCATGAATACCTTGTATTGGTGCATTTCTTTTCATGTAGCTGTGAATTAAATGGCATTTCTCTCAACCTCCACCAGAGACTGAATGTATTGTATGTTCCCCTGTGATTTGTAAAGGGTTTGGAGATAAAGGCAGTCCTAGCATTCAATCTAGGTGTTGCTCTATGTGTTTTTACCTTCCAACTTCTCCAGTTTGATCCTTGAGGAAGTAATCAAGATGATCAGAGCCATAGTAGAACACTTAAAGTCTCTGTCAGATTAATGGCTTATTTAATTCACTCTGGTTTAAAGCATCTAAGCATAGACAGGGTTTTACAGTATCCCACCCATGTTGGCGTATTCTTCCCATGGCAGTTAAATAGCTGTGCATGAAGCCAGGTTTTCTTTAAACTTCATCTATAATTATTTTGTAGGAGTTCTCTGTTGCCTGAAAGATCCTCTCTCATTCTTCCATTATTTTTTTTACACCCTCTCCTCTTTTCCTGACATATTGTGTGTAATGGATGCAGCCCAGACCAGAACAGGAAGCCTCTTTTGCATGTCTCCAGCCAGGCTTAGCGTACCCCCCATCGGATTGCAAGAGGTTGGATCCCCCACGCGGGTGTATTAATCATGTTATGAAGGGAAAGCTCTATATTGCTGTGACATACAATACAAAGGAACCTTGGCACATCAGGAAGTGGGAAGGCAGTTTTGGCACCAGCCTTGGTAAAAGCAAGTCACATTGCTGTCTGTAGCTCAGCCTCATACCCAGACAGTGAAGACCTGAAATCATATCTCTACTTGTCTGGCTAGAGCTTCAGGCACGCAGCGTATTTACCACGGATGAAGTTAGAGGCATGAATAACAAGCAGCTGTTTAGGACATGCTCACCTTAATTCTTGTGGCATTTCCAAAGGCTTATTGCATCAACCCTGCCAATTTCAAAGAAGGAATTTCCAGCTTATGACGATCAAATAGAAATGAGATTAAAACTTTTGAACTAGATGCTCAGAATTTTAGAAATGCAAAGCTGTTAGTATTAGATACATGTCATCCTATGACTTCCTCCTAGTTCTCAAGCATTTCGTGTCCCTTAGTGACCATCGAAACAGCTTTGTGAAGCAGGCTGACAGAATCATTTTCTGACAAAAACAACATTTTTAAAGTGTTTGTGAACCCAAGGATGGGAACCTGGGATAGCTATATGTATGGATTTGCATATAAGCCTCACTGAAAATTTTGGAGAGTTAGGAACTATGGGAATAGGGCTAAGCAATCTTTCTTTCAAAATCAAGGTAAAATTGTGTTTGGTTTAAATAACACCCATTGGCAGAACTGTTGAATCAAAGTTATGTGTTTACCTGTGTGTGTTTGTCCATATGTGTGGGTCTACCTGTGTGTCAAATGTTATACCACCCCCCACCCAAGGAATCCCAAATATTTCATACTGCTGTCAGTGTTCAGAATTTCTATTTGACTAACAGACATCCTTATTACCTAAATTTAGTTGCGAAAAGTACTATTGAGGTAGTAAAAATGAGTGACAAGCTGCTAACCGCTCACCATGGGTTGGAAGGTGGTTTATAGATGACAACTTAGTTTTCCTTAATCTAAGCTATAATTATCTACACAAAAACTATTTTTCAAAGCTAAAGAATGGATTTTCTTTCACTTTGACTTAAAAAAGCTTGATGGGAAATAATACTGCATAGCAAAATTCTTATTTGAAGAAACTTCAGAAAAAGGAACTTTTATTTTTAAGTGTGTGGGTTTTTTTCTTTTTAATAAGCAACATTTATGAAAGGCAAATGTTTGTAATTAAACTAAAATGTTCTGTTTCATTTCAGGAAGTTGACTAGAAAGGGAAATTTTCAAATTTCCCACCATAAATAGTTGGTGAGAAGCCATTGCTTTTTCAGCTGAGAAGTCAAAGACTGGACCCTTATTCTGATGAAGCTGTTTCATTTTTCATGGGATGACCTTATATTAAGTCACTGCACTGTCAGGATCCAGCAGTCACATGAATTAGCAAGTGCACAGAACCATGCAGCTGCAGGACTCTTAATTGACCTGGACTACACGCCATGGACCAGTGGTCCATATGGAAACAGGCAGCTACAGTCCTCTTAGTTGCTTCTGTATGTCTTATAGAATTGTAGAATATAGAATGGTTAGAGCTGGAAGAGACCTTAAAGATCATCTAGTTCCAACCCCCTGCCATGGGCAGGGACACCTCCCACTAGACCAGGTTGCTCACAGCCCCAACCTGGCCTTGAACATGTCCAGGGACAGGGCATCCATAGCTTCTCTGGGCAACCTGGGCCAGTATTTCACCACCTTCACCCTCTCTTTCAGTTTAAAACCGTTACCGCTCATCCTATCACTCTACTCCCTCATAAAGAGTCCCTCCCCACCCCTCGTGTAGGCCCCCTTTAGGTACTGGAAGGCCGCTATAAGGTCTCCCCGGAACCTTGTCTCCTCCAGGATGAAGAATCCCAACTCTCTCAGCCTGTCCTCATAGCAAAGATGCTCCAGCCCTCTGATCATCTTTGGGGCCTCCTCTGGACCTGCTCCAACAGGTCCATATCCTTCCTGTGCTGAGGACTCCAGAGCTGGACCCAGTAATTGGTGTCTCAGCTCTTGTCTTACTCGAAGGTTTGGGTAAGTCATGAAATCTTTGTAAGGCAGAGTTGAATGCAGCATTCTGTGCTTTGAAGAGCAGAGCAAGCAGAGGCATAGTGGTGAAAGGTTCCCAATTACTGGGGATAGGATTTATGTGATTTTCTGGCATTTGATACGTTTGAATATCTCACCTGAATATATCACCTCTGAATTGATGTTTGGAGAAGCCCTTCTACTAAAGCTACTGCTAAACACAGGTGGAAGGCAGCAGAGGGGTAACACTGATTTCTTTTTCTTTCTCTCTCAACACAGTGCATTAGAAACTAAATTCCTCTGATCCAAGCAGCCACACTTTTGTGAAGCTTTCCTGCTCGTCAGAGCTGCTCCATCCACAGGAGCAGCACGGCGATGAAAACTCCCCCTGCCTGAAGGGTAGAAACAAGCAGAATTTATGATCCATCATAAATAAAACCCTGTTCATTTTGCTGGCTTACATGTGTTTTTCATCGCAGAAGATTCATCGAATGGCACATTTCATGGTGTAGTTTCTCAGTCCAAAGGAAACCACGTTTAATGTAGTGTGTTAAATAAAGTGTTTCTCTGACTCAGATTTCTCTTTCTTTCCAGTTCATGCCAATTGGCATGGACTGGGTTCTAGAAGTCAGATGGGCAAAGCCTGTTCACGTTGTAATAACTTTTCTTAAGAGCTACTCCAAAGTTGTCAAGCTCCAAAAGGAACCTTCTTCAAGATTTATACAGTGGGGTTATTTTTCCCTTTTTTTTAAATAAGAACAATCAAACTTTTTTTCTTTTATTTTATTTCATTTTCTCTCATTGCCTTGCTTTTTCTTTTTTTATTTAACTGCCTTTTGACCCTAGTTAAAATCCCCTAGTCCAACCCCCTGCTGTGAACAGGGACATCTTTCACTAGATCAGGTTGCTCAAAGCCCATTCCAACCTGACCTTGACCATTTCCATTGATGGGGTTTCCACATTTTCTTTGGGCCAACAATTCCAGTCTTCCAGATCTGGAAGATTACTAGATAATTGCTAATATATTCCAGTCACACAAGCTGATCTTGTCTTTAAACTGAGTATAAACATTATACCTAAATCAAGTAAGTCTGGAGTCCAGAATTTGTGCTTTTATCTCTGAGCACAGATCACAGTTATAATGATGAAAAAAGAAAACAGAAAAAATGCTCATGGCACTCATCATAATATTTCTCTGAACATTTTTATTTAAATATTCTCAAACTTGTAAAGAAACAGTATTTATTGTCATTTTTTTAGAGACCAGCTCTGAGTATTTTCAAAGTTGTTTTTTTACCCTAATAAAAATAAGACCCAGTGACTAAACTCATTCATTGAGATGCTTACTATCACAGAAGTTATCACTATAAATAGGCAAGACAGATCAAAGAAGTGCCAGTATCCCCATTTAACAACTGCATCTTAGAAAAATTAACATCTGGCCCAATGTCACAGGTACCATGAGCCTGAACCAGGAACTTAAGCCCAAACTAAATCCGTCAGGGGACTGATCTATCCCTAATATAATTTATTTTCAGGTTAAAAAAATGTATTTCTGAGAGTAATTTAAAGCATCTCCTGCAGTAATTCTGCCAGAATTATGTCCAGATTTCTATGAAATAAAAAAATAAAACACAAAACACATATCTACATGTTTGGCACAGTGCAACAACCATTGTATATTTTATTTCTTCACAGTTCACACACAGTCACCAATATGAGCACACACACTCATACCTCTATGGAAGGGGAAGATAAGGCAGAAAACACGTTGGGTTTGGTACCATGAAACACTGGCTTGGAGCTAGCAGCTAAGAAATAAAGGAAGCCTTTCTAAACTTCAGCTTGTTTTGCTATTTTAAATAGCTGTGATCATAAAAGTTCAAATAGTTTTGCAATTTTAAATATCCATTCTCAGCATTCATTATGAAGTTATTCACAGTAGGATTCTTTCTTCCATGATGTTTGTACAACACCTATCTAAAGGGGACCCTACTCCTGCTTAAGGCCTTCAGACCCAATTGCAATACAAATAATGAATTATTTGAGCAATGCCATTGGTTTTTTTTTCCTGGGAAGATGCCATGAGGAATAGCCACATATGATAAATCCTTTTTGCAGTGTCAATCCTAGGCTCTTCTGAGTGTAAAATGACAGCAAAGTGTCCCATAAAGCAAGGTGGTGGTTGGTTTTCCCAGCCAGCATAGCTCCATGATAACAAATAAAATAAGCACGAAGGTGTTATTGTATGAGTGCTCAAGGCCCGTGTGTGGCCACGGCCACCTCAGTAAGACTTTCCACTGAGTCTGACACTGGGGGTGTGTGTGATTTGCTTGAATAATAGAGTGTTGGTGGAGCGAGGTGGCGATTAACTAATCTTGGGTGTGTCTTCAAAGGGAATGACTGTTCAAAGGAGAGACTTGCAGGGAGAGGGGAATGGGAGCTGAGAGGAGAAGAGCAGAAAGGAAGGAGGTTCTGCAAAAGACAAGACTAAATTGTCAGAATGTTCCCTTCTGGCCTCAAAACAGCATCTCTCTTGGACAGGCAGAAGCACAATGAAAAGCTATTTAAAGATGTTTAGCTGATAGTGTCACAACTCCTGGAATTTTTTTGGTACTTCTCCCTTTATATCTTTGTTTAGTAGATAAATTTTTGATCTATGGTGCAGTGACATAACTGGAAAGCCTTGACATTGTTGTCGTTAAGACAGCATGGAGTGTTCTGAGAAGAGCTGCTGGAAAAAGAACAGCTTTCTCAGGCAAAAACATTAAAATGAAGAACCCATCAGTATTTATTTCACTTAAATGTACCTTTCCAAAAACATTTTCTGATGAAGAATTGAAGCTCAAGCTGATATTTACTTTCCTGTTTTCTGCATTGAGTCAGTTAACATCATTCCTATTTCAATGAAAAAACTTGGGGTGTTGTGTTTATTTTTAATTTTTTTTTTTATTTCTACCAAAATCTCAGGATCATAGAATAATTCAGATTGGAAGAGATATCAGGAAGACATGTTGTCAAAACTCTAGCTTTTCAGGCAGCCCTGACATATTTTGTTATATTTAAATTAGAGAAACACCTATTTTCATTATTTTTTTCCTTCTAGATTGAAAAGTAATTTTTCATCGAAGAACTATTCAGTCACAATTTAACTTGAAAAATGGTTATCTCCAAATTCAGGTCATCCATGTTTTTCAACAAAATATTGCATAATAAGCTGACTTTAGGTCTCTTACTGCATGATTTCACAGGTCATTTAATGCTGTTCATAGAGTTTATGTCAAGTAATGCATTATTTCAGATCCATACATTTAGGTATTAGCAAGTAGGTGTCCAGAGTTTTCTTTATAACTAGTGGAGATCAAGAGTAGGATTCAGTTACCTAAATATAGGTATCCAGTGTCTTATTTGATGCACTGGTCTTGTAGACATTCAAGGTACCTTGCACCATCACATTTCATCTGAGTTGACAGGTATGACATGGGACGTAGGAAAGACCCAGCCCTATGAAGAGGCAAATAAAGGCCAAATAAGGTACCCTGAAGTGCCTAAAATGGCAGAGTTTAGGAAAGTTAATCCTCTGTTTTCTTCCTTTCTCCTTCCCACCAACACAGACAGTGAAGCCAAAAGAATAGCTTAGCTCCCCAAATATTGGTGTCTCCTTAAACTGAATTTCATCCCTGTCTTTCAAAACTGAGAGAAAAAAGTGCTTTGTCTCAGGCTAAAGAAAAAATCTTCATCCTTTACTTTGGCATAAATTTTGCATCTCAGATTCTGCATCTTAATTTCATCCAGGAGAAATGGCTATAAACTACAATCTGTAGTCATTTTGAATGGAGCAAATATATTTCCCTAAATTTTTCTTGGTGGAAAAACAAAAGACAACTTCTTCTTCATGACAGAAGTGAGATTTGTTTTCTTCCAGTCCTCAGGAACCTCTCCTGGTTGCCACAAACTTTCAAAGATTGCCGCCTTGCAATATAATCAGCCAGCTACTTTAGGGCTCATGGGTGTGCTAAAGAATCCCCCTAATTAAGGGATCATCATAAGGGAGATCTAATTACAGTTCTCAATTTGAAGAAACATTACAAAGAAAACAGATCAAAACATTCCCTGTAGATTTTAAATAGAAAAACAAGAGACAACCACTACAAAGTCTAACCTGAGACATTTAGTTTGGACGTAAGGGGAAACTTTCTTTAGGAGTGTAGTTCAGCACTGGACAATGTGACTTGGAGAACTTGTGGAATGTCCATTCTCAGAGATTTTCAAGATGGCTAGACAAAATTAAAGCCTGACCTGATCTAGCACTGATTATCACTTGATTGCTCCAAGGAGTTGAAGAAGTTTGGACTAGAGACCTCCAGTTGTACCTTCCAACCAACATTTCTACAAATACATTATTCAGGAGACACAGGGGAGGTCAATTCAATTTGCAGAGTCATGAAGAAATGGTTTGGGATTTTTGGAAGAGGTAAGGGAGCTGGGTTCTCAGCTCTTCTCTTTGATTATCTAACTTCTTTCTGTAGGTTCTTGAAAATCCCCTCCACTGAGCTGGCAAAATTATAGTGAGATATTCCAGCTAATCCTAGCAGAGCATGTGGCTAAACCCTACCTATATCCAATGTCAATTAGATATACTATTTCCTTTGAAAATCCCATTCAACATCATAGCTACATATATATATAGTCTACCGGTAATCAACTGCTTACAAAATATTAGCATGAAAAAGAAAGCAAGCTTTACAGAGTAACGTGTGGTTTCTGTAGTTCAAAAAAAGATGTAGGAATATGAGAAGTTGGAGAACCAGGGTTTGAGAAGAAATCAAGGAGAATGGATTCCATAGGAAATTTGTATCTGTACTCTCTGGAGAAGAAGAGAAGTAAAAATATCACCCAGCTGTAAATCGGCAGTCTTTGCCTTACTTGACAGAACATCTCAGTCACAAAAATGTAAAGCTGGTGCTTCAAGAACTATTTAATCTTTCCTTCTCCTTCCCTCTCTCTTTGAAAAAAGGTCTTATTTTTCTCTTTTCCTTTCTTTTTGTTTTTCTCTCAT
>KZ506283.1:22470-44646 GCA_002844005.1 Limosa lapponica baueri | reverse complement strand
TGTAGCCACCGATGTCCAGCCAGTGGATCTCTCCGAGCACTCCAGTTCCAGGGAGAAATGGCATTCGCAGCCACTTTTTCCTGTTAGCATAGTTTTCTTTAAAGAAAAGCAAAAGTAATAATGTCCCACTCGTCTCTGGCTAAATTTTGGATTGTTTTATACATAAATATACACATAAATATACAATTTGTCCTATGATGATTACACTTCTAATTACAGCATACAAATCTTTCTTGGATTTTTTTGGCAATACCTGCAAGGCAACGGGCTTGTAAAAATGGGTGGGTCTGTTTTTCATGTTACGTGCGTGTGTGTTTTGTTTTCCAAACCAAGCTGAAAGCCTTGTTGCCTGGGCCTTGCCCTTGCCCTACTGGAGAGCTTCTGAGAAACGGCAGGAAGATAGGAGCCCTTGTGAAGGGAAGCAGCACCGCTGATACACCTCAAACTACACAGTCCCGCAGTGGAAAACATTGCCGTGCAAACTGTCATCACCAGAGGCTGATAACGAAGACACAGGCTGGAGTTTGTAGAGTGTGGAAGGCAGCGAGCTGAGAGGAGGAGCAGTGAGGCACCAAATGTACCAGTGACTGGTTACATAGTTAACTCTTGCTGGACTCACTGTCTGTCTGGCCAGACCTCATTTCCCCACATCTCTCGCCTCCTCTCCCCTTCTCCCTCCCAGACCACCTTCTGAAGTAGGACCTTTATCCCACAATGCTCACTACACCCACCCAAAACAAGACTTCAGTGCTACGAGCACTATCCTCTCCACCTGTCTAGCATAACTCCATCGCTAACCAAGAAGATGTCTCTTCCCCTCCTTGAATTTCTTCTAGATTCATGGTGCAAACCAGGACCTTAACTCCATCTACCCTTCCCCATGCTTGAACTGTTAAAAATTCAGACAGCTGATATTGTAGGACTCCACTCCTTCCTAGATGCTCCCGGTCCCCAGCTCACAGCGAAGGGATGAAGTAAGAAACATCATAAGAGAAATCCATGTCAATTAGCGCACTCTGGGATAGTCCATTCAATCACCACTGTGGGTCCATTCAATCACCACCATTCATCATCCCACTATGGAAACCTGATGACACTCTGATGGGCATGATGTTATCTCGCAGAAGGAATTTGCTTTGGTGAATCAACATGTGAAGGATTTGATGGAAAACACTGACACCAACTCAGTTTCAACCAACTATATTTGATGTAAACAAAATAAACCCCATGTATTTTAGACCTTGGAATACCTAAAAATTGCATAAAATGGTGATTAAACCAAGTCTACTTTGGGCTTCAACCACTTGGTAGATGAAAAGTTGAAATATTAGTGTGGCTTGTCAGCAGCAGTTGTTGTGGAAGGGTCCAAGTCCTAAACTGAGTTATGCCAATCAGGAGCAAAGTAGATCACAACTGGCAGCAGATTTTGAACTGATTCTGGAGTAAATGAACCTAAGAACTCAGCTTGAAGGCAGTGGCCACATCTCCATCTCCTGTTGCTTCATTAAGAAGACTGTGTCACAGCAGTTTGTAAGAAGCTTCTATTGCCTAATAAAGACACTTTATTAGGCAATAGACACTCACCTAAAGAGGTGAGTTATGGAGAGAAAAAGCAAAACTAGGAGGAGTTTTGGGGTTCCTCAAGGGAGAAGGGAGAGAACATGGTCTTGTCAGAGAGTTCCTGGGTTATACTTCTATTCTGGTTCCCCTTTCTGTGACCTTCAGTAAGCTCCAGATGCCACCTTCTACCAACTCCACACCAGAAGCAGTATTGTAGCATTGGCATTAGACACATAAACTGGATTCAGTTCCTTCCTAGAATGATCTGTTGCAAAGACAGCAACCAACTCAAAGCTATAGGCAGGATGTTTTAATTCAACTCACCTTTAAAACAGTGTTCAAGCACCAGGCATGTAGATAAACTGCTGGTGGTGGACAAGCACAATGCTTTTGCCCTCTCAAGCCCATGTTTCACAAAACATTATTGATTTGTTTAGACAGAAAAATAAAACTCAGGTTTATTGGAAGTTTATAGACACTTGTTCATCAATTATTTCCCAGGGAATTAGCTGCCTATATATTTTATAATAAAGATGTATGTGAACCAGGGAAATTTTCCAGGAAATAAATCTTGGAACTAAAAAATGATGGCAGATTTCCTAATTCATCACTTACTTATTCCACCAAAGAACCAGCCATTAGCCTATGAAACAGGAAATACTTCAGCATGTGAAGAACAAACAGTTCCACAAAAAAGTGAGATACTATATCATGTTTATAAAACCATCCACGGACTTAAATGTTTGAAAGATTGGGGATGTATGCTGCTAAAAGCGATGTTTTAGTGCACTGGAAGCTGGCATTTTGTTCCTGGAGTGACAGCAGGAGGAATTCAGAAGACAAATATGCACACGCTCACCATGCTGCTTCTTGATCACTTGAAGTGCGGAGTTATTTACTGGATGTAATAAAGACCACCTTACTCATACAGATATGTCCCCAAAATCAGTTTGATCCCATTTCCCTCCTTCCTCCCTCTGAGTCACTGCTGGTTTTTAGTGAAACCCCATTGCTCTTGGCTCGTTGTTCTAGCACACCAAAAAAATTTGGAGAGCTTCACTCTTTCTCGTAGCAGCACCCACCGTAATTGTTAAAAGAGAAAACAAAGCAACCGGAAGTTTTTAGTCCATATGAAATATTGAAGGTTAGTCTCGTAGTCATCCAAGCTTCTCTGCACAAGCAAATTAATTTGCTCCCTTATGATTGACACGCATTACTGGCAACATAAACCAGCTCTTGGCTGTCAACTGGAGCTTGAAATCAGTTGGAAATTATGATAACTGCTGTTATAAGCTGGAAGGTCTGAGAGAGGAAATTCTGGTTTTGTTAACACGACAACAACAGCACAGCCAATCTGAAAAGGGATTAGGGGCACGTCAAATCATTGGGGAGGGCTGTGGTGTTTTGAGAGATGGCGAAGCAGGAAAAAGGAAAGAGTTAAGAGAATGCTGGGATACCCCATGAAAACAAACAGACAAAAACCATAAAATCCTCCCTCCAGCAGCAACAACCTCAAAGCTTTAAATGTGCAGACTATATAGGTGGCAAGTTGGTAATTGAAGCCCATGCCAAGACCAGAGAACTTCCAGCCAAAACAGATGTGGGTTTATAGAGGCAAAGCAAGCCTTTAAAATGGGCCTAGGGAATTCCAAATTCAATAGTATGTCGATATAAACCTGAAGACATGAAAATGGGATCTGAGCTTTTAAAATGAAAGAACTAATGAAGTGGTGTTTTTATGTGTCACAGCCCACATTCTGCTTTACCAAAACACAGTGGTCCTCTCAAAGCATTAACCCTGATTTTTCACCTTTGGATCACAGGGATGTGGCCTGAGAAATCCCTGTGCAGAACAATTCGGCGTTCTGACATCAGCAGCATCATTACTGTTCCCTCAAGGTATTGTTTTATGCTACAGTTAGACCACACAGATTGCACTTGCTCATGAAAGCTGGGAATAATATGTCAGGGACCAGATTTGCAGACTTTGTTATGTGCATGAAGTCAGTGGAGCCAGGCACACACAAAACCCAAGAAGGGACATATACACATGCAGACACCCACATTGCACATCTACACTCACACACACATACACACCCCAACACACACAGCTGTACACTCTCACAGTGGAAAGGTTTGTCCAGTATAACAGAGCTATCGCTTTGTCTACCGATACTTAAATGTTTTCGTCATCAAGAAAATGATGGTTTTACTTTACAGCATTTTGCATATCATAAAAATATAATCCCTGCCACAAAGAGCCCATAGCCGTGTAAAAACAAGGGGAATGTGGAGAGGACTCAGCATTCATTGAGATGGGGAGAGAAAGATAGAAACCTTGCCCATCTGCATTGTTTTATGTTGATTCTTAAATGTAGATGTGGAGAAAGGTAGTCAATCTAAGATTATCCAAAAGATTTGAGATAGAGCTGGAAAAAGGCTACAACACTCCTGAAATCCCAAGATGTGCCTTGCCCCAAAATATTAGACTATGCTATTATTTATGATAAATACCACTGGCTGCATACTGGCAATGAATGGATAACTGTGATATCTGCAATTGCCTTGTGTTAGCTCCAGAACTTCCTCCACTGAGAGTAGACACCAGAATAGAAGTGGAAGGGGAGACCGTAGCCCACTGGAAACCATAAATAATCCTTGATGTATTTCCACAATGAGTCTGTAAATGTCCTCTTCAAGGTTGTCTAGCTACAAATGAAGTCACTGGAGCAAATCTGAGGCATCAACTACACTGGTAACTAAAAGAGAACTGCAAAAAAATACTATATTTTCTTTTCTCATCCTTCTCTTCCAAGAATGAAACATTATAAAATGCTATTAAGAACAATTTTCCCTCACAGATTATAAAATATAACCTCATTAGCCCAAGAGTTGAGGTGTATTCCCAACTGGGTGTCATCCCAAACTGCAGAAATCACACTGGAAATCTCCAGAGCTAAAACGAGTAGCTGCTACTGAAACTGTTAAAACGTTCTGGTCCTGCTAATGAACGCAGGAAGAGCTGTCCTGGGTCAGAGGAAATGTCAGTCCAGCCCGGCATCCTATCTAACAAGAGGGCAATGATCTTTTTTCCCTTTTCTCAGCTTCTGGGGAAAGAGAACCATGTAATCTCAGTAGGTCAGTGGAGATGGAGACCAGCATACACGAAGGTTGTGGTTAGTCCATTGCAAATGATTGAGGTAGAAGACTCTAGGAATTCTGAGGGGCTGCCACAGGGGATATATTTCCAGAACAGTGCAGATGCCATATAACACAAATTAATATAAATCCTCTTTCTAGGTAGCTCCCACTTCCCAGAGAATGAGGAACGCTTTCAGCATCACAGAGGACACAACCCATCCCATTCCACTTTCACACTGGCGAAATTTATCAATCATCTGATGCTGCCCTATGCAACCTCTCAAAGTAGGGTACAAGTAGTAGCATCTTACTCATTTTGTTAATCTTTCTGCATGAGAGGACTTTATCAGTTTTCTTAGTAATTTGTAATGAGTGTATTGTTTAGCTAACAGCTGTAAAGGCTTTCTCATTTGAAAATGCATATGTAAAACAAATATCACCTCTCTTCTTTAGATTTTAAATCCCCTTGACCTGACAGGAGAGCACTTACGATGACCCACAGAGCTCATAAAGTTTATGATTGACCAATGAATACTCTACTTTGCCAAGTTACTAGGAACTATATTCCCAGATCTGTGATAGACTTTAGGCACGATTTTGATAGATCCGTTCATCTCCTCTGGCTTTCATGTTAATATCTGTAAAAAAGGGTCTATATATACTTCCTGTGTCTGTCTTATCTGCTCCAACACTGATCACCACAAGACCTTAGCACTGATAACCCATTGACGGGCCCACTCTTGCCTCCTCTGAGCCTATGTAGGGGTGAGTGTGGCTTCAGTGGAAAAGAAACAAATTAAAGCCTTTCAGCTTAAATTCGCTCTTCTTGCATCTTGTGGTCATTCTGGAGTTTCTGCAGCCTTCAGCAGAAGCCAAAGTCACTGCTGGGCTCTTCTGAAGTGTGGTGGTTGGATGCAAAACCCACCGAGCAGGAATAGCTCATCACATCTTACAGCACATCAACCCCTTTTGGCAGGAATAGCAAGAGGGCAACAACGTGAAGGAATGTGGAGATGGGCTGCATTGCAGCTGAGCAGGGTGCAGGCTGAAAGGGGACGATGGGACATACACAGGTCACCCTATGCAAGGCACCTTCAGCCATTCCTGTGCATTTTGAAGCAAGCACCAAGAGAAAAACAAACCTCTACCATTCGCATTATAGCACACACTGTTTCCACACTCACGGCGTTGCTCCCCCTGTTCCCTCCCAACACTTTTCCCACCCCCAGCTCTCACTTATAAGTAGCCATGGGCACGGCTGTGCTCCTTTTGGACTCCCAGCCCGTGTGCTGAAGTCAACACAGCGATTATGGGGGTCAACTCTTTGCATAAACATCGCCTCCTCTTCACAGGGCTGTTTCAGAGGCCTTTGCCCTGTCCCACCGTGAACTGCAGCAGGAAATTCTCCTCAGCTATCTGAGGGCTAATTAAAGGAGCAGCCCAGAGACCCTGTAACCTCCTGAGAGTCCCGCAGAACTGCTCTGGCCTCTGTCAATGCACATGACAAGGTTACTGCTGGAGAAGGCGGTCGGGGCTTCTTCAGTCAGATATCACTGTTTTATAGACCCTGGCCAAGATTCGTTAGCTGTAATAAATGTGCTTTCACCGTGACAAGCTAAAGCTCTCTCATTTAGGGGTCTCTGCGCTTCCTGGCAGCTCTTTCGTTAGGACTAATGACCACTTTCTGCTGTAACTTAAATACCCAGGGCAAAGCTGCTCTGGGGTTTGTGGAGTTTTAATTAAAAAGAAGTGGTCTTGTTTCTCTGGTTTATGTTAGGTGCCCTTTGTGTTGCTCTTTTCATTAAAGTAAGAGGCGCCTGCACTGAAGAAATGTGGATTTTTATTTTTTTTTTTTATGAAGATGTGGCTGGAAGTCAGTCACTGACAAGAAGACTTTAGCAATACTGAGGTTCTAAATATCAGGAAACTGTAAAGTAAAGGTGATGATAATATGCCTTTCGATTTCTTGTTCTTTTAGGACTTGTTTTGGGCTGACATGTGAATAAGAGGGGAGAACTATGGGGCTGGAGAGCTGCTCTCATGTCACCTGGTCAGTATTTGATGTAACATGGATGCTGTGAATGTTGAGTGGTTACCATCACTAGGAGCTTTCTTCTCATTTCCCTGTTAGATGTGCTCCTTGCTGCACTGAAGTCACCTCAGCAGTCTGTACTCTGGATCATGAGGTTTATGAATTTTCTTTTTTAATTAAAAAAAAAATTAATTTCCCACTCTTATATGAATTCTAGCACTGAACACTTGTTGAACTCATGGAAAATAGCAACTAAATAATAAACATTAGACACACATGCGAAGAGGCACCACAGAGTCCAGCGTAACTGAACATCATGTAGAACAGTTGGCTATAGGGGACCAAGATGATCTCCTAGAATTGCTGGATGGATTTCTGGTTTCAGGTACCTGAGAGCATCCCTGGCTTATGGTCCATCCTAGAGACATTGCAACGAAGCTAAACCCTGAGTCCAAAACTTCACAACTAATACCAGTCTCATCAGCTTTTCTAACTCTGTTGAGCAGTCATCTTATGTCCTTCTGTAGACTAGCTAGCAGTTCTGAGATTTCTACATTTTTTTCCCACTCCAGGGTGAACTCCTAGCAAAATGAAATCTGAAAAAAAAAAAATCAAACCCAACCCAACAGGCATTTCATAGAATCATAGAATTATAGAATCATAGAATCATCTAGGTTGGAAAAGACCCTTGGGATCATCGAGTCCAACCATCTACCCTACTCTACAAAGTAGACCATCTTGCAACAAACACACCTGCTTTGCTGCACTGCAAACAGTTTTGTCCTTTGCAATATTGTTTTTTTTAAAATTCCAGAGCAGTCTTGGATGGATGATTGCTCTTGCCAAGTTCTCCTTTTACTCCATGTGCCATGTATTTTCAATAATGCATTGTTAGATGTCTTTATTTGTTTTGTGAGTTCAAGTAGGCAGGGAAACAAAAAAATTGTTAGCCTTTCTAGCTAATGAAATCTATTTGACTTGGCAAAGCTTCATTATTAGAAGGCAAGTGAGTTCACTTCAGCAGCTAAATGTTGGGGCATAGGACATATTTTATCTCCTCGATATTGTGCTGAGATCCTAAATTTTTAAGTTTTCTGACAGATATTTTCCTTTTCATGCTGGTGAATGCAGCTTTCTTCTTCTCCCAAAATTTTTTACTGGTGACTATTTTTTTCCCCAAAAATTCTGTAGCTTAGCCATATTCTTTTTCAGTGAAACATAGCATGAGTTTATAAAGTACTTCACAGGGGCTTGAATAGCGTTAAAGTTTTATTCCTTAAAGTTTTATTCCCTGCTCTACTTCTAGCCGCTAGATGCTAGATACCCCCTGAGCAGGAACATCAACTGTGCTTCATCTTCCGCACCTGTAAAACAAGGATCATGAAATGATGATTGCCTCCATAAAGCTCCTTCATATCTCAAGTACTATGAGATGGAAAATACTATCACAGAACCAACTTTTCTTCCTTCCGTCCTTCCTTCTTTCTGTCCTTCCATCCTTCCATCCTTCTGTCCTTCCTTCCTTTTCTACTTGCACAGTATTTGTCCTCCAAGTTCTTTTTGTTGTTAGAGCACAGGACTTTGTATCTGATTCTGAAATCAATAATATGTTCATGATTTAAGGCAACTGAATAACCAGAAAATATACCAAACCCAAAGAGCAAATGTGAAAAAGTGGTAAATAGCATCTCTTATTTCCATTTCTCTGCATGTAGGTTAAAATATTTTCTCTGGTGCCGATGAGTCCTTAGAACATCACTGAAATGGATAGGTACCTGTGAAGTAAATTTGTTACTGAAATCTTAAAAGCAAAGTGCAATCGCAGAATTTATTTCGCCTCCTACATATTGGTTGTCAGTCAGTGAACAGCTGTGGCACATATATCCCCTGAGTTAATACATCTAAAACTTAAATGCCTGTGTCTAAACTTAGTCGTCCTAGGCTACCTTACAACCAGCAGGAGAAATGTACACCTTCCACAGGGATACACCTTCCACAGGGATTTACCAGTGCTCTCTAAGGCACCTGGAAAGTCTGAGGCTGGAAGAGTTATAATATTATGTGCTCCTAAGAGCTGAGGGAGGGAGACTTAAAAAAGTTGATCACAGTGACAAACACCAAAGATTTACTAGACATCCACTGGAGGATGGGGCTGTGTTGGCTGAGGAGCTGGATTCCAGGAAAACATCTCCTTTAGGGTTTCAGCTGCTTCTGCCTATCAACTCCCTCCCCACATTGGGCATTGCGATTACGAAGAAACCCTTATGCATGCATCACCTCATTATCTACCATCTGATACATGCCCCACAAGGGAGCTCTGCTTGAATTTCTTGCAAGCTGTAGTGACTCAGGAGCCCCTATGTTGACACTTTCATTTATTGACTGTTTCCAGTAAACAGTGACTAGCAAGATTCCTATTTCTCCCTGCTGTAACAGAAAATGTATTTCATTTAACGGACAGTTCTTGGAAAGCTGACACGTATATACCCAATAAAGCTCTGGAAATTGTTTCTCTTTAATGGTGCAGCCTTCCATAACACGTGATTTTATTCTTGGCCTACTGGTCAAAAAGCAAGGGCAGGGTGTTAGTGAGTGAACATCGAAAGATCCAGATTCCAAATATTTTCACTGCATATTCAAAAAACATTAGATGCTTAGTCAAGGCTTAAAAATAAAACACTCCATGAAAAAACATGTACACTTGACTTAGTCTATAGGAAAAGATATTGCAGGTTCCCACTCCCTCTCTTTTTGTGCTCAAGTGATCCCTTGGTCCTTAGCCAATCTACACCTTTTATGATGTCCGAGAATTGATTTGCTCAAAGTTATGCATTTCCCTCATTAAACAGTACTAAAAAGGTAAGTCAAACCCACAAGACCACACACGTTGGCATTCAGACATTAAATATATTGCGCACAGCTGGCATGATCATATAAATTAATGTTTGCTTCCATCTAGTGGGGGGAAGTAGAAATTGCCTTTAGGTGGAATATTATGCAAATTTATTTTGCAGTGAGTTGTGGGTAATATATAGAAGCTTTTTCTTTATTTAAGCTGTACGATTTTATGCCTGATCTAGGTTCCTCACAATGTATTCATTAAATATAGTGCAATGTTCTCATTTAGTCATCAAGTTACACCTTCAACTCTGGGCCACTTTTGATTCTTGATTCACCATGGCCATTACTCTTGGAAGAAATCCAAAGATGAAGAAAGGGTTGATTAACTTAATTATGTAACATTTGTGTCACAGAAGGCTACTACAGCAGCCTAAGCACACAAACTACCATTACCCACATGACACAGGAGGAAAAATGCAAAACATGCTCAGATTTTGGGGGAAGGACATGAAGACTGATGAATATGGAGGCAGTGCAGCTGTAAGTCAGAAGGAATACCTGGGTTGTCCTCTTCTACAGACCCAGATAGTACGAAGGTGATACACAAACCATTGAATTTAGGTCACAGAATCACAGAATTGTAGGCATTGGAAGGGACCTTCAAAGATCATCTAGTCCTACCCCTCTGCCAAAGCAAGGTCACCCAGAGCAGGCTGGACAGGAATGCGTCCAGGAGAATTTTGAATATCTCCAGAGAAGGAGGTACCTGACTCCAGTGTGCAAGACATAAAATACAGGTACTTATCTCCCCAAACAAGGACAACAATGGGCATAAACCTCAGATAGTTACTTAGCGTGATTCATTTTATGAGATTAAACACCTACATTTCATGAGCTAAAAAGTTCTTTCAAACTCAATTGATCCTACTGACTCCTGCAACTCCTTCTCACATGAGCTGCTGTGATGCAATTTACTTACCCAACTGTGTGTCTTACATTTGAGGCACATGGGTTTCTAAGAGGTCCACATAGGGCTTACAGACTGGACACAAGACCTACAAAACATATTGAACATTCAGGAGCATTAAGTGGAATATGTCAGGATGTGTGAACTGCCACTAAAATTCTACATTTAGACAAGTGTATCTTCTCCCTACAAGCCAAACTTAGTTATTTCAAACTGCAAGCTAATTTCTGTCTCCGGTTACAGCTGAATAACATGGAACATAGTCTTGGCCTGTCCCTCACCAGCAATGACTTTGTCATCGCAACATCCATAGGAACTAGAAGGCAAGGAATATGCAGAATCCTTGAAGGTCTCATAGCAGGGGTGCAGAATACACAAGACAGATTAAAATATGCCATTATTTGGGAAGAAATGTCCTACATCAAAGTGAAGAACACAGAATAGACACAGTGTTCTCAGAAATCATGAAGATCTCATGCACTTTTTGGAAAACAATTAGGTTTTTTTTCTGTTAAAAGAACAAAACCTTCTGAAGGGGGAATTTGCTACCATCATCTAGACATTTGATTCTTTCAGTTCCAGGTGGAGAAGGGCGATAAGAACTCAGTAATCAAACCATTTGACGTACAAAATGTAAACAGCCTTTCTGCCTGAGTATGTGTTTGCAGTATAGTACCTTTGAAATATAGTAGCTTATCCAAAGCACCAGGTTGAACTGTGACTTAACAAATACATAATGTTACAATGTAATACAATTCTTAAGAAAAATGTAACAAAACAAAACAAAACAAAAACCAAAAAACCAAAAACCTTTAAAAAAAAAAAAAACCAAACAAAAAAAAAAAACCAAAAAACCAAAAACCTTTGCAACTTACTCCTGCTCGATGTGTTTTCAAATATCTTCAGAGCTACAGAGAGTCTCTATTTCATTTCTTGCTTGTTTGTTTCATGTCAGGAGGTGTATTTAAATAACAGTTATATGTTTTCTAAGCCAAATTTTGTGGAGAAGTTCCTAATTGGTTCTCTAATGTGATGAAAGGAAAGACAAATTTATTGAAAGCTTTGAAGTGAAAGCTGGATTTATCCTGTGTAACTGTAACCACCAGAACTGTGTGCCTGTGGTCCAAAGCAGTCATCTAGGTTTCCTTAATAGTCAATGAAGTGAGAGAGAGGCATCTCATTCCAGCTATTTTGGACACCTCTGCCAGGACAGGATGACTCATAACCTGGAAGTATCCCTCACTGTCCACTGATTGTAAAAGGAGCCTTGATGGTTTGCTCAAAGTAGATCCCTAATTCTTACATGGTTAAAGTCAGGTGAGATGAAGTCCACCTCTTTTCTCCTCTGCCTTTGGGGAGAACATGAGTTTTGGGCACTAAGCCATAGGCTTTTGTGGGAAGTCATGTGCTTTTTCTACCTGAAGTTCCCACTGGAAAAGGGGCCAGCTCTCAAATAAGTAGCACAGGATTGACATAAAGCCAAGTTCTTCTCACCAGGGGTTGTTAACTTAAGCACAGCATCACAGAAACCTCAGCAACATTGCTTTCAGATCAGAACACGCATTTCTCCCAACTCCTTACAAAAGATAGGGAGAGCTACACTCTACTATTGTTTGGAGCCACTATCTCTAGGCTGCTTCTGCAGTAGAAGAGATTTTCTCCTCCTGACAGTGGCCTAGTGGGACTAATTTCAATAAGCATTAATACAGATCTGGATGTGATTTGTCTTCTAGAACAAAGAGTCCACAGTAACACAATTTTCACCAGATTAACTTCTACAGTTCCCTATTATTAACAAAGAAGAAAAAGATATAATAGATAGCAGAAGAATATGGATAAGGTCAAATTTCATTATTTTTTCACATCATTGTGATTGCTTTTGGTTGGTTTTCTTGCTGAACAACAGGAAACAGAAGACCTGAATGGTGGACTGAGAACAGTAATGGATGAAAGTCATGTAATTCATGCCATTTTGAGAGGTAGTCACTGGTAAATCTCATCAGCATCAAGTTATATTTTGACCCTTTTTATTTATTAATCAGTAATGGATTTTTTTCTCTAGAAGCCAGAGAATATGTTCTGCAATGTGTGGTTGTAAATTGTCATAGCCTTCTGAAATCAAGGGGGCAGAAGCATTGTGAAGGTATTTGGGATTCCTTTTCTTTCTTTCAATGAAGCATCAGTCTTCATGAGGGCTAGAAACAGACATAGCTTTGGTGTTGTACACCGCTATGCTCACAACCACACTATTTACCTTGGTCTGGAAATTATTTTCCCTCTGTCAGACTGATTTCAGCTTTCCTTGCTATATGAACCATATTTTACCTGCTGGCATAACTGTGCATAACTCACCTACCAGTTCCCAGTGTGAACTTTCCTGTCCCTGCCTTGAAATGTGGTTTTGTTTGCTGAGGACTGAAATCCTTTACCCTTTGGGCTTGTTACAGGGTGACTGGGTGAAACCTGATGACCTGAGAGAGACAAAATGATCTAATGCCACCTTTGGGACTTGAAATTAAGACCACCTACAGGTGTAAACTGTTACAGCTTCCTCACATCCCAGGAATTTATTCTCTCACTTGGAATTTTTTGATACTTGAATAATTCTTTTCTTGGGCCCTTTCCTGCAAAACCTTAAAAAGAAGTCTTCATGTATTTCAATCAGGTGAGCTTTTTCAGAATTCCCTTAGTTAAAGGCCACCATTCCCATTCCACAACTGCCTGTAATTGTAGGAAAATAAATAGAGGTGTCTAGTTTTATTTTAGTCACCATGGGGTATCTTGCCTGGTTTCCAGATGCTGCTCCAGAAACAAGTGGGTCACATGTAGGTTAGGTGAATAGCTCTCCAGGCTCAAGTGCCTGCACTGACTACAGCTGTAATTTATTGCCTAAACCCATGCTTTCTCCCATTTGAGGTAACATAACGGAGCCAAGGTATTTGGTAGCCAGGAGGGTTATCATAGAGTATCTCAGATGGGACAAGGTCTGAGTCAAGTCCCTAAGCAATATAACTATTGGAGTTTAGAAAGCATCTCTTTTCACCTAAATGAGAATGATTTGGTCAGAACAATGTCTTTTTGACTCCAATTACTGTCTAATGGTCTAATGCCACATGAGAAACCCCTGAGTACCACAGACACTCACAAGAGCTGGCAGTTCTGACACAGGAGGTTCAGGGTATGAATGCCTTTCTCAAGCTGGTGGTTGGACAGCAGGTAGAGTACCTCACAGCCCCTAAAATAACATTAGATACCTATGTACAAGCACCTGAATCTTACCAAAAACCTCCATTCACTATAGCGGGAATTTAAACCCGTATGTAGATACAGGTCACATACAGACAGACATCTTAGTGTGCCTTTCACCAGCAATTTGAATCACAAAATGACAAATGTTGGAAAATTTACCCCATCTTTTGGGGTTTTTCTGTGTTGGCAACCTTCCCTTGAAAATGTGTAGTTTGTTTCCCATTTGAACTTCAGCTTCTACAAACGGTTTTCATTTTGTCTTTTTTTTTTTTTCAGCTAGACTGTAGAACACATTGTTAACCAATGCTGCATGCCTCTAAAGGTGCATAGCCATTATAATCAAGTCAGCTGTCAATCTCCTTTCATAGACTGAGTAGATTAGGCTCTAAGTAAATAAATTATTTTCTATAGTCCTCACTTCCTTCTTCATAACCTTGTAAAATACAAGAACTGTAGGCAGGAATATAGTGCTTTGTTGACATAAAGGGCCTTTCCACTGCATGATCAACAGATCAGAAAGCTGAGCAGAAGAAAACAAAAGAAGAAAAGAACATAAAGGAGAGAATCAGTTCACATACTGGAGCAGAGATAGTCCAGAAGGATAAGGAAGTTAATCAGGGGTAAATTAAGCAGGCAGGTCATAAACAGAAATCCCAAGACAACTGCAATAGAGCCAAAATTCTCCCCTGTGCAGTGTTTAGAAGATTTAGTGATTTCCATCAATGGCCCAGGAAAAAACTTGGGATGTAATAATATAAAAGGCTTGGTCTTTTCATTCTTCAGGACAAAAACTTCTGCTTAGGTGGTTAGGAGCAAAGAAGTTTGTTTCATTGTACTCCACTAATGCTCCCAAGAAGAATTTACATCCACTAATACTCCTAAGAAGAATGTGCATCTCAGTTAAGGGAGTGTCATGTGGTCCATATACTGGTTCTGAGAGTTTTACTAGTTGTTCATGTTTCAGAACTTATTAAAAACCCTTAGATCAAGTTTTTAGCACCAGACAGACCTAGTTCTGCTAGCTGAGCTGTGGCTGTAATAATAGCAGAGGCTTAAATCTGAGTATACAGAAGCATCCCATTGCAGAAGAATTGAGGATGGGACTTTTCTCTAGAAGGGAATAGTGAAAATATGCAGTAAAAGCAAATTTCACCTTCCACCATTTCCTTTTCTCTGCTTCTGTTCTTGGATGAGCTGGAGAAGAAGGAACTGTACCCTGAAGGAGACAAAAAGGAAATATTCTTCCAAGAAGTGATAGTGCATGGGCTGAGACACTCAGAAACTAAGAAAAATTGTCTAAGGAATTAGGCTGAGTCAGGAAGGAAAAAAACCAACATTATCTGTAAGTCGAGAGAGAAAACCAACAGGTGAAATTGTCTACTCAGAACAGGAAGGAAAGGTTTTCAGACATTGAGATGGAGTTTTTTTTAAAAAGAGCTCCAGTTTGAGGGAGAAGGAAGTCAGGAAGTCTGCAGGAATAGATGTGCCCTCCATGACTACACTCTACTATCAGCTCTGAGGAGCAGGTTTCATTTTCCTCTTTTAGTTGTTCTTAGAGCTTGGGTGTGGAGCAGTTTGGTGCCACTTCCAAGCAGAATAAAGGGATACTCTATGTCTTAGAAGCTCTCCTTCCACAAGGCATTTTTCTTCTTGCAGTCCTAGTAAAGTCCTCCCTGTTTACTGACAGAAATCTCTGTTAATAAAAATACTAAAGCAATGCTACACAGTTAATAGAGACAGGTGGAATGCAGTGTTCATCCTGAGAGCTAATCCAGATATTCCTGACCATCTTTTCTTTTGTTCATTTTAATATCTGTTTTTCCTTTCACTAACCTGAGCTGCAATGCTTTGGTAGAAGCCTGGGAGTATGCTGGGCATTAGAGATGAAGAAAAGAAAAATATGGTTAGTTTATCCATTTTTTTAACTAAGATAACACTAAGAACATCAAACTCTCCAGTTTCCTTTGTATAGAAATCTGCCAGGTCCACAAAAATAACCAACAGTGTTAAAAGAACAGATGGCAACCATAATACATCCAGCAGTCCAGATGCAAAGAGTTCTATAACATTCTTATTTCATTTTATAAGGCCACAAAAGCCTTCTATAAAATTAACCTTTATTTTTCCATGCTGAAGCCAAACAGCGTGCAAATAGCTTGAGACGTATCGAGAGACGTGGGGAATGTGGGGTTTCTTTCTCTTTATAAGGAAGTGCTGGTTTGTCCCATTATGGACGTTTGAATGAGTCCCAAACATAACCTGAGATGATTTCCTGCCATGACTCTGACCTGATTCTCACTGGCAGAATTTTGCTGAATGTGACAGTTGTGTTCTATATTGTGGGAGATATACAGGCACTAGGTCCAGCGGAATCTCCAGGTGAATGTGTCCAGTTAGTCCCAATTAGGTCACACTTCCCAGAAGGACAATGGAGAGAGAAATTTGGTTGCAGGTATACAGACCTGGTTAAAGATCATCTTGATGGTTCCTGCCATGCCTCTGTTACTTTTATGGAAGCATGCATGGGTAGGAAGCTTATTTACCTCTGACATGGAAAAATACGAGCTATTGAACATGAATACTCATGATAAATCAAGATAGAAAGCCAAAATTAAAATAAAGTGTATGCTAAAAACCTAGAAAAAGAAATCCAGCTTGTATCATGAAAAATGAAAGTGGCTAGTATGAGTCTGACCAAACTCTTGAAGTCTGTCATCTCATTCCCATCAGTGAGATGCAGTGAATTGTTTAGGAAAGAGTATAAAGAACAGGTCACACATGGATTGATACTTCCCCCAGGACACCCCTCCCTTACACACATGGATGCAGACTCACAAATTTTGTATATTCTGTAACTGCAGACTTAGAACAGGGAACACATAGTTTTCAACACAAATGTGAGATTCATGCATGAGATGGGATGAAGATGATGAGGAATTGAAAGGTACAAAGTGAGACATCAGGAGTGTCTCAGCTTTGCTGCTCCAGCAGATGGTAAGGATCATAAGTGGACTGGAAAAATCAGATGAAGAAAAATTTTGCAGGAAAGCACTATCCATGTATTGTGAATAATTGAATATTTGAATTGAGAGCCTTAATTCTGAGGCTTGGATGCTCGACTCACAGCTTGGATGAAGCCAGAGCCCTGTCATGACCTGCCATTTGTTTGTCATGTGCTATCTGGGCAGCTGACACGTAGCACAAACTGTACAGATCTCCAGCTCTCACTGCTCTTGGCCTTTCCAGCGTGTTATCACCAAGTGTATGTGAACTCAGTAGCTGGTTTCCCGAAATGTGTGGCAAAATGCCATGCACCTGAGAGGAGAATGGCCCTGAGCATTTAATGTGAGTTTCAGTTACTAGAAGGCAGTGAAAAATATTTCTAGAAATCCCAATAAGTGTTTTATCAGAGAAATGAGAGGCCGGCAAAAGGGGAGCCAGGATGGGATTGGGAGAGAGAAAGCTGTAGAAAGAAAGAAGAATAGGGAAAGAAGAAAAAAAAACAAACCGAAAAATAAAGGGAAGGAGGACTGAAGTAATAAAGATTCATCATCTTTCAGTTTGCACTTAAGACCCAACGCATTATCGTAAAGGATATATTAGGAAACTTAGAGCTGAAAGGAGAGAAAAAGCAGTATTTTAACCTGCCCTTTCCCTTCATGCATCACAAATGAAGTGCATGGAAAAACTGACTGATACAATGTATTTATAGTTTGTACTGATTTCTTTTTCAAATTCTTGTAGTATTTATGAGCCCTGTTTATCAGGGCTCAGGATAACTTTGCTGCCAAGACAAACTTTCCAGTCCCTTTCTGAGCTCTGATAGGCTCCTCAACCTGACGTTCCTGTTTGATGATGAGTTTCCGAAGGCAGTGGTGGAAGGTGAGTAAGGCTTATTCTTGCAGTGCTTTTGGTGGAGACCACACTCAGATTCCAAAACTGCAGAGCAGCCTGCCAGAGGCTCCAGTGTTACCCCTCACAGGCTTTCTGTCTCTTTGCTGGATTAGTGAGAGGGTTATTGATGAATAGGTCTTGGGGCTTTGCTGGTTTGATGCATGATGTGTGCTCAGGAAAGGGGGGACTTTGAGACCTGGGCGCTCAGACATGTAGTGCTTCCAGGCACATGAGATGTCTCCAGGGAGTACTTTGGCACCCTACCTCTGTTTAGGTATCTCAAGTCCTATTAATGTATAATTTCTTTCTCCATTTTCCTTTCCCGTGATGTTTTTGGTTTTTTAATGTTCTTACTTACTTTTTTAAAATCCATTGGTAGAATTGAAACAAAACATTTCCTTGTCTCAAGAACTTAGGGGGACACGGTAGGTCTTATATCAGAGTCTTCAATTTTGATCCAAGATGATAAATATTGAAAGATATTGCCAAATGGTCAATTCTTAGGAATGAATGCACCAGATATGTTGACCTGAACTCAAGTTCCTTTCCACCAGTGAGTTTTGCCTTTGATCTGTGAGGAAATGTGTAATGGGAAAGAAAAGACATGGAAAGAAAATAAAGTGAGGATGGATAAGAATAGACTGTAATAAACAACAGCAAGGATAATGGGTGAGCTTGTGTTAGTAGGACACTTGGAGTTGTCCATGCCTAATCTGTTCTTCCTGTTAGGGAGTGGGAAGATCGAACAGTGAGTGGTGCAACCAGAAACTACAGGAGAGATGTTTTCTATATGCTCTCACTTCTAAAGATAACAGGTCAGACCTTCCGTGGGTGAACATTAGCCACAGTGGAATAATGTTGGCAGGATCTGATTCAATGCCAGGGATGGCTCTTTCTGTGTTTACCTTTTTTTTTTTTCCTCAGACATAGTAGGCTTTTTCATGGCTTGTTTTCAACTGGGGAGTCACTCGGACTCAAAAGACGTGTCTTGCCAGGAGGCCTCAGGTGTGCTCCAGTGAAAGCAGGGCCATAAAAGTGGTAGTGAGGGATGTGAAGACAGCTCCAAGCCTTAAATTTATATCTCCCAGGCTGCCACAGTGCATCTGTTTTCTATTTGGGCTTGTGTGCGCGTGTTTTTTTAAGTTGACATTTTAGAAAAATTGGAACATTTTGTCATTTCCCTCCGTGCAGATGTACAGGCAGGAGAGGTCTGTTCAGTTGGGAACTTGTGCTCAGCTGGAAGAGGAGAATTTTCTCCATATTAAAGGGTCAGATTAAGGTAACCTGAACCTGAGCTTGGAGTCCTTCTTCTCAGAAACAGAGAGCAGGCTCAAATCTTGACTGTTATTTAAGAGAAAGGGGGGAAAAAACATCCTTCTCACCTTTAAGCTTCAATGAATGGCTTGAAACGTAAATCAGTTGACTACTAGAGTTTGCAGAGAGCCTTAATGGACAGTGACTCAGACTCTGAGTACTCCCTCTCCCCTTTGAAACTTCCTCCCTTAGGCAGAATATCCCAAGTTGGTTTAGTCTGATTTGCCTTCTTGTAATACAGAGAGAAGATCCACCAGTGTCAGCAGCTGGAATATTCACTTGAGGGGAAGTACAAGCATTATTAACTTATAGTCATAATTGGCTATAATCTCCAGGCACCCAAGGTGTGGCCCAGTTTGCCCACTCATTTTCTTTCCTGCCTTGACTTGCTAGCACACCTAGAAATGACTTTT
The DNA here is from genome assembly GCA_002844005.1 of Limosa lapponica baueri. NCBI lineage: Eukaryota > Metazoa > Chordata > Aves > Charadriiformes > Scolopacidae > Limosa > Limosa lapponica. The sequence goes on along the minus strand of KZ506283.1, from coordinate 25,235 downwards.
CACAGGGGAAATAACAGTACTGAGAAAAAAAAGGTCTGAGTGAAAAATTAACACCTTTCATGGCAATTTTAAGAGGTAGTGAAAAAGAAATGGAAGTCAACTTCCAGTAAAGATCAGTGAATTGTTGCCTCTCCTCTTTGTCCTTAGTTCCAAGAGGATTTTTTTAAACATTATTGTCTCTGAAGCAGGTGGTTATTGATTCCTTGTCTCCTATCTTCTCTGGACTTTCAGACTGCTAATGCCTAACAGCACAAATGAGCTGGTGCCTCCACTCAGCAGGTTGATATATTCATCACAGCCAGGACCTTTAAGCTGTGATGAATACAGTAAAGCAAATTATAATAATAGGATAAGCTTGACTTTTCACTAGGTCAGCATTCAGTTCATAGGGTGACCTTGTGAAGTAGGTTTCCAAAGCATCCTTACCTTCATAAGCGCATCTCTCCTGAGTTCTATGTAGACCTTCATATTCCCAGATAAAAAAAAAACTCTATAACCTATGGGCAAGAAGGATTTTCATATGAGATAGGTCATAAAAAATACAGGATTTGTTCATGCTTAGGTCTGACATTGTGCTAATGAGTTAGGTTAACATCACCATTTCTTCAGTTGCTGTTCCCTGAGTCACACTTTTTGCCTCCCAGCAATGGCCACCTTGCAGTATTCCTGTGCCTTCAGAGTTGGGTTGTGAGGCACTCTCTTTCACCTAAGTATTATTTTATATTTTTTCTATGATTTATTTGTTTTTCTTCCAGGCCTGAAAAGATGACATATTTCAGTCACAGCCTCTCCTTGCCAATGGGTTCACAATCTGCACTGATTACTGTAACGTTTCCTTCATACCAACCATTTCAAACTGGAATAAATTAGGAACGAAGCAAAATTTCAACTGACCGAGACACTCTCCTGTGCAAGGGAAATGCTCTTAAAGAAGCAATTAGGAATAACAGTTTGTTTACTAAATTTTCCAGACATGTTGCTCTCAGGTCTGAGGGGATGGCAACATCCATCCCTCAAAAAGCAGAGTTTTTTAGCTCAAGGAAAGCATCTTTCCTAATCAGGCAAGACTGGGGCAGAATGAATTGCTTGCTGACACATATCAATAGCTTCTGCCAAATTATACATGATTTAAGGCAACTAATGCACTATGTGATGATAGCTGAAGGCAAGCATATCCCAAAAGATATATTGCTTACCACCTGCCTGGACAAGAAGTACAAATATTATTGCATACAATTTGGGGCAGCTCTGCACTTCTAAAATTCTGACATATGAGTTTTGGTTGAGTTGGTACAATATTTTCCATAATATGCTGTTCTCAATTTGTCACACTGTTAAAAACAAAACTTAAATCCTTATTTCAGAGGTGATCTGTATGGGAAATAAATATATAAATAATAAGCTAGCAAGCAAGCTAAGCAGCAGCAAGAAGAATAGTACTAAAAGCTTAATAAATACCCTTGATTTTTTTAATTTTAAGAAAAACAGCCTAAAAAAAATTTCTCCTTTCTTTGAATGACATGAAAATTTGAATTAGAGCTACAGTAAATATTTGAAATTTAAATGTACTAGTTAACAAAACCTAGTAAAACTTATGTACTGGTGATAGAAAATGTTTTCAGGGAGGTAATTTACATCATTAAGTATCTGTCAAAGGAAATAGATGCTGGTTTTTCTTATATATGAAAATAAATGGATTTGAGGAAAAAACATTTTTTTCTAATTATAAAAGCAACTGTTTGTCAGCTAAAATGTTTCAGATCTGTACTCCCCAAATCCTCCAGTACCCCCAGCAAAAAGAAATGGTTGAAATGGTATCCATGGACTCTCTTCAGAAAGGCTGTAGCCATCATATATTAACAGCCAGATGCTGGATTCAGATTTTCCTTACATTGCACTGGATTGCCTTTATCAGAACCAGGTGACAAGTGACAAGTCTTTTACTCTGTTAAAAATTTCATAAAACTGCAGCGGAAAAGATTTTGGTGGATACAAAATCTTTTGATTCTAGCAAGATAAAAATTTAAAACAACAAAATCTAGACTAAACCCCAGAAGCTTTTTCATTCTTATTTTTCTCTCTTGAAAGTCATGCTTTTATCTATACAATAAAATGGAAGAAAATTTCAAAATTAAACGATATCTTTAAAATAATGGAAACTTTCACCCATATGTCACGTCATGGAAACATTTCAACCAGTTCCAAAAATATACATTCGATTTGGAGAGGATTAGAAGTGTCCTGAGGAGATGGCAGCCAGTCCTTCTGATAGAGAGGACATCTACTGAAATTAAATCAACTATGACAGATGTGTGCTGAAAATATTCTAAAAAACCTCCAAACTGTTGGTTCAGAGCTTCTTGAGCAAACGATAATTTGGCAGTAGAGTTGGAATTAGTGAAATATTTTGGCTTGTCTGGGATGAATATTTTTCACCCACCCCAACCAAATTAGACACAACAAGGAAGAGAGGAGTGGAAAATCATTTTAGAGCAATATTCTGCTGTGAGAAATTAGTGTGTGGAGATTAAATGACTTGCTTAAGGTCAGATAGGAAATGTATGGCCAAAGCCTTTGGGAGGTCTAGATCAAAGCTTGAACTGATATCTTATCCTTCATTTGAGGCCCTAGGGAGGTCTAGATCAAAGCTTGTAGTGATGTCTTATCCTTCCTTTCTTCTTGTGTTTATACATGGACAGAAGATATTGCCCAAAGGAAAGCAATCTTCACTATCATGGGAAAAAAAAAAAAAAGGCCTTTTCTTT
>KZ506282.1:246485-268264 GCA_002844005.1 Limosa lapponica baueri | reverse complement strand
ATCCGCCCTTGGACCCGCGCGTTTTTTGCTCCGCGGAGGGAAGATGTTGGTTACTCCCACGCCTGTGAGGGATGGAGTTTAATTAGCAAATATTGACCCCCGTGTTGTCTCTTTTGCCGAGAGGGGGGTGTGTGTGTGCAAAATCCCATTAAAACGAAGTAAGGATGCGCTGAACGCTCGCTTTTAAGCGCGACTCCGCTCTTCTGAAAATCGGTATTTGGTGCAGCCTCCTCACACGGCGGTGGGGGAGGGGTTCGGGGAGGGGGTCGGAACAACCCACCCTGCCAGGGGCCTTGCCCTCTGCCTGCGTGGGGGCACCAGAGGGGCTGATGCGTGGGCCCCCCGCAGCTCCCCACCTTTGAAATGCGTGCTCAGGATCCCCGAGTTATCTAATTGAGACTCCTGGACCACCCCCCACCCATCTGGGCAATGGGGTGGCTGCTCTTTAATGTAGCACCCCCACCCACCCCCCACCTGGAGAACGCAGCCCCACAGTCCCCGCTTGCTGAGTCCAAGCCTGCAGCAACGCCCACTGATCCCCTGATTGGGGGTGAAGGCAGAGCTGGGATGAACTTTTGGGAGCACCCACCTGCATCAGCAGGGCACCGAAGCACACACCAGGGGCAGGGCCGCACTCACAACCCTCTGCTCCCAGTGGGAATTACTGGTTTAAAACAAACAAACAGAAAAAGAATAAATCCCCATGACTCCGCAGACTGCCCCTCCGCCCAACGCAAAATGCCAGCCCATCCAAACACCTCACTTGCCAGGTCAGCCAGTGGATGTTCCTGCCTGCTGGGATTTTGTCTCCGGCTTTTTCTGGGTCCACTGATGCCAGGGGACAGGAGCCGTGTGGCTCCCCCCTGCAAACGGGGGAAAAAACCCTCTGGTTTTGGGTAGTTCTTGCAAACGGAAGCACGTGGGTGCAGGACTGCTGGTACTGGGTAGGCTTATAGCCCCCTTGGGATCGGGGCCCCTTTGGTGGCCTAAAGTATGGCCAGACTGATGTGCAATCTTCCCCCAAAAATCCTGAGGTCAAAATGTGTTTAATTCCATGGATGTTTCAGATTTTCATGGAAATATTTTCTTCTTGTTCAACCTTTACTCATTGGTGTAGTCTCTGATGAAGAGGTACCAGAGGCGTTTGCTGGGTTGGGGCTTTCCCCCTGATGGAATAGGTACCCGTCACATTACTGCATTAGCATTTTTTTTCTCCTGGAAAATTCTTAAAACTTTAACCTTGTAATTTATTGCCATGTAATCGTAAAGCTGTGTTTTTCCTGCTAGAAATTTCTCACAGGAACTCGTCTCCCTGACATGATCCACTTACTGTTTTTTCCCTGTCAAGCACAGGCTTGTTTTTCAATAAAAATAAAAGCAAAGAGCTAATTCTGAAATCCTTAGTCAGACAAAGCTTGCACTGAAATCAAGGGGAGCCTTGTCTCAGCGTAAAGATTGCAGGTTCAGGATCAAAATCATTATAATAAAACATTGTCACAGGAGCAACATCTCCCACTTTGAAAATAAACATCTTTGCTCCAGTTAGGTATTTATGTAGCAACAGGAGACTATTGATTTAGGAAAGCTTTCTGGTGCACAGATACTCTAAACCCTTTAGTGCTACTAAGAAGCAGCAAAGCTTGGGAGGAGGAGGTTACAAAAGAAGTTTCAAGCAAACCTCTGCTCTCTTTTGCTCTTGGCAGCCCTCCGGTAAAGCCTCTGGCTCACCTTCACCTGAAACACCCCTTCGCCAGCTCTTCTCCCCATCCCTTGGCCAGATGTTCCCAGCCAGGTTGCAGAGCTGAGGGAAGTAAACATCTGCCTGTGGTGGGGACATGGGGCTTCCTAGCCTGGCAAAGGCACTGAAGAACAAGGGCTACGTCCCTGATGGAGTATGACACCCCTGAGGCGTCTCCCTCCTTACCAAAGGGATGCTTACAAGAGGGACAACACAAGTTTTGGTGGTTGTACCAAAATAAGGACCAATTTACTAATTTATCAGTAGCCCAGAGCAATACAAGGGGTGGGAGGGGTGGAAGAGAGAGAGAGAAAGCATGCACAAGCAGCCTGAATCAAACAGAAGAAGATTTGTCATCATATTCGTGTAAATTTTGAGAATTTCTGGAGTAATGCAGTCATCCCATTATACTTACAGTAGAAGAATACTCGTGGAGTTATTTTTGAACAAAAGCTTCCAAGTGGTTACATTACATAAAATAGAAAATTGAAAGTCTTTAAACAGTGTTAGAAAGTGTTTCGGAAGAGTCTGACTGTAATCCCAGTAAATAGGAAAGCTGTGAATAACAGGAGTTGATTACTTTTGAGTCTTGCAGCTTATCGTAAGTAAAGAAGTACTAGTTGCCTCATAGGGTGCATTTCTAGGAATTTGGTTGGTGACTTCAGTGGGAAAAGAGCTGGGCTGAAAATGCGTTAGAATTATTTTTGACGGGAGATGACGAAGTCTTTCCCACTGCTTCTGCCATAGACGCATAAAGAATTCAGTGTTCTAATAAGTAATGGTCACCAGGAACCAGCCTTCTTGGCCCCCCACAAGAAGACATTTCTTCTCTAACAAGAAATAGATCAACTTGAGTCCATGAGCAGATTTTTATCCCAGGGGAAGGCGAGTATGGTATTTTCTCACTAATGCAAACAAATTTTAACGTAAAAGAAGCTGAAACAACACATCGCTCAGAGAAAATCTAAGTTGCTCAGCCTTTAATCTATTTAACATAAATAACTGCCATAACTGTGGTGAATAGGGCACTTGATCATAAGTCCCGCTATGGAGGCTTGGAAGTCATGGTATGAAATCTATTCATCTTACATCCCACATCCCAAAAAATGGCAATATCCATGTCTCATGGTCTGAGAAATGCCAGTATGGCATAACTCTGTTTAGTGGCCCATTTACGTAGAGACTAGCTCTCTTCTGAAGTGTAAAATACTGTTTTGGCATAGTTGGAGGATACAAAAATAAGTGGCGTGCACTGGATCTGTACATCAGTTTTTTACGTCCTTGGAGGGCAGGCAGATGCGGTGGTTCAGCCATCAGGCAACCCTCAGGCCACGTTCAGAATGCCTTCTGATTACCCAGGCACTTCAAGCTCCTCTCCAAAAAGCAGCGTGTGAACTCTGATTTATTCACTGCACATGCAAGGAGGGTAAGTGCCGTATTACCCCAGTTAGAAGCCGATAAACCCCATTTACCTGTTACAATACTGTGGACTCTCTCACCTCTGAGCAGAGGAGCTTGACTTACAAAGGTGACCTTGTGGTTGTGCTGGGGTCAAGACTTTGCAGACTCAGTTTTAGTTCCTGTCCCGAGCTGTGGGTACCGTTGCCTTGCTGCCCTGTTAGCCATCAGATAGATAATATTTGCCTTCCTCTGCCATGCCTATTTAAGTCCCAAACACTTGCAACCTCAAACTAAGCATTTGTGACCGCATAGCTGGCAGGGTGGCCCAGAGGACATCCCCTCTCATGTCCCTTGCCCTCCGCCAGGGAATGATGGAGCTGAGGCCATTGCCCATGCCAAAAATTTAATTTATTATTTCTATGGGATGGCTGAGGTGAAGTGGCTGAATCTAAGGCATCGATACTCAGCCTTTCCAATGGGACTGCCCGTTCATTTAGCAGTGGAAAAGGAAAAATCCCTCACTTAAAATGAGAGCAACAGGCAGCCTGTAGACTACGGGTGACACACACCAAAGTTCGAGAGCTCCTGATAGCATAAGATGGAGTACAAGCTGGCAATGTTTGCATCTGAACCCAGCTCTCTGAACAAATATTTTGGAATCGCTCATAAACAACAGGTTCCAGTAAAGATGTGACTAATGCCATTAGTCATCAGAATCAGACCTTCCGCATCACCGTAGACATCAGTGGCAAAGTTCCTGTTGACTTCAGCAGGAGGAGGTTATATTTCTAACAGATTTACTGCCCTTACCTAACATGTCAAAACCGTCAAGGTCCATCAGAAGATCATGGTATGTGAATTGTTATCATATTAATAGCAGAAGAAAAGACCGTTTTGGAACACAAGGAAGCTGACATGAGAGCAGTAATAAAAGAGTGAATTAAATGATGAGGCCTCTTTTGAAAGGAAATTCACAGGCATCTGGGGCCATTACCTTTCATATCCTGGCAATCAAGAAATTAACCTTTAACCCTTCTCTGTTGACCTCCTCTCCTTTTTCTTTTTCTGTCATTCATTCTTTTTTCCTAATGACTGAAGAAGATAGATACAGTCTATGATTTATGCTTCCAAAGGCTATAGTCTGCCTCCTTCCTATACCTTCCCAAGTGCTGCAATGTCTGTATTCACTCAACTCTTTCTAGAGCCAAAGCTTCTCTCAGATTTACTTCCACCTCATCCTTTCCAACACCTGAATTGTTTATACTTCATTTATTCCAAGTCCTGCCTTATTTAATTATGCCAGACCTAGGTGTAAATCTTACTCCCATCTTCTGCTGTCACCTAGAGGTAAGCAAAGTGCTGGAGGTGTTGGATGCATTGGATGGAGAGGTTGGACCCTTTGGACTTGCATAAGGTGATGCTGCACAGGTGGTACATGGAAATACACCGTGGCTACATTATAAAATCAAAATCAGGAGTAAGACTCGCCTTTAACATTTGTACCTGAGGGGGATGTGTGCGGGACTGACTATTTCACCTCCCGATCCCAGGGAGATCTGGCAAGATACTGCATTGGATCCGTGGGTTTCAGAAACAGCGTGACAACATCACTTCTAAGCACAGAAAAGGTGACTCCAAAGCCAACAAGCAGCAGTTACAACTCTTTTCAGGGCTATGATGACTGTGTACAAAATTTCTGAAATGCTGTGAGTTAGAAATATTAGCTTTATCAGGATAAGAGCTAGGAGAATAAGACATGGCCTCTTGTCATGAAAAATGGAAATTCTGCCCGAGTAAGGTCTGAGCAGCCTTTGCCTGCAGAGAAACGGAAAGTCCTGAGTCATCACACGGAATCGCAAGCTGCTGGCTGCAAATCCAGGCACTGAATTCCCACCTATGTTCACTGCACGAATTGCAAATTAAACTTTGCTGACATAGCTGTATTCCACCACGTGCCAAAATGTGAGTTTCTCCTATGGTTTTCTTTTCCTTGGAGGCTTCCCCTCCCTGCCTTGGGTCATGCCTATACTGTGCACCGAGAGCTAAGAATGGCATAACTATTCCTCTGGCCGCCATGCTCAGGGACACATGGTGACCTGATTCTTGCCTACACACCTGTTTTTTTGACTTTTTTACCTGCAGAAACCAAAGGTGGGTGGGGGAGTGTAGTTGAGCTCTAGGTCTCATTCCTTTGTGAGATGTGGCTGGGGCATGTACCTGGCAGCTCAAAAGCATTGCTGGGTCCTTCCCTTTAAGAGGAAGGCTCTTGTTAAGGCCACACTGGTACCGCTCAGTATCTCTGGAATCTTGAAGCTTTGTGCTCTTTTAACCCTGAGCGATGGCTTTTCCTCCAAAACCATCTAACTGATGCTCGCTCAGAGACATGAAGACTGTGTGGGCACCACCTGCACTTCCTGAGGGCTGGTCCAGCTTTGCAGGTAACATATACGCCGGGAAAGAGGTGAGTTTTCCAGGTTATTGAATAGGGATGTGCTCAGCATGATGGAGCATAGGAGTCCCATTCCCCATCAGAGCCACCCCATGAGTGCTTATCCCCTCCTCTCGCCCAGACCCTGTCAGCTCACAGGCAGCAGTCAATTTATTTCCTCCGGGCTCTGTCAGAGGATTTGCTGCTGTTTGCAGAGAGCTGCTCTGAAGCATGTGGGGAGCTGTAGTTTTACCCGGCGTATTTGCCAGCCGCTCGAGGCGACTGTTTCCTCCCCTGGCTGCGGCAGCTTTTTGAGCGGTGCTCCCATCCCCACGTGGACTTCAGCAGTGGCAGATACGCGTGGGACGAAAGCGTGCCCTTTGCCTGGTCTCCCGCTCCGACTGTGACCGGGAGTGCTCAAGGGACGGTGTGTCAAGGAGCTGGTAATAGAAATAAATGAAGGCAAACCCCCCTCCTATTGTCCACAGAGGCTATTTTTGGTGGAACTATTTTAAGGATTGTTCTCCTGGCATTCCACATCCTGACAATTCAGCACATTTGCCTCACCTACTGTCTGCGTTAATGGGTTTTCAGCTACAGATCATCCCTATCAAGCCACTGCAGCAATTCTTTACGCCCTATCTGTGTTGTACACACAGTGTCATCAGCACCTTTTATTTATAAAACAATAACTCCAGGAATAAAAGGGGCGTTTCCGCTCTCCCCCTGCCCCCAGCGCTTAAGAGCTACAGCATCATTTTAGTATTCACTGTACGGCGCCTTAGTCGAGCAAAACACACTTTGTGCAGAAGCTGTTTAATAAATAAAATAAAAACGTGCTCCAAAGTGACCCACATGGCAGGGGTAATTTAGTATGCCGCTCTCCGTGCTTTCTCTCTTACTTCTGCTGTTTACAGATATTTTTTTTCTCATCTGTTTGCACAGGGAATAGATGCTGACATTGTCCTTTTCGTGAATAAATCTCTTATTAGCATGTTGGCCAGCACAATAAAAAAATTATCAAACAAATTAGAGCCTGAACCCACAACCTTTTCTCATGAAAGGAGAACCTGTTCCTGGGCCAGCTCCCTGGCTTGCAAGGGGCTTTTTCTGTAGGAAGAGCTGCTCAAGTGAGCTACATGTACGAGGTCTCAGAATTTTTGTGCTGCAGAACTTGACTGTCAGCCAAAGCTGGAGGTGGCTCAGCAGAGGGAATAAAGGTGGGTGTCAGAGACCAGTCTCAGTTTCCTTTTCCTCTGCCACCTGGCACTGGCATTCATCGGAGGGGCCAAAAGTTGCTGTAATTTATACTGTGGCTTAAGGTCTTGGTGGTATGGTTCACCTTCAAAGCAAGAATTATGTAGCTCTCCCAGTAGGAGAACTAGGGGGCACTAACCGAAATCTTGAAAACAATATTCAACGCAAATAGGGGGAGATGCTCCTCATGCAGCCCACAGGTGCGCTGAGGAGCCTGTTATCTCAGGACATGGTACTTCCAAAATTACGTGGATTGCACAGTAGATTGGTGGGAAGAAATCCCCACAAAGGCTGTTAAATACGAAGGCAGCACTTCAACCTCAGCTACCCTCCGAGCTGTTCATATCTGGAGGCTGCCATTAGCCATGTGGACCTTATTCTGACCTGTTGCGTCTGCCCTCATATTCAGGGCTAACACCAACAATTTCCAACTCCAAGTTACAGTATTTTCACTTGGCTACATCCCAGTAAGCAAATGGTCAGGATATGGCCCATATTGCCCCAACTGCCGTATGCTAGGCTTCTACCTTCAGTGGGGGAAGTGTCGTACCCATCCTTGTGCAGGTGTTGGGGCGTCAGCACAGCATAGATACTTGACCTGCATCCTCACCAGCTCAGCTGGAAGTGTACGCCTTTGCCAGACCAACCAGCCTGGCTTAGAAATGCCACCCAGTTTCATCCAGGGGATTTTATGTATATACATCAGGAGGTTGCATGGGACAATATCTGAGAAGCAGCAGAGATCTGCAGCTGGGGTCGTACCCAGCACATGGCTGCTGCTTGGCAATGCAGAAGGTTCTCAAGCAGGCTTGCAGTAAGTGCAAATGGTCCTTCCCATGCAGAAGAGGTGCCTTCTCCAGCTTTTCAGCCCAGAGAGCACCCACGGGATGTCTGCTGCCTTGCAGCCCAGCTCTGACGCACCTTTTGCCAGGTTCCTCCTCAGTGTGGTGAGGAATGGCTTCAGCTTTCTCAGCCTTCCGGAAGGGGAAAATTGTGTTCCCAGAGGCAGTTCCCAATTCACAGGGTTGTGGATGCTGCCTGCCCAAGGGTGGAAATAAAAGGATAGGAAATGTGTGTACAAAGAACTTTTTTTGTCAATGTCTGAAGTGTATTAGGTGCAATAATAAAAAATTAAAAATTAATATGACTAACCCAGGCTCTCAGCAGCCCTGGCTCCCACTGTGCTGAAAATGGTATCAGCGTAAGTCTTTCACGCGCTGGAGCCTACGAGGTAAGCAAAACTCTTCTTGGTATCTTTCTTCACTCAAGCAAGAATAGTCAATAAAGCTTTTGTGTTGTGCCTGGCGAGGAAATGACAAAAACAACTGCATCTTCAGCCAAGAAAAGCCTTGCAAGGGTAAAGATGATAGGATTTCAACTAAACAGCGGAAATGCACTTTGGTATGAATAACTTTATGGGCTAATATGCTAATGTATACAGCAAACGAGGTGCTGCCAGCTAGCGTTTGTTGAGTGCATCCAATGGCAGCAAGCGGTGTGCAGACACCAGTTTTGACATGTATTGGTGATTAGTGTAGTTTTAAAGGGTAACCAAGTAAGCACCGGCAAAAGTCCTACAAAATAATGCTAGTTTTACAGAGCCAGAGATACAAGGTGGCTTATTTAATAGAAAAAAGGAAAACAAACCCCACAAAGCAATAATTCGGTTGCAGCTGACTGGACATATATTAAAAGGGAGACTTATTGAAGAGACATTTCTGCAAATACCCAAAACAAAATGAAGAATCTCCTGCCTTCTGCATTGCTGCCAAAGGACTTCAAGCACTGAAGTAAGTCCAGGAGCAGAATCATCAGAGTCCTCCTGTACAGGACAGAAATAGGCCCCAAGATCTAACTTGCCATCCACAAAAATCTGTTTTCTTCCTCTGAGGGGGCAACCAGGGCCCCTAAGAGCATAAAGGTTAGTCCTGGTGGTTGTGTCCAAGGCCGGAAAGCTACTCTCATTTCTTCTTGCTTCCTCTGCCCCTCTGTGTAACACACTTATCTCTGTATAAAGCACAGGATGTTCGTGTTTGCCTGAAGCATATCTTTCAGAAAGACTTTAATAATTCATTGGAATAATTAAGGGTGAGGAAATACATAACTTTCTGTGGCAGTTTGCTCCCAGTGCCCATCAACCCTCATGCTAAAAATGTGTGCCACATTTCTGATTTGAAGGGATCTGAGCTCCCCATCCAGTCTTTGATACTTGCTGTCCCTTTTCTCCATGAGGTTAAAAGAGCTCTTTAATACCCAATATTTTTCCTCCCTTAGAGTGCTTATCTGCTGCCTATCAAATCATTCCTTGGTCTTCTTTCTGATGAGCTAAACAGATTGAACTCCCAGCCTTTTACCAGAGAATAGCTCTCTAGTTGTCCAATTGATTTGAGGCTCTCTTCTTCATGTGCTTGCTGACTTTTCTGAAACACTTCTGGTAACATGGATGTCAGAAGTACACTCACTATTCCCAGTTTGGTTTCACCAGTGCTGCATACAGACGTGCTTAGTTATTTTTATTTAAAAGAAAATAGTCCTTTCTTCCTTAGCCATTGGGGTCCCTGGATTTCTCTGAAGGATCCGTTCCAGGCTGCAGACCTCTCTTTTCTAGGAGGAGCCAGGATTTGCTGCTTCTAGATGTATTGTGTGCTACTGAAAAGGACCCTCCAGCCCAAGCCATCTGGACTGCCCCACGCATGCCCACATGTTATTTGTCCCCCCGACCATCTTAATGCCATCAGTGAAGTATGGTGTACACGAGGGCAGCCTGGGGAAATGGGGCTGGGATGGTCCCCTCAGCACGGGACTTCGGCAAGGGAGGGCCGCAGGGGTTAATTGTGCCTCCATCTGATCCCACAATCAAGGGATCCCAAGTATCCCAAGTGGCTCATGTTCACTGTAGGGGTGGTCAATACCTCCGCAGCCAAAATCCGCCAAATAGCCATTTTTTGAAAGAAAGGTGTGGTTGCAGGTTATTTTTGGCTTGCTGTCTGGCTTTGAGCTGCCTACATCAATACTCTGCCCTGATCGGTTAGGAGGCCGACCTAAATGATTTTGATAAAAGAGCACTTAATAAGAAAAACACTTCTGCTCGAGTTTTGGCCCCTTGAAGCCAGGATATGGACATGCCAGCCTCAAGGAGGGCCTCTGCTTAGCCGTCCCGTGCTTACCCAGAGACTGTGTCAGCCCTGTCACCCATCTGATCTCTCTGCACCTTACCTTGTGCTGCTTGATCCCACGGCCACCACATCTTTTTCAGGTTACGGATCCCTCCTCTGCAGAATTTGGGGCTAGCTCACCCAGTCTTTGCTGCAAGGCCAGTTCAGTGACTTGTCCTGGCACTTTCTTAACCTCGGCCATTTTTTTTTTAGTGTCTGTTATATTGTGAAAGTGATGGTTTACTGTTGGTCATAGATACAACAGCTTTTTTCAAATTCCCTTTCTCCTCCACATGAGACCAGCCAGCATAGGCAAAGTGTAAGACAATTAGCCAGAGCGGAATTGAGCCCAGAGAGATCACACCATATCCACATCACCCAGGGAAGGATCTCTTTGAACAAACATGGTTTCCTGGAAGTCTAGAGGGAACTTGCGGGACTGGTGGATTCAGACCAAGTTTAGGTCTTTGGGTCTCAGGGAAATAATTGGGAATGTGGCTTGGAATCACAGCTGGAGAGTGCAGCTCTTTTCAGGAAGAGAGGAATAGTTTGCCTTGTGGATGACCACAACAGATAATGAGGGAACAACTTTCGAGAAATTTTGTGCTGAAGGCTTTTCAAATTCCGTTAATTTGAGCCAAGACATCTCTTCTAACATCCAGGAGATGATTTGCGTGAAAGTGTTGGTGATTACACAATCAATGAAGGCCGCACATGAAGCAAAATCTTTGCCAGTGCCATTAGGGATAATAGCATTAGGGAGAAATCCTGAGCAGGGCTAATTACTCAGTGTTTAGTAGGCCTGGTTATGCAAGCTGCCAAAAAAAGTAGTGAATGTGAGTACCTGGAAGGAAGGACTTTTCTTAATTATGGCATTTTTGTTGCAGCACCATCGTGCATTTGTTTGTTTGCAAAGGAGACGTGTGTGCTGTTTATTTCCTCAAACTGATGTACAAAAGGAATAAATAAGGCTCAGTGAGCTGAAGTAAGGAAAGATGGTGTGAGAAACTGGACTTAATTGCACCCTTGGAATCATTACGAACCCCTCTTGGACCGATCGGACCAGGACGTAACAGATGGGCAAGTCGATAAATCATAAAGTTATTAAGAGTGGGGAGCAGATTTTGTACGGGATTGTGAAATGCACGGGAAGCCACGGAACATTCCTGCACACAGGGATGAGTCCAGTCACATGCATAGTAAGACGTGAGCCATTGGATTTTGAAGATTAATATTTAGAGAGGTGACATCATAAAAGAAGAATTTACAGGAGTCAAAACTGAAGGCTGTGAAGAGGTAATTGCTCAGTTTGACCACTGACTTTGCCATGGAGCAGACTGGTTTCCTCACGTGGTGCTGTTTGCTGGCTCATTTATTTGTTGGGTCATGGTGGCATGGAGCTGTGGAGGAGCAGCACAGAGCTGTAGGGCAGCCTTGGTTGCTTCGCTTGCTGCAGCTGAGAAAGACGAGGTGGTGAAGAAGAAGGGGGTGAGAGGAGTCTCTGTCCCCAACTCCAGAAAAGGAGAGAGTCCCTCACTCTCCAGAGTCCATACCAGATAGATTAGAGTAGATTAGATAAAAAAGAAACAGTCTCCTGCCTTCTTCCCCAAATTCTCCCTGAAGGACTACAGGTACAGCAGAGGAAAGGAAGGAGGCCGGTGGGAAGGTGGTGGTGCCCATCCTTAGCCTGTTTAGCAGACAAGTGGGTTATCATGCCTGGTGGAGATGTCCACCAGGTGCAGCAATAACACAGCCTGTAGAGCATCTGCATTCTCGAGAGAAACTGGTGTCCACCGTTCACACAGGGACCAGTGACATATGGGTGTGCAGCTTGTTAAAAAGAAATAAAAAGCAACAGCCAAGAGGGTAAAATGCTTTCATGTAGTGAGGAGGTTATCTCAAAAGGCACCTTACTACCAGGTCATAGCAAAGGTATTTCCAGTTACCAGAAAATATTTTAGAAAGAAAGTAAACCAGGCACAAGGCAAGCAGCTGGATAAAGAAGGCTGTCAAAGATGGCCTTAAGAAGTGTAGGTTCTGTCCAAACCAGGGAAGGCAGAAGAGCACGAGCTCTGCAATCAGATACAAAACCATAGTAAAAGAAGCCAAAATGGATTTTGTGGAATAATTTACTAAAAGGCATAAAATCCAATAATAAAACCTTTCTCAACTACATCAGGCGGAGGCCACTTGCCAGCAAACACGTAGGGCCAACAGATGACTGTGGGGTAATGGGAGCACTTAGAGTCGACAGGACCATAACAGTGGAGGCAGATGAGCCCTCTGTGCTGGTGTTCACTAGAGAGGGGCCTCGGGAAGCCCCCCACACCACAGCATTTTCCTACTGGGGATGAGTGAGAAATCGCCTCAGATTGAACTGTCAGAAGAGGAGGTTTTAGAGCAAGCTGATGAAATGAACAGCAACAAATCACCGGGTCCAGCTGGGGTTCACCCTGGGCTCCTGAGGAGACTCAATTACAAGACTGCTGAACTACCAACTGCAATGTGTAACTCCTGCCTTCCATCAGTCATATGCCAGGAAACGGAGGTGGTAAATAGGATACTGATTTTTAAAGGAAGAGCTCTGGGAAACCACAGCCTTGTCTGTCTGCTTCCCATAGCAAGCAAATTGTCAGGCAGCGTGATGAAAAAAAGGCCGGACAGATAGGTTGGATTGATACACGGGAGGGACACGCTGCATTGCAGGTCTATTGGAAGCCTTCAGAGGAGCTGGTACATCTGTGGATGAGGGTGACCCTCTCAACACAGCGTATTTGGCTCCCCAAAAACTGCTGACAGGTCTTTTACCAAAGTGTGTGCTTAGTGTTTAGGAAAGCACTCAGATGTGGCTCTATAGCAGTAATTTGGATGACATGCACCGACTGTTGTTCTCACCCTTGTGTGTGAGATGGACTGAGCTCTGCAGGGGAGTCACCTGCTCTGTGGCTCCCATATGCCCCACTTGGGCCTCCCACTTGTAGGTCAAACCTCACCATCTCTTGTGTCTCCTACTGGGGCTGTCAGTAAATATCATCATTATCTTTGTTACTGATGGGGTGCCTTAGCTTTAAGATGGATCCCAAAGTGCTATGTGATGTACAGAGACAATAATAAAGAATAAAGTGTGTTCTTTCCCCCAGACTTTGCAGTCATAGAATCATAGAATCATATGGGGTTGGAAGGGACCTCTGGAGATCATCTAGTCCAACCCCCCCGCCAGAGTGGGTCTACCTAGAGCAGGTTGCACAGGAACTTGTCCAGGCGGGTTTTGAATGTTTCCAAAGAAGGAGACTCCACCACCTCCCTGGGAAGCCTGTTCCAGTGCTCTGTCACCCTCAAAGGAAAAACATTCCTCCTCGTGTTTAGGTGGAACTTCTTATACTCAAGTTTGTGCCCATTTCCTCTTGTCCTGTCACTGGGCACCACTGAAAAAAGTCCAGCCCCATCGTCCTGGCACCCTCCCTTTAAGTATTTGTAAGCAATGTTAAGTATTTGTAAGCATTGAAAATCGTGCCTGTTCCTCTCATCGGAAATCTTCAGTAAAAGGTGAAAGATTTATATGATCTGAAGAGAAACCAGAGTAAGACAACAAACAGTAGAGGCATACAAACACTATCCAGGACTGGATATGATTCTTCTGTAAGGGGTGGTTTCATGCCTCGGCTCTTCCAGAGCACATCACCAGGACTAACGTTTGGATCAAAGACTCCTTCAAGCCCACATCCTTCTCCGCTGTACTGCTGCCTGACCACCCTTTTGCTTGTACAGTGAATTATTTCTACTTTGTTCTTGTATTTATTGGATTTCATGTCCTTCTGGAGAAAGGATTGCAGGTTTACCAAGACGGTTTTGAACTGTAATCTTAACCTGTGGCCTACTTGTAATCCCATTTAGTTTGGGTTTATTTGCAGGTAAAATAGATGTCTAAGTTATTCAGGAAAATATGACCAGTTCCCATTTTTGAGCTGACAGCCTTGCTGCTGTGCCCTGAATGGGCTGTACTGGCAAGGAAACTTGGAATGGTTCTTCTTTGTTGGGATTTATTTGCTCTTCTTTGCTAATTAGAGTGAAAGCCCATTGCTTGAGGTTATAGAATCAGCTGATAACTTGTTTGCAGGGTTTAAAAAGATTAAATCAAACAAGGAAGCTGCTGGATGTGCATTTAAAACTAAACTTCTGGTTTTGCATTTGAACAGTAGCGGTATATAATGTGATGATTAAAATGGAAGATGAGAAAATACATTGCTTTGAAAGATTTAATCAGTTATTTCCATAGGAGCATGTCAGGGAATCAAGGACACTTGATTTCCCTTCATTGTTCTGCATAACTGAATATATTTGGGTCATTATATCTGAATAATCAGAATAACATTCTTAAAAACAAAAAAGGAGTAGTGATAGCAGCATACAATTAAGTGCGGCTTGTTTCTAATCTTCTGGAAAATCAGATTTAACAATTTTCAGAGTCCTTTTTCCCATTGATGAACCGGGGATTTACATGACTAATGTCTATTAACACATGTAAATACCCCTTGCCTCAATGGGAACTGACAATGGGAAAATAAATCCTGCCTGCAGCCCATTCTGTCATATGAATCGAGCCTATGAATGGTACGGTTTCGTGGTGGGGTATTGGCTGGGATGGGAAACACAGCCAACATTCATATAATAGGTTTTCATCTCTGAAGGCAAATGTCAACATCAATTTACCTCCAGGATAAGTGAGACCTCCTGAGGGATCTCAACGTTGTGCAGAGGGGTCACAACAGGAATCCATTGCCCACATTTTAGCAGACATGGGAACGGGCTGGCGGGCACACAGGGAAAGGCCAAGGAGTGCGGGAGTGGGACGTGCTCCAAACCAGGATATGTTCTGAACGTGGAAGAGAGAGGTTCAGCAATTAGAAATGAAGTTCGCTGGCCTGGGCACAAGGGGACAGTTGTAAATAAGTCTCAGTAGCTATTTTGTCTGTTAATAAAGCAAAACATGTAAGCACATTCTAGACGGCCATCCATCAGAAAGACATTTTACATCACATACGTTTTATGAATATTAGATAATGGAGGAATGTAACAAATAGTCATTTTTGTCTCTCTCTTGAATACGAAATAATGGTTATTAGTATCTGTCAAATAAATAATGTGAATAATTTAACAAGACATCACTATTGTGCAAGAAATAATATCCCGTTTTATTAAGTTTTGGAGTCAGTTATTGTGGGAAGATAATAAATGTGTGGAGTAGCGACAGCAATTATGTCCTAGAAATCCACTTCAGGTGGTATGCTGCTTTGAGAAAAGCAGACCATTCAGACTCTCCACATACCACGCAAATGAAAGGCTAGAATGCACAATACCTGCAAAATCTTCAGCTCATGTCAACTGGCGCGGCTCCAGCTGTTTCAGCTGTGCTCTGTATATGGTGCCCTTCTGTATAAGGTGATTATCTACACACACACGCCTTCCTAGCTCCATCTCCTTAATAAAAGTGTATGTGATCTTATCATGTCAATTTGCCCTCTCTGCTAACTTTTGAACCTTTTCCAGCAAAATCTGCCAGCGGTCTTGCAGGTAGGTTCTACAAATCGCCATGAAAATAGGGGACTAGGAAGGGAAGAGGGATCCTGTCAATGCAGCCAGGAACTGTCTGTGCTTTGTGCCTACAGGAAATCCAACTTGATGCTGTTGGTCAGAGAGCTACTTGTGAAAAGAAAGGTATAAGATGAAATACTGGATTAAAAGGATTTCAATAATCACTTTGAGATGGTGTTCTTGGAAGGCATTGGCCTCCTGCTGCAAAACAGGGTACACTCACCTGCTCACAGGCTCAGGATCACAAATCATTAGCAACTATTTCATTGATCCTTCTAGGTTCCTGCTTCTAGCTCAATATTTAATCAATCAGAATTACTCGGCAGATACTATTATTCAAAATGACTATTTAGGACTACAGAAGGCATCGGGGTCATTACCTTTTACCGAAAATGATGAAACATTCCTTTCTGAAAGTATTAACTATTTGCATTCAAGTTTTCTATGTTGGATGTTTACAGGTCACTGATTTTTTTTTCTCAGAATGAAGCTTGGGAAAAACATCTGTCTCTCAGCTCAAATTAGAAGGCTTCAAGGTGGGGCCTGGCAACTCTTCTGCAGCCAAGCCCTTCTGTCAAGGACATACTTTTTACTGTCTCCATCCCAGACTTGTTTAAAGTATAAGGAAATGAAAAAAAAGCCATTGTGAGCTGCATTTGCTTTTCAACTACTTGTCCTAACTGAACGGGATCAACCTCACACAACGTGCTGCAATGCCACCTCCTGTCTCCAGGACCTCAGTTGCTGCAGTACACATGCACAGAGCACCTGAGCATGCCCAAGCCGAGGACCACTGGTGGTGATGGACTTCACCCAACACTTACCTGCAGTGCCTGCATAAATGGGGTAAAAAGAGGGCAGCATCTCTCCGCAGCTCTCTCAGCAGCTTTTCTCCCCTCGCAAGGAAGAGGGACGGGCATTCAGGGCTTGCAATGGACTCCCAAATCCATGACTTGTGCTGTTCCCTAGCTACGTGCATCATCTAGGAACCTCACCTGGCTCACTGTCTTCTATTTCTGGTCCACGAAAGCTTACCACTGTTATCAGCTACTTGGCTGGCTCCACTGTCGCAGGTTTATACTGTGAACACAGTTCCGACCAACCCGAATGAGCCATGTGGATCTTATCCGATGCTAAATGATGGGTTTAATTTTTTAACATCTTTCTTAGAAAAAGAATGCAGAAGACTACATGAAAAAGCTACTGTCTTAAAGCTGATAAAGGAGATGCCTCAAGCATTGGAAGCTGCCAGAACTAAGGCAGTCCGGGCAACTCTCATTTGCCTCTGTTGTACATCTACAGCATCTTATGGCCAAACTGTATTTTCTAAAGGACAACTGGGTTGCTGAATGCAATGGGTTGGCACTGTGCACAGCCTGGGTTTGCTTCTGGACTGAATTAGAGCTGTGGAACAAGTTGAGCAGTTCTCTGCATCTCATTTCTTACATCAGCTGGAGCATGGGTTGCATGTGGGACGTGATGGGGTGGCCAGAGAAAGGCCTCTTCTGTGGTGCAGCTGAATCCCCACCTGGGATCTCACCCTAGCCTTTTTTTCTGCCACAAACTCCCTTTGTGATGGTGGAAAGCCACAGGAACCAAGCTTTTCAGAGACGGCAATTTGCATGTGCAGTACCCAGCTTGAAATCTCAGGATTGGGCTTGCAGGAGTTCTTGGCATGCACAGTCGCATCTGAAATCAATAGAAGCTATTTTCTGAGCATATGAAGTGCTGTAGAAAATATGATGTACTATGGAGTGGTAAGCCTTAGGTATTTCAAACCTTTCACCCTGAATTAGTGGGTAGTTTGGACCATACGCTCAGTGTGCCTTGGTTCTGTATGCGTAACCATCCCCACTGATAATTCATCTCACCAGAAGCACCGTGGGAGTAAGTTAAATGTTTGTGAAACACTGATACCGCACACTGCAGCAAAGCCCAGGAAGGCATGAATAATTCTGCTTTCAGAGCAGGGTGTGAACAGTGTGCAGTAAATGAGACAGTCATGCACTGATGATGATGAGGAACAGGATTTTGAGGAGCAATTAGTGAGGGAGGGGTCAAGTAAGAAAAAACCCCAGCAGTATAGTGAGATAATTAAAGATGTTTCATAAGCCACATGCCCATAGGAAGCGGTAACAATTGCTCAGACAACCATGCAAAATTAAGCAGTCATTTAGGAGATCTGAGGTAATACACTTCACCAGTTGCTTTGGTACTTGCAGAATTGAGGTCTGAGCACATTCCCTTGGTCTAAGATAACATGATTGCATCAATGTTGATATTTTATATCAGGTGAAAATCTGACATTTGTGTTTTGAAGAGCATCAAGGCACAAATACCACCTCTGCCAGCCAATGCTAGATAGCCTCCTGCAACTATTTCATATGTAGTTTAATGACGTGGAAATGGGGAAAACCCTAAAACACATCATGAAAAGCCCTGCCAAAATTTCATGGAAAGGTGTTGCTGTACTACAGAGATGCCGTTTGCCTACAGACAATTTTAGTTCATTAGTCAACTCCTTTTCTGCTCCTCATTCAACTTGGACTTTCATGAAAAAAAGGAAAAATAAATGAAGAGAAAAGGAATAAAAAGGAACACCGCTCGGATGTCTTTACTGAGATAGGGTGGGGCTGAGAAGCTTTCCTTCCCAGCACAAGTTTCTGGTGGATTTGCACACAGTTTTGAGAACGTGCAAAAATAATGCACATGTAAGATTCTCTACCAAATTAACATATTCCTAGCTCAGTTTTCAGGGACATAAAGTAATTGCTGACTTAACCCAGGTGAAGGTGTGTCTCCAGTAAGTTATTTTTTCTGTCTAGTAAAAGAGGATATAGGCCTGGTGGGGCTGATGAGGCTGTTGATCTCCATTCTCGTATCAGCTCTTGCCTCAGATTGTTGCAAAAATGTTATTTGACAAAATGAAAATAATATTTTCTGATATCTGCTCCAAATACACAAAACGTAAATTATTTTGAAAGAGATGAATAGTGTGTTGAGAAAGCACAATTCAATTAAATAATTGGTTGTGAACATCTTTTCTTATTAAAATGAAGCAACTGTAAATAACAGAATGATATCTAAATGAAATGGTATGTAAGGGGAGTAAGAAAGATTTGCAAGAAACATTTGTAATTGCATTATCTCTAAGCAGAAAATTTATAAATTATAATGAATAATACAAATGTATCCTGATATAGAATGGAAATGTTTGATTAAGAGACTGAATATGTAAGGATTAAGTTCTTTTTATTAAAGAAGTTTCTCCTGGCTGTATTCATAAAAAGTGTTACAAGTTTATAAATAGAAAAGATATTTGTTAAAATACAAATTTAGTGTGAAAGGTATATTTTAAATATTTAATGAAACAATTGTGCTGTATTAACAATATATTCTTTATTTCTCAGATTAAAAATTCACAGGGATTTTTATCCCTCCCATCTTTATTAGAATTATTCTCTATACATTTTCAGAAACAGCTGAAGAATACTAATTATTAACATAAATATTTAAGAATACTTATAGTTTGTGTTTCAAATGTATCATACGTATACATAACATCTCAGCATTTATTACCCAAATAGTCTTCGCACTCTGTGACTATGTAACTAGGAATATAGCACGTGAACTGGCTGCTGCTTACGTGTTGTACCTGTGATGAGAACGGCTGGCCATGTGAGGGGAGGAGAGGTGGGAAACGACCAGCCGGTGAGGAGCAGCAGTGGTTGCCAAGGCTGGAGGACACCAGCTCTGTTCATTGCATTGCCTCCCAATGCTTGCCAGCACCTGAGCCCAGGTTGTTAGATGAAATTAGGCAGTACTTCATCTAGGCAATATAAAACAAATCTTTCCCTCCCCTCCCACAGAGGATGTTTCCTTGTAGACCAACCTCTGGCTGCTGAGAGGTAGGTCCCGGAGCATGAGAGGGGAGCACCTTCCCAGAGCGGGTTCGTTGGTGATTAAAGCAAACGCGTTGTCATTGTGAATATTCTCATCAAAATGCAGGTCTAACATTTTCTGGACCTGTATGAAACTCAGTGATGCTTGACATTGCCCTCTGGCACAAAGCCCCACAAATTAGTTGCCTGCAGAGAAGCAGACCACTGGGACCTGCTGAAAATACTTCCATGAAGCCTTTTTTCATTCATCTCTTGCCCTTTTTTCTTTGGGGGAATTTTTGACTGTTTACATTTTCACCTGCAGAAAATAGTGGGCTCCTTTACTAAGGGGGCGAATGCCTGGTGAAGAGGCCAGCAAGCTTGATTCCTGCACAGCCTGGGAGGATGGTTGGGGAGGGGGCTGCACCCAGGCATGGGGACAGGGACCACCACGGCAGTGGTTGTGGGAAGCCAGGGACCTCCAGACCCACCAGGCAATGTGGGGAAATGCTGCAGGTTGCCTGAAGGTGAGAGCAGATGGGGTAGGGATGTCTCTCCATTCAGGTCGCCTGAGCTGCAGGTTTGAGGCATGTGGATCTGCAAAGCCACCTCTGCTGTCCTTTGCGAAAAGACACTGCGAACAGTCAAATTAAGACTAACAGGAGGTGCATTTTTTTTAGATTTAAGACAGGACACTCAAAGGCTGTCCTGCTGCAAACCTCCCGTGCACTTCTTTTAACTTGTGGAAACCTGTCTGCCCCTTAGGTTGCAAACCCAACGAAGGGTGAGGATCAATACCAACAGGTCTAGTATCTTTGTGACTTTCCCACTAATACCTAAGTGATACTATCAGAGAAGTCAGAAACTCACAACTGCAGGGTCATCTTGCAAAGAAGCTTTTAGAGACAGATTTCATACAGCATCAGCCAGGACAAGGACTACTGGGGACCTTCCCGTGGGACTTACCCAAAGGTGGTAGACAAATCTTGTGAAACGGAGAAAGAACCTCAGCATTCAAAGGTCAAATTTACTGATAACTTCACAAAGGCGTTTCTCTCATTTCTCTTTGCCCAAGATACCAATGTAATACTTGAGAGGAGACTGTTTTGGAAAACGGCTCTCTGGAGCACTGCTACGCTGCTCTGTGCTCTGGAGCGTCACAAGGCAGAGCGCACACAGGCAGTGTTTTTCTCATAAGAGAGCTGATCCCAGATCGGCCCTGAGGATGGCAAAGTGCTACCCGTAGCCATTTATTATTTTCAGCCACAGAAAAAAAATTGATAAACTAAGTGGTTTAATCGGTGTAAGACCCATTGCTTAAGCAGCAGGCTTTATCACATGATCAATTTGAAGACAAAGAAAGAAAATCCTACCAAAGCAGAGCCTAACGTGGGAACTGATAGAGCACTGTCAGCATCTGCAGTAAATGACTCAGAGTTTGACAACTGAATTTATTAGAAAGAAAAGATCTGGGCTTTGATGGATTCAGTCTTGTTGAAAAATTAATGGATTTATAAGTCTCCTTTGAGCTTTTTGAAACATTAATACCTATTTTTATTTGTATTACCTTGATTTTAATGATTATACTCTTACATGTGAACTGTACATAAATATTGACCTTGTCAGATGTCCACTCCCTCCACTGGTGGAAGGACCCTGCCAGCTCCCTGTGCTCTACATTTTCTGCTGGACACGGAGAGAGTGTCTAACTGATGTGACCGTATTTTTGCTCCATTCATACAACTAGTTTAAGAATATTTTTATAGAATAATTATCTGAATGTAGGGTAACTTGATGGAGGAGTGCTTTCTAAAATCAGATGAGTTGAGCACGAAATGTCATTTGTGCTAATCTGTCTGAAACTAGGAAAGTGTGAAATGTGCTGTTGGGAGAAATTATCTCTTCTGTGGTATTACAGGCCAGGAAAAAAAATCTGTTTATTACAAAAAATAAGAAGTATTTACAACAAAACCTTAACTTATTCTCACTCATTGCTGGCTAAGTTAATATGTTATTAATTGTGCATTTTTGGATATAATTTGAGAGGGGGGAGGTTGAACTATCTCTAGCACTGCAGCCACTTAACTGTAACAATCACATTTTCTTTTTAATAGAGTAAGTTAATTTTTAAAGTGATCTACAGAGGAACAGATGGGGGAACGAATTCTCTATGGGTATCTCCTGGTACACCGACACTCAGAGCGCAGAGCGGTGGCTAGTGCCAGGCGCATCTACCTTGCAGTCCTTCCTCCCCTTCTTCTCCTGTTATCTTATGTCTGGTGACCAGAAATGGAAAAGCAGCCTCTGAAGGTGAAAATTCCTCTGGT
>KZ506282.1:231668-241825 GCA_002844005.1 Limosa lapponica baueri | reverse complement strand
GCTGCAGCAGGCAGCATCCCTTCCCAAGGAGTGGAGATGGCTGCAGCAAATGAAACCACATCCCCTCTGGAAGGAGTGTCAGCCAAGGAAATGCAACATCCCTGGAGTCAAACCTTGATCCTTCAGAAATCAGGAGAAGTTTAGCCAGTGGTTGCAGCAAAGATCAAATTTCACCTCATTTTCTTCACCAGATGCAAGTGTCGTGCAGGCATACCATGGCTATGTACATGGTGCTGCTTCTCTGAGGGATCCCTCTGCCGAGGCAGCTCATGCACGGTATCACCTTGCTCCCCAGGTAGGTATGGGACGAAGAGGAAGGCTCTGGGGAAGCAATGGTGGGTGTTTAGCACACCATGCCAGGACCTCATCATAGCACTAGTGCCGATGCCATGTGTCTGGTCAGGGCCCTTTGGTGGCACAGGTTGCTTGTTCTCAGAATGAAGAAAGGTGGAGAGATAAAAATAAAACCCTCTCCCTGGCATTTGGCAGAATTTCTCTTCCATTTGTTTCTATTTTTGCCCTCTTCTTCTCCCATTTGTTCCAGTAACTGAAACAGCAGCATGAGCTGACACTATCTGTCATTACCCACATCATTTTCAGCGACACTGGTTCAATTAACTGCCCTCACAGATGTCTTCATGCTCTAGAGAATGAAGTTTCATTTCCCTGGCTCCGGAGAAGCTATTTGTGGTGATGGGGTCAGCTTGGCTGTCTCTGGTGTCCCGGGGAGTTGTCTGGCTAATGTGTGGGGCTTTCTATTTCCTGGTGACCCCAAAAGACCTGGGTACCGGGTGCCCGTACCATCCCAGCACCATGTCTGAGTTTCACCACCACTGAATGAATTAAACCTCTGGTCTGGTCTCCCCAGAGGCCAATACCCTGTGATTGTTTTCTTCTTGTTTAGTCATTGTGACAGCCTTGCTCTGAGCAGTGTCTTTGGTGGGGCTGCCTGGGCAGGGATCCTCACTGAGGGCTGGGTTTGGCCAGTGCTGCCAGGGGGGAGGCTGAGACCTGAGGAAGAGCTGTCCTCTTCTTGGTACCATGACCTGGAGAAGGGCTGCCCAGTTTGCCTCTGGTTTTCCTCTGACAGTCCTATTCTGGAGCATCTTGTTTATTGCAATTCTCTTTAGCGACCAGGATTTAGCATCCTTAGTTTTGATTTAGATTGTGGTTTCTATATAGATAGCATCTCGGCACTTATGACTTCCTTGTAGGTTGTCATTAAGGGCTGTGTATTAGTTCCCAGTGCCGCCTATTTTCTCCCAAAGGCACCTCTTCTCCTTCCAGTCATTTGAGACATCTGGGGAAAAGGAACATTTTGCATTTGCAGACATTAGGTTATGACCTTGCTTCAGCTGAAAATGACTTTTGACAGAGGAGAGGTTAGTATAATCCAGGTTATAATAGACTTATCCAGTCCCAGGCCTTGGTTAACATCTCATTCCTCTTCTCCTGAAGAGAAGAAGGTGTACAAATCATCTCATATACCTTGCCCAGGGCTGCAGGCACAGCGCTGATTCACTGGAGAGCAGGGAATCCAGGAGAAATGTTTTATTAACTTCTCACCCTGCTGGCAGTCTAGGTAGGGGAGGTGGGAAATGGAAGCTTGGAATTAAAAGTCTGATAACTTGCCAGGGAGATGATGACAAAAATCAAAAGGGAAAGCACATTTTATTTGCAAAGTTCAAGAAGGGTATTACAATCAAGAAGAGGAAAGCAAATTGAAGCATTAAAAATAAAGCACTTGATAGGAGCTATTTCAAAGGGTGGCTAAAAAGTGTTTCACTCAAAGTCTCTCATGACACCAACTATACTCCCCCTTCCCCTCCGTTCCCCCCCCCCCCCATCACATCAATTAATTGGATTACAGCTGTTTGTGATGCCAGCCCGGCTGAGGCTGCGGAGCTGCGTGTTGCAATAAGGTTTATGTCACAAGTGAGGAAGGTTAAGTCACCACTTGGAATATCGAATTTTATGGCACTGATCTGTCATTAGTTGAGAACTTTGTCTGCTTCCTTCCAGGACAGGCTGACCCAAAACAGCGGTGATGGGCTGAAGGCAGTGGGACCCTCTGCTTAGCCCAGCATGGAGGCGGAGCGCTGGCAGAGGAAAACACAACTTTAGCTCAATCCTGGCTTTCGTGCTCATTGCTGTTCACTTGTGCATGCAGGGAGTTCAGGGACCCTCTGCTGGAGCCCGGGAGCAGGGTTGCCACCATCACTGCACCATTCCCCTTCTCGCTGTCGCAGGCACCGCAGGGGAACCACCAGCACAGTCAGGTGTTTTGCATTCCTGTGGGCAGGCTTAGCTAGGAGGAGAAGGGCAGGCATTTTTTTAAAGGTCAGGTTTATTCGAAAAAGGTGTAACCTTATCTTTGGAGACAAGAAATTGCAGTGGGAAAGTGTCCCCAGGTCAGGAGCAGACCCCCCTGAGAGGAGGAGAGAAAACCCAATACCTTGCAAGTCTGCTGGTCTTTGTACAAAAATATCCGTCTCTTGGCACAACACCAGTAGCCTTCTCCTCCTTCCCAGCCCTGGATCTTCTCTGAAAGCTTTAAATGGTGACACCTCAGGTACTTCAGGGCTTCTGTTTAAAACCTAAAACCTATTTTACTGCTCATCTTCAGAGGAAAGGGGGAATGTCCTGTGAGAAAGGTGAGCTCTCTCCACCGTGAGTGCTTTTACAATTGTACACTACCCTTTGGTGAAGATAGTGATCCTGTATTGATATATATATGTATATATGTACATATATATATCCCTCCAATCCCGTATTTTAGTTGCTGATCCTGAAAGCTGTGAGGGCAGGGACTCCAGGCCAGGCTACGCTCTGTTTAGCTCCGTCTCAGAGCAGAGAATAGGAGAGGCCGTGGGGAAGAGGTGGGAGTGGGATGTGCACTGCTGATGCTCTCCCAGAGCCACGAACTCACCTCCATCACTTTGCTGTCAG
Source organism: Limosa lapponica baueri (assembly GCA_002844005.1). Classification (NCBI taxonomy): domain Eukaryota; kingdom Metazoa; phylum Chordata; class Aves; order Charadriiformes; family Scolopacidae; genus Limosa; species Limosa lapponica. The sequence goes on along the minus strand of KZ506282.1, from coordinate 238,876 downwards.
AGACTTCCAGGGAGACTGGAAACTCGCTGAAACTTGTCCCTTCTCACAGCAGGAAGCCAAGAGAGAGCCAAGACTTTAAATAGTCAGCATAAACCTCCGCCGGACCAGTTCTTCAGTGTAAGGTTCATTTCTTCAAAAGCATAGCATAAATATTTCAACAGTTCTTCTGACATTAGAATTACCCAGATGGGCTGAGATAAAAAAAAACAACCTGAAACAAATAAAATGCATCAAATTGCATTGCATCAAATTGCCCCCGCTCTCCCGGTACCCACCAGAACTGCATGAATCACAGGTTGAATTGCACGGGCAGGTCACCAGAACTCAACAAGAACATAGCAGGGCTCAAAAAGTTTCAGGGAAAGGCAAGCAAGAGAGGCTAACGCAGGAAACAGCTTCTCTGCAAGGCAGAGACACAACAGAGCAGGGCTCTGCCACCAGTAAGGGACACAAAAGGACCATGGGAAGGGCAGGAGAGAAGGTGCTGGAGATGCAGGAGCAGTGGGGAAAGGGTGCCCAGGGGGCCATTACTCACCCTTCCAGATCTTGCATGAGAAACCTGTGGAATCATCAGTCTTAAAAGAAAATTAAATATTTAGAGATCGGATTAATGAAAATGAAATGCATATCTCCCCCCAAGAAAACCCACACCTTTTTTAGCTCTATGAGTGCTAAAGTGCTCTATGAATTTAAATAATTTGTTAGCACAAAGTGATGTGGATCCCAAAACCACAAGTGAATTAAAAAACATTTTTAAACAAATATACATGCCTCTTGCTTGCCACTGGAAGCAGGATGGTTGGCTACGGGGTCCCTTAGCAGAGTAAACTTTAAGTTCTTCTGCTATATTAAGCATTTCCATCCATTTTAAGGGTCTTTTAATTTTTTTAGCGATGCAGAGACCTGTTGACTTAATTTTGACCCGTGTGAGGAGGGAATGCAAGGGCTGAGCTGGGAGCAGGGCACTTGGAGGTGGAGTCTTAATAACCTTGTGTCATGGTTTAGGTTTGTGTTTATTTTTGTTTTATTTTATGTGCTAAATTTGCAGGGGTAATATGAATCGCAAGAGTTCATATAGCAAATTTTGAGGAGAGAGCTGAGCATCCTCTTGCTGTGTTTCACTCCAGGGGTGTCTTCATAAGCTTTTATGACTTTCTTCTGATGTGTGAGAAGTTCAGGAATGCCTTTTTATGCTGACAAGTGGATAAGAAACATTGCCAAAATGCATGCTAAAAAGGGACTTTCCTTCCTATTGTCCACAATTCTCCCCTTTGGCATTCATGCTGAGGTTTGGTGTTCACTGACTACACTGAAAAGTCAACATTTATGAAGTTGCAAAAATTAAAGTTAATGCTGGTGTAGAAGTTACTGCAAAGGCCAGGACAAGCCGGCTGGATTGCCACACACCAGCTATCGTTGCTCTGGGGCAGTAACTCTGAGGAGCTGTTGTCTGTCCCCTGTGGGCACTGCTCACGGAGCAAGGCACCCTAACCTTTACTCTCAGAGAAGGGCTGGTCGCTAGTGCACATGCTGGTCTGTTATATACTGCACAGGCAACTTACCTTCTACGTTTCCTTCACGGCCAATGCCTTGTGGAGAGCCAGTGTTTAGATACTGGTCAGCGTGCCCTCCACTGCGGAGGGGATGTCCTGGGTTTCCGTGGGGTGTGGGCAGTTGCATCCTGCCGCTGATGCCAAGGAAGCACTTGGCAGAGTGCTTACATCTTGGGGTTGGTGTAGTGCGTGTACCTGTTGGAGTGACTCCAGAGGAGGGCCATGCATGTGATCAGAGGGCTGCAGCACGTCTCCTGTGAAGACAGGCTGAGAGAGCTGGGGTTGGTCAGCCTGGAGAAGAGAAGGCTCCGGGAGAACCTTATAGCAGCCTTCCAGTACCTAAAGGGGCCTACAGGAGAGATGGGGAGGGACTCTTTATTGGGGAGTATAGTGATAGGACAAGGGGTAACAGCTTTAAAATGAAAGAGGGGAGATTTAGGTTAGATATTGGGAATAAATTCTTTACTGTGAGGCTGGTGAGGCACTGGCACAGGTTGCCCAGAGAAGTTGTGGATGTCCCATCCCTGGAAATGTTCACGACCAGGTTGGATGGGGCTTTGAGCAACCTGGTCTAGTGGGAGGTGTCCCTGCCCGTGGCAGGGGGGTTGGAACTAGGTGGTCTTTAAGGTCCCTTCCAACTCTAACCATTCAGTTTATGAACTCTATTCTATTTATGGAAGTGGAGGCAAAGTCCCTGAACCCAGCAGGTGCTTCTGCGTAAGCACGAGCATGCTGTCTTGCTGGGGCTAGCAAGCAGGCTCCTGGGCTCAGCAGGACTTCGCCAAAGTGAAGGTAAATACGAAGCAGGGGATTTGGGAGAGACCTGGCACAGAAAACTAACAGCAAGGCAGGGGAAAGCAACTGATATGGTGTGAGATAAAATGAAGAATGGAAGGGTTGTGGGGTAGCAGCAACCTTATTGGGTTTTTTTAGCCTCAATCTAATTAAAAGAGATACTTAATTAAAATGAAGCAATTAACCGTTCTGTAATTAAATACAAAAATAATTAAGTTGAAATTGAACACGATAACATCCAATTGTCAGGACAGGATTTATTTGTACTTTAATCTGATGAATTATTTTCATTGTTCTACTGATTGCGTTCCTGTGGAAAGGAATCAGTTGTTTCTGCAACAGGGGATGCAAGCTGTCATTTCATGTCCTTTGGGCTTATTGAAACCCCGAATTGGGCTTATTGAAACTATGATACAGTACGTATATGGACCATGATCCTATGTTCCCACAGAAAGGGCTGCATTATGCCAGCGCACCAAGGATTTCATGTTATAAGTTACGTTTCCATCATACTATTTGGTCCATGTAAAATGTAAAGCACTTAGCTTAAGCACTGGTTTTTTTGCTGCATAAATGGTGATGCTCTGTTTAGAATTTCAGACCAGAATAAATAAGTACATGGACATGGAGTCCACTGCGGTGTAGCAAGTGAAGGAACACATTTACAACCACGTTTTGACAGGTAGACCCTGATCTATTGGTATTTATGAACCTGCTTCTGTTTCACCGTGCTTACATGTAAGGTGTTTATGTGCTTTGCTAGATCAGGGCATTAAAAAGTGGGGTTACAATTGCCCAGATTAAGAGTAGGCCACTTATTCTGATGCCTTTATGGAGGTTTGAGTACACGGGTTTATACTTCCCACCTTGAATAGGGGATCAAAAAAGTCTTTTCCTCTTCCTCCATGCCAACAGTGACAACTTAGTATGGCTCATCTCAGAACAAGGGCATGTCTTGGTGCCGTGCTTGTCTTCAGTGGAGCTGCAGTGATTTATGAAATAACTGAAGTCATCTGGGCAAAAGACAACAAAGAACAGTTAGAAATACTGTAAGGCTGGAGATCCATCTTTCATTTGGACATTTTCAGCTAACAAATTTCTTGCTGGTGTGGGGATTTAGGACATGAGTAGTGTCCTTCATTGCTCTTTTCTTGAAGCATATTGCTATTTGTGTAGGTTTTGGTCTTCTGTACTACAAGTCTTGTGCTTGCAACAGTGATGAAGTGAGCCGTGTCCTGCATGAATATATAGTAGAGGTTTGGTGGACTCTTCCAGACGGAGCATCTATTTATTTCAAGCAGCTGCCTGTAACTGAGGGGAATGGCAAACTGTGGACCTTTTTTTCAGTCTCAGTTCTGCACTTGGAAAAAAAAATAATACAAGTGTGGATTTATCTGTGAAAAGAATCATCTCAGTTAAGATCACAGGAACTGCCAAATTTTTCAGCCTCCATGGAGATGAGATACTGAGCAAGCCTGGCCTTAGATTCTTCAGAGACAGGCACAAGAAAACCAAGACAGGCAGATGTCAAATAATCTCCTGCTGCTGCTCACATAGTTCTTTAATACTTAGACTGGTGCAGGGCACAAAAAACAGTTTAGTATCTATTCCAGAACTTGTTGTCCAATTTAAGGAGCAAAGTCAACGGTGAGGGGTAATTAATAGGAAATCTGTACTGCAGAGAGAAACCCAGCTGTGATAATGGATATAAAAATAGGTATGGTAGTGGAGAGTTGTACAGCTCAGAAAATACCCATCATATAGTAAATGTCATCTCATTGTTCAAGAAAATGATGATCCTCCCCCACAAGGCTGAAAATATGATGCTAAATTCACTTATAGATGCCTCACTAATGCTGGAAAGATGACAGAGAGGGAAAAACCCATAAATGAAAAACAGAGAAGGTTGAACAAGCTGATTTATGGGAAAAGATTAAAGTAACTAAACACACATAACTCAGCTAAATGACATCTCGGGGGAACATAATTGCAGACTCCAAGGACTTGAAGGATTGGGCACCAAGGATTGAGAAGAATCCCCAGGGCCACGCAAAGTTGGGAGCTATATAATGGGGAGAAATGTGTGAAATCGGACAAATGAAAATTCAGGTGGAGGCATGAGACATGACTCATTACAGAGAGATTTCTTGAACTGTGAAATCCTCTCCTAAGGGGAACGGTGAAATCTTGGGTTACTTGGCACTAGACTAGAAAAGCACTTGAAAATATACTAAAAGGCACAAATCTGCATCCGCAGTGGGGGCACTGGGTAAGTTATAACTCTTTTCTATATCTAGGTACTATGGGTTTTTTTGTTTTTTTGGTTTTTTTTGTGATGAAGCTGGGCTATTTGTCCCTTTTCTATAGTGTCTGCCTGCAGCCCTTTGGTGCTCTGCATTCAGCATCATTCACAGCCCCAGCCCTGTCAAGCTCCGTGCACTGATACAGCAGATTCTCTGAGCTGAGTCACACCTCAAAGGGAGCCGGTGCCACGCCGCGACGAGACGATTTCTCTGCTTTGTTCCCTGCAAGAAGAAGTGTCACTTGCTAATTGTACAGCGCCTCTTGTCTTTCACGTAGTTCTGCTGGCAGCAGCAGAAGACGTAGCGGTCTGTTGGCACACACCAGCGGAGCCAGCCCTGGGTGACAGCCAGTTGCACACATGCAGCAACAGGAACAAAACTCTTGACCTTCACTTCCAAAGACAGGGCCCTCTGCTGAAGGACCCACCTGGTTAGCTAGCCCGCGGTGTTTTGAGGAGTTAATGAATGCAGTTTAGTAAAGGACAGCAGAGTAAACAAATAAGTTTTCTTACCAGTGACCCCAGATTTGCAGAGTCATTTCAGGTACGTCATAATACTCAGAGCACGGATTGATCTGGGAGATAAAGTCTCTTGAGAGGTAACGGTTAAAAAGTCTTTCAAAACCAAAACAGAACAAGAGTATTGGGACTGCCTTTTGTGCTAGGGGAAAATCTAGGGGTCCAGACTTTGTCCCATTATTAATTTGATTTTTTGATGGCAACCAAGCAGAGCTGGACTGGTCATCCTCTCCAGCAAGCTAAGAAACCCCACAGAGACACCTGGTTATCTGAGGGCAGCTGGTTCCCAACCACACCCCACATCCCTCCAGCTGGGGGTAGGTGCTGGGGAAGGGGTTAGAGGGGTGAGTTAGACTGTGCCGATTGCTGAGATCCAGCCCAGCTCTCCTGCTGGGGCTGTGCCAGCTGGTGCAGGTCAGGCCAGCATCTACCTTGTGCTGGTGACAAGGACAGCAATGAGATGTGCTGTCAGACCGAGGCAGGCAGAGGCTGTTCACTGCTGTAATAGTTAGGTGGGTAGAAATTGTTCATTGCTGTAGTCTGTGCTAGGTGATGAAGAGCAGCCAGGCAATGATTTTTACCTCTTTGCCCTTTCTGTCTGGGCTTTCCTGCCTCTAAATTTTTATATGAAAAAGGAGGAGATGAGACAAAACGAAAATGGTCTCAGCATCAAAAGGATGGTAGTCTCTGTGTGGATATCTACTTTTTTCACTCTTACAAGATGATGCTTGCATCAGTTGGCATTTGCAATGCCCAAGAGTGCCCGTTACCAGCAGCCAGGATCCTCTTGACTGACTGAGAAGAAAGCAGCATAAACGTGTCAATAGAGCACCAGCGATTTGTCAAGCGATTATAATGCAGTAATCAGGGGGGTGGAGGGGAGAAAACCCTGCCAAGACTCAGCCAGCTCAAAGGGAGCCGCTGCTGGGGTGTAATGCCAGGCCTCTCTCATCTGCGGGAAAGCCCAAAAACTTCCCAGGAGTTGCTCAGTAACAAGGCAGCGCCAGCTCCCTGGATGAGCTGGCACCCCCAGCCCCCGTGCAGCCACCTCGTGCCACCAAGGGATGCCACGGCCCCTGGGTGTGGGAGCACCCCCAGTGTTCCAGCAGCAGGGGAGGGTGCTGGTGAGCATCAGGACAGCTCTCCGAGCCACCCACAGAGACACTGCCTGTGGTTGTCCTTCTGCCTGTCTGGGCTCATGTCAGAGACCCAACAACCTCGCCTTCTAGAAGGTCAAAAGACTTGGTCTCATTTAGAGCTGGGTTATTTGCCACTAAGTACCACTCAGCACCCGATTTCCAGAGCTGGCCTGACATATGAAAAAGCATTCCAGTCCTTCCGTGGTACTCTCGCTGTTTTTTTGTTAATGCAGCACATTTCAATTGAGAAAGGCACTTGAAAAGCATTGGTAGGCACAAATAAAAATATACCCATGCGGACAGGCAGCAAGGGAAGGACCACTGCAGTCATGTGCAAAGTTGGGGGATACTTCTGCAGACCAGCCCCCACAGTCTGTCAGAGATGCTCAACTCCCCCTGGGATTGGCAAAGAAACCGTTGGAAAAGGAGATCTCCCCTGCATCCAGCGTTGTCTACATTCCTCTCTCCGTGGTCAGACCGGATAGGCGCAGTATTGATTCTTTACTTCAGGATTTTGGGGGGGCGATGGCTGTACTGCGTATTCCCCATGCTATCTTATCATTAATGCATTAAGGAGCTGAACAAGCAATAAGGGCAAATGGACTTCAAAACACAGGGAACTGTCTCCATAGGGCTCAGACTGATTTACGGCAATTACGTCTTGGCAGCATCGCCAAAGCCCATTAAGCCCCGCACCTGGCTGTAACTTGAACATCCCCTGGTTTCCAGGGGGGACTCGCCATTAGTCACCCCGGCACTGCCACGAACCCTTCTTCTCCGTGATGGAAGGCGAGATGTAAAACAACGTGGGGAGGATTAACAAAAAGTTAATAGGCTGCAGAGGGCAAATTGATCCGAACTCCAGCATCGGATACTGTTTCAGATGCCGGGATGCTCTGC
>KZ506282.1:200081-216429 GCA_002844005.1 Limosa lapponica baueri | reverse complement strand
TCCAGCACAGGGATGTCGCCAGTCAGCACATGGGGTCAGGTCTGAAGGTGGAGGTGGGTTGCTGCTGCTATGCTGGTGCTAAACAGCTCATGGTGGCCATGAAACCCCACTACCTGCAGCCTGTCCCCTCATCCCCAAGGAGAGGGAAAGGCAGGTAATCGTTCAGCAGCTCCCAACACAGAGAAAAAGCCCACATCGGGATGCAGGAAGGAGAAGGCTCCTGCTTGAGAACCAAGCCAAGCATGAAATTAATATTTCCTTTACAGTGAAAATAAAAAGAAAAAAGCCCATAACATGGGAATAAATGTAAACTTGAGGTGGGAACAGGCTTTGAATCTCCTTGTGAGAAGGGGAACGCTTTGGTTGGTTCACATCTGTCCCTGGTAAGCAACATGATGCTGAAGAGGTCTAGGATGCGCTGCGTGGTCAGATCCTGAAACCCAACCTGCCACATGGGTGAAATTCCTGTAGGTCTTGGATTCTCAGCCCTCTGGGGAAAATCTCACCCATAAGGTATAGGCAGGGTCCATGCGAGCCTTCAAACCTGCAGGAAGGGATTACCTCCTTCCACCTAGGCTCTGAGCACCACTTGCCAAAACACACTGCAGAAAGCTGGTGGGGCTTCAGAAGAGGTTTCCTGCAGACCAAGGGGCAGCAGTGCCATGCAGAGTTGTGCATCAGTGGGCATTTTTTGCTTCCATGGTTGGATTTAATTTCTCTTTCATCATGTCTCTGTTTCCTTTCAGGATCTGCTCCAAAACATCTTGTGTTTGGAACTATCAGTGATGGGACTGACCAAAACCAGGGTGTGAAAGTAAAGCTCAGGCAACCCAAGAGGTGTGAGACTCAGTCAAAACTGCATCCTGATTAAAAATGGCACATTTCCTTTATCCCAAATGAAAATTTCTCAGGACATTTTGTTTTGTTTGTGTTTCTGTCCCTCCCCTCCTTTTTTTTTGACAACCACATCCCAGCACTGCTCTTCCCTGCCTTCTGCGGTTTCCCAGGGAGGAGCTCCACACTGAGGGTTTCTCCCGGCTGCCTCAGCATGGGAATGGAGATCCTCACAGCATCACTGATGCTCCCCAGGGGAGGCAAACTCTCCATTTTGCCGTCACCACCAAGTAGCGGAAGCAAATCAAGCGAGCAGCGAGGACCGGCCAAGACCCTGGGTGACAAGCAAAGCACCCCACGGCGGGGAGAGGAGGGCCACATCCACCCAGGATGGGCACATTTTGGAGGATGCTGGTGTTAGTGGTGGGCAGGGAAACACCCAACCTGTAGTGCACTTACTGCCTTCACCCCTCTGAACAGTGCAAGAGGAAGGAGGCAGAGGTGGCCACTCTGTGATGGAAACAAATGACCCAGCTTTGCCCATTTGGGGTACAAGACACAGGGGAAGAGTAAAACTATGGAAAACATAGCAAAATTTTCAGTGCAAGGAAAAAAGCTAAATAAATCCCTATGGCTTTTTTGGTTTTGAAAAGCTGGTGTTTGGGAAATCCTCTTGAAACTAGGTTTCAGCTGCCTCCGTTCCCCTGTCTCTGCTGGGTTGAGCTATCACTGGTTCATGCTGCTGCTTGGTGCATTGCCTTTTCTTTTTCCCTGCCATCCATCCAACTTTTTGGTTATTCGGGCATACAGAAGCACAGCTCTGCTTTGAAAAGCCACGATCTCCTCCTAAGTCATCAAGCTGCTCCTCCTCTCAACTAGGAACCTGACACACCTGTTTAAAGAGACAAAATAACTCCTTGCTGTTTCAGAGACAGCCCAGATGGCACAGCAGGAGCTGGACTCCAGCTGCTCTGTGGTATCTACTTTTCCCCAAAAATGCCATGTTAGAGGGGGTCTGACAGGAGGAAGCAGCTGGGGTGAGGAGCCACTCGGTGTGCTTGGGATGTCACCATGCTTGGGTCCCTCTCCCTGGCAGGCTGCCCCCCACCTCCTGCCCTCGTGGCACCCTCAGGCCTTTAAATTCCCCGAAAGCACTTTGGTTTTGGAGAAAATAATAATTAAAAAAAAGAAGAAGGAAAACGTGGAGGAAAATTTCTCCTTGATTGCTGAGGCACTGATAGCAGGACCCCTCCTCCCCAGCGGGTTTCTTTCCCTGCCGAAGCACTTAATCAGGCCGGCCCCGCCGCCTCCGGCAGCCGCCCTCCCCGCAGCAGCAGCGGGTGCCCACCGAGGCGGCCTCGCGAAATCTCCTCATCACCGGCAAAATGGCCCTGATGATGGCACAGCGGGTGCCGAGCGAGGGCAGCTCTTAGCGAGGCACGGAGGAGCTTCGCCGGCCGTGCCAGAGCATCTCGCCTCTCAGCTCTTCTGGCAGTGGGGAGCCAGCTCCGCCGCTGCCCCAGGCAGATCCCTCGGGCTCTGGCCACCGGCTGCTGCGGATGAGGATGCTCAGCCCTGAGTCCTGATGCTGATGGCACAGCCCAGCGCTCCCCAGTTTTGAGGTGGAGGGCTCGTAGCTCCTTGGACGGTGAGGAAACACTGGGGTTTCAGAGGAAAGAAGGCATCAAGGGGTCAATTGTGACACAAACCAGCTTGACTGACCATTTTCCTGGCGTTGCACCTCCTTTTTGCTTACAGCAACACGCGCAGGCGGGCGCTCACTGCGTGTCCTCTGGGAAGCTGTGCTTTCACGTATCACATCCATACAGGGCCCTACCCCCAATCTGAGCTGATCTTTATGAATGAAGGTAGAAAGCACAGTTTTGGCACAACGTTAGTGCTTTACCCTTGGCTTCCGTATGACAAATACTGGTGCTTTCCCGTGACCCGCAGCTCTCTGCCCCAGGCATTACCAGGGTTACATGTCTGCCCTCCCAACTTTACTCGAGGTGACGTGATTACAGTCCCTGTCTCCTCTGGATAAATGTCTTCAGTTGCTGAGCAACCTCCACACCAGGATTAAATTAACTTTGATTACAATTACAGACAGCACGAATCAGCCCGCATCATCAGAAGAAAGCAGAGCGCAGGCTGTTTTTTTCTGGAGGATTTTTTTCCCAAAGCACAGCTCTCGGGGGGAATCGCGTCTCCCCCTTTGCTTTGTGCTGAGCATGGGTGCATCCCAAACCCGATGCTTTAAATGCACAGTGGAACTGAGCACAAAAGAATTGATTTATGTGCCTGAAAATACTTCCCTGCACGGGGAAGGAAAGCAGAGCGAAGGCCCAATTGCTGATGGCAGCTTTGCTCTTATGCCAAGGTCCTAAAACTTCCTCTGGTGAAACCGATAGGCTTAAATACAGCTACTCATCACTACTATAGGGCCCTTGCTGTCATCTTCTCCAGGTCCTCAATTTAATATATGGAAATGGGCAGTTATTATATATAGCTCCACAGGTTCCTGGAGCAGGATCCCCAGCTGAGGGGAGCATCTCCAAGGACCCCCTGGGCAATAAGGCAATGAGGGGTTGTGGGTGACCAGCCCCGCAGGGATCAGACCAATGGGGCACAAAGAGGGAGGGTTAAACACCTCTAGTTGTTGTTCATGGCCTTTCCTGCCTTGTCTGGAGCAGATCTGCCTGGCTGGCAGGATGTTTTTGGGGTGGCCAGTGTCCCATCGTGTGGGTTGCAGTGGGTTATGGATGGACAGGCAGGAGAGCCTTTGCCCAGGGTCTAGAAAACTGAGGTTGCCTGAAGCACTGCCCATTTACTCCTGGCCTCAGGGAGGTCAGGCTGCTCTGCTCTTTGCTCTTGCACCTTTTTGTTTCATGACCTCTTCTCAGCCAAACCAGAACCTCTCTTTCTCTGGCTTTCCCTCTTCCCCAACTCATCATGTGGGAGAGAGCCGAGTGCTGGCCACCACCAGTCTGCAGGAGAGCTGCTGGAATCACTCTGAAGCACCTACTGGGCTGTTTATTCAGGTAAGATCCTCCTTCAGGTAGGTGGAGAGGAAAATGGTGCAGAGAGGTATATCAGTGTGGGAGCTGGGACTGGTAGCACCAGCAAGAGGCCCAGGTGTAGTTAAAATTGAGGTGGGCTTGCTAAATGCTTTAGTAGAAGGGCAGTGTTACTTCTGTCCCTGAATGAGGAGGAGGAAGAGGAGGAGAGGAGGGCAGGGCAGAGCAGGAACTTTTGCTCCTCTCTGTGGTCCCCTGGCCAGCAGACTTCTGCCAAATCAGTAGGTAGGAGCATTGTTTGCTGCAGGAATTGGCCAGCAGCAAATGACTGCTCCCAAGTGGGAGCAGGGAAGGAAGTGTGGAGGCTCATTACACTTAATGTAATTACTCTGGACTTACAGCAGGGTATGCGACAAAGGAATTTGGCCTTCTCTCTTTCTCTCCACTCCCTGCCTTAATCTTCAACAATACAAGGGTCTGGTCGTACCAGCCTGGGATCCAAAGTAGCTCTCTGCAGCTTCTCCTTAAACAGTGACACTCCTGGACTTGCACAGGCAGAAGTAACATGGCAGAAAAATGTATAAATAAGACTAACATTTGGCGAAGGCTGCTGCTGTGCAGAGGTCTGAGGCAAGCAGCTCCTGCCTTGGCGTTGCTCACCGGGCAGGTCCCTGTGATGCCAGAGTCACTGCCCTCCTAGCTCTGCCACAGAAGGGTTGGAGATGCTCCTTCATCGTCTACCCATCACCTGCACAGGAAGCATGGCCATGGAGGCCACTGAAGGGTTCCCTTTGCCTGGGACCCACCACCACACTTGCAAAACAGCAGGATGTCCTGGAGGAGGATGGGATATGGGGGCTTTGATCCACCGACTCCTCCCTCCCCAGCTCTCAGATGTGCCTCCCTTGCTTACTGCTGGAGGAGATGGAGGTGGCTAAAAAGCTGCTGCAGTGCTGTCCTCTCCCCCAGGCACACGCCTCTCCTCAGCACTCTGTGCACTGGGGTTGCACATCTTTCCTGGCACAGATCCCCCGGGTCCTGGTCACTGACCTTCACCCCGGGGCTCCCACGGTTTGTCCATGTGAGTCAGGTTGGGGCCACCTAATACCGGACACCTTACACAGGCAGGTCCCCGGGCCATGGCAGTGGGTGGCTACCTGCACCCTAGGAAAGCGCATCGTCATCGTCCGTCACTGCTCACAGCTGTCTTTCAGTATCTGTTTTCTCTCTCTCATGAGCATCTTGATGTTTCCTGACACTTTCACCTTCCTCTTCCTTGTGCGCTCCCAGGGGAAAGTGTCTTTGACTCACATTCCTGTTTCACCGTGACGCATTTCAGTCCTGCTGCAGCCTGCTCTGACCACTCGCCTGAGCACAGCGCATCAGATACACCAGAGATTGCCAGGATTTGTCTTTCTTAACTGTATAATGAGGGGAGCCTTTGCATAGTCCATATCTCACAGACTTGGTCAAACAGACCACTTTATTCTTATGACCATCAAGAAGTTGCAGGTTCGCACTCATCTTTTCCTAGGGTCAAGTTGGACTTTCACACATCTTAAATTTCTTCTGTCCCTTGCTGTACTCCTTGCAAAACATCTCACACCCCTATTTGTTCTAGCAGGAAATATTCTCTGTGGCTGATCTGTCTCCAGGAATGCAATGTTTACCTGTTTTGTACTGCCAGCTCTACATTTGCTTGAATCCCTGAGCAGCCTGCTTTAAACAAAGGCCCCATCTGTGTACACTTCTCATTTTCTTGTGGTGGAGGTAGCACAGGACACTTGGTCCTTGCAGTCTGGCCATCAGTGATGTGCCACCTCCAACCCACCCTGCACCCAACCCTGCACGGTGCTAGGCAGGAGTGCCTGGAGGCTCCTTCCAGAGAGGCCAAGGCACACAGCAAGGGGGTCAACCTTTTTTTTCCATTGAACTACCTTCTGCATCCCACTTGTGTGGGAGACACCTCCTGCTCCACGTACATGTGGAGACACCATTACTGTGTTTTGCAGAAAGGCGGTACAGTCAGCCATGGCTCCTTCCTGGTCCTTCTTCATGGCTGGTGATCAGGCTGTGCATCCCACTAGCACCCAACAATGCCCCATGGTAATGAACCATCTCCTTCCTGCGCCTCTCAGGGCTCTGTTGCAGGAAGTTTTGGGCTGTTGCCTCTGTGCTAGAGGTGTTCAGAGTCCCTCCTCCATGGCAGCACCAGTAGCTCTGCTTGCTCCCAGCAGATCAGGGCTTAGCCATATATGTCATCTTCTTGACACTTCCAAAAGCAGAAAGCGGATTTCTTTTCTTTGTGCTACTGGTCACCAAAGTCAACTGGCTTTGTGCTACAAAAAGAGAGGTTGAGTTATTGCTTGCAAAGGCATGTCCGTCTCAAGGGCTCTTGTGATACCCTCAAGCTGTTGCTTCAGCAGCAGTGATGGAGGCCTCCAAAATGAGATGCCCAGGTGTTCTCACTGACCCCTCCCTCGTCTCAACAGTCGTAGAATCACCATTCCCAGCTATGCAGTCCACACGTCAGCCTGCAGCCTCCAGTGAAGGTGCTCTCTGTCCTCCGTTCCCCTTTCAGAAGCGAGTGTCTACAACATCCATTTCTCCTATGCAGATAAACCCAACTTTCAGAATATGAAGGACTCTAGGTCCATTTAAATACTTATTTGCTAACACAAAAGCAAGTGCCCCCATAATTTAATATTCTTCTGGAAGTAATTGGATAGAAGTCCTTTGTTTCTTTTCCTCCTGTCAGCTTGCATTTGTTTAATTTGGCTGTCGTGACACGAAGTGACAGATCCCATGCTCCGTTTTTACAGATAGCAAAACTCCGGGATTCTTCTTTCTTCATTGTTAGAAATTTATGTATTCTCCCCATTCACTCGTACATCACTACTGTGTCACATTACTGACCCCCTTAAGAATAAATGCATTTTAATACAGCTGACCCAGAAACCTCCCAGAGGGGAGATAAAGCGCAGCTCCGAGAACCAGCTGAATTTGCCTTAGCTTAGAGAGGAATCAGAGAAGGGTCCAAAGCGGGCAATGGCTCAGTGCCACGGCTATTTCCTATTAACACGCCTCCCACCATGTTCACATTTCCTGCTGCTCGCAGCAGTCTGGTCCCAGGGCCACATCCTCTCCTCTGGGTGGGAAGGAGATGCTCGCACAGCGTTTTCTGCAATGCTTTCCCGAAGATACAGATGCAGGGGAGGATCAGGCTTCATCCGGGTGCGGAGCGGGCAGCAGGGCTGTCCCAGAGACCAGGGGTCCTGGCGTGAGGCACAGCAGGCACCGAGGGCAGCAGAATTCAAGGAGAGGTCTCAACGTCTGCAAGGGCAAGAAGGCCAGGGACAAAGCTGTCTGCAGGGGCTGGGGAGGTGCATTGCAAATAACGTCTCATACTACATACATACCTGGCTGGCAACGTTGCTGGCACTTCTCTTCAAAGAATATTTTCCAGAAGAAAGGAGAAGCAGCAGGAAATTGCCGATTCAACCTTGTATGGAAATGTGAAGCTGCAGAATGCAGGAGGAAAAAAATAAATCATCTTTCTCCTTCTAGAAATCTTTAGACTTTTTTCTCAGATTTCATACAGTGAATCTTGCTCCATGTCCAGTTTAGCAAGTTGTTTTAGCCGGATTTCTATAAAACGCATTCTAAGCTTGAAGGACTCGCTCAGTTCTGAGGACCACAGGCCAGCAATGCTTTTCTTGCTTTACGGTTTCTGAGTCATGTGTTTGGGCCCCTGTGGGTGTCTTCAAAGTATGGCTGTGGGAAATTTGGGTTACCCATCACGTTATTCTGACACCTTCCCCGAGCACCACAGGCCTCAGGTGCTTTATCTCTGTGCCATAATGTAACAGTGACCAAATGAAGACCTTTTCAGGCAAAACTTCTCTTAATTTTCAAACTGCAGGCTGAATGTAATCCTCGGGCAGTTTAGAATGACCACTTTGTTATTAGCCCTGAGAGGCTTGTCCTGCAGTGGCCCGGGTAATGACCTCGCCCCATGGGACCAGCTGATGTGGGTGGATGCTGCTGCTTGGGAGCCTGCTCATAGGGTTCAGTTTGCCACCACGGCTGGCCCAGCTATGCAGGGCGTGGGTCTGGGTTCACCAAAGGGATGGAGGCTCTCACCAATGAACCTCCCATGCAGTGCTGCTCAGGCCACCAGGAAGGTCCTTCACCCTGGCAATACAGTTTGCAACCACCCTTGAAGGGACCAAACTCTCCATGGTGCTCTCTGCGTTTCCCTTGCACGCATGGAGGCAAGGTTCCCTCTCCCACCCACCAGAAGTCATGAGCTGAAACAGGTCTGTGCTCTCACTGTCTGAGCACGAAGTTGTGGGTGCAGCAGGTAGTTTCACATGAGTTGGTGAAGATGTGCTTGACACAAAGGAGCAGGGACCAGTGTTTCTGCACGTACTGGGAGCCCACACACCTCCTTTAACCTATTAACACAGTAAGGGCCGAGCCTTTACACTGTTTTATTACTGATGATCAGTGGTGTAGGGATGAATCAGAAAGTGGCTAAATTCATTTGCTTGATCTTCCAGGGTAGTGAAGACTGGGCAGGCTCTCCTAATCCGTGATTCCCTTCCCTGAGGGGGTACGAAAGCCAAGAGGAGAAAATAGCTGAGGTTTCAGATCTCAGGTTGATTTTGCAGCATGGGCAGAAAAAGGAAAACCAGCTTCTCCTCTTGTTTGGAGCTGAAGAACAATTGCTCTGGAAGCCCTTGAAAGAAAATAAACACGGTGTGATATGGTGGTGTTTGTACAATCAGTTTTCTGTGAATAACTACACTTTAAATGGTTATGGAGATCTGGATAGTGTTGATCACACATGTGGATTTAAGGACTATGCAGTAGCCAAGGTGATATTTCTACAAGTGCCTAATTAGTGAATAAAGCAGGCTACGGAGAAAGATGCATTTCTGGGGGCTGCTCTCCTTCTCTCTGGTACAAACAGGCTCACACATATGCATATATATACATATATATACTAGAGTTTATTTAGATCTAAGGCCCATTAAACAACCTGGCTTTAAGACTCATGATGAGATTAATCGGGCATGGTAATTACATGTGCTTGAAAATTACTTAGCAATTATACTTGAAGTTACCAAGAATTTCTATGATGAATTACCTTAGGATTTTAATTCTGAAAGAGGTAAGGACAAGGTTAACAGAGGTCTAGTTTGAAGATAGTTGAGCACCAGATAATTATTCTGTGCTGTTGTATATTTACAGCATGTACCGCTGACATGAATCTTCAGACCTGTTGCAATGTAATTATTTCTGTTTTCCATAATGGGAAATTAATTCTGCACCATGGCTTGGGATTCCCTGTTCAAATCCCTGGGTATTTTTTGGCTGGTGGTTCAGAGAGGGGACCTGGCAATCCCTCAAGTCACCAAAAGTGGCTCATCCCACTCTCCTTTCCTTACCCACCAGGACGTGGATTAAGATGCCAGAGGTCAGGGACCTATTTTGAGAATTTTCATGGAAAAGGATTAAAAAAATTCTGTGTTTAGAAACCAGAACATTTAAGTTCTTTAAAAATGCAGTGCAAGGGGCAGCTTTCTGCCTGTATCAGCTGAACTAAGGAGAAGATGGAGAGTTGGCATACAGAAGCACACTTTTTTCATCTACAAACATCTACTCTGTGCATTAGAACCAAAGAGGTCGTAACTTTCCTTTGCTGGCCTCAGCCACTCCCAGGGCGTACGAAGCTGTGGCCCTGGTGGGATTTGGCTGGAGCCAGTGTCTCAGCCCTAAAGGGGACCAGAGGATGGTTTCAGCAGGTGATGGTTGTCACGCTGGGTCTGCAGTGGCTGTGCAGGCATCCCCGGTCGCAGTATCGGTCTCCTGGTGCTCAGGCAGGACCAGCACCCTCCTCACAGCAAACCACAGGCAGAGCTAGGCTTGTCCTCAGCAATGTTGCCGGGTCTTTAATGGAGTTATACAAGTGAAGGGTTTCATCTCCAGTGCCTGGGCAGCGGGAGCAGGGAGAGGTGGGGCCGAACAAAATCTCTGCAGCACTTAAATTCCCAAGTAAATATCTAATTAGAGAAATGTTTGACTTCAATAATAAATGAGCAGAATATCAGGAGACATGAGTACTGGCAAAGTACATCTACGGCAAAGTCTTTACAATGGGGGCATTTTTTGGCCTGCCCTCCTATTTAAGATCCTCATGTAAGTGGAAAAACCATGTGTGCGGCTACTAAGGGTAGGGCATGACTTTCCTCGCTCTTGCTCGAACAATTTGGAGGCACCCATCGGCAAACCCACCCTCATCAATTCTGCATCTTCCTGAAAATGTACTTTTAAGCACCTTAATTGCATTTCAGAGATAACCCTGCAGGCAAAGTGACAGGAAGAGAAACCATATGGAGCAGTTTGGCGGTCGGGCTCTTTGTTTTAAATCAATCAAACATCTGCGGCTAATGTAGCTTTGGGCTGCTCCTCAGGAAACATTAGCCCTATTAGTCTGGGCTGGCAGGAACACAAAATAATATATTTATGGACAAAGCACATGTGCATTACTGCTGGAGCGAGCAAAGGAGGAGGAGGAAGAGAAGATCTGTGGTCAGCAATTTGCCTTCTTGGGAGGTCAGCTCCAACAAGCAAAGAGCAGGGACGTGGGGTCCTGTCTCCTTGCCCCAGCCCCACGCCGCCCACCTCCCTGCCCGAGTGCAGCCTCAAGACCCACTGCCCCAAGCCCAAAGGGGAAACACCACCAAAAAGAAGCTGGGTGGCTTCTTTCCTTAGAGGAAATGAGGTGGGATGGCGCAGGGGGATGTGTTGCAGTCCGCAGGGGCAGGGAGGGGAAGCCTGGGTGGCGGGCACAGCCATGGGGCTGAGAGGCTCCCACAGCACCACATCCCTGCAGAGCTGCTGTGTCCCAGCAGCACAGCACAGGGATCACACTCATCGCTTACAGGTGGAGGCAATGACCATGCATGTGAGGGCAACAGGGTCTTACCAGGCTAAAACCACCATTTCACAGCAAGGGCTACAAAAGCCCGAGGGAGCTGATTCCCCGTATAGTGTTTCCTTTTAAATTTAGGCAGCTTCATCCCATTCCCCCCACCATGTGGTATCTTTATGTGTGCTCACATAACAGCAGCAGTCCCAAGGAGAAGATGGGAGATGGAAAGAGTAACAAGACTGTTTCATTTACACTGTCATACAGACAAATACGTGTGCATGTGCATGTCCATCCATAAATCAGAGGCATGGGAACATATGTCCACCTGCCAGCACCTCTCTAGTTCATCCACCCACACCCCAGTTCCCTGGGAAATGGAGAACCATGACTGAGAGCAAGAAGAGCAAGAGCTTTGGGGGTGCTTTGCAGCCAGCCACTGCCCCTGTGCAGGAGGGAATTTGCACAAGAGAAACCTTAAAAGGTGTGAAAATCTTAATTAACTCCCTAACCGCAGTTTTAGGCTTCCTTGTTTCTGTTCCCTACAGGGGAAAACTAAAAATCCTATGACAATGAGGGGGATAAGGTAAAGCATCCATATTTAAGGAGAAGTACATAATTGGCATGTTTTGATTCCACCTAGACAAAATGCTGTGAATCTTGAAAACACAAATAATTGTTGAATTTAAGAAAAAACCAAACTTATTCAGAGAAAAGAGTTGTATATTAGGTAGGATGAGACTGTAACTCTGTCCCTTAGTGACACTGAGAAGTAATCATATAGCTATGACATTTCAACTGGGTTTTCAGTGCATCACTAGATGAGCCTAATTTCCAAAAAATAATCTGGTTAATCCTTTTTTATTTTTTCTGATGCCATCAACACTGGGCAGAGTCAGGGATTTGGGGGTGCCTTAACTGTGACTTTCCGATTTTTTAAATATTCTATTCCATCTTTGCACTTCTTCAGATTTTAATGGCAGGGGTTGGGGAGAGGAGGATGGCAGCATGTGCAATTTGGGTATTCTATTTTTTAACCATGCATCCATGGATGCGTTTAGTGTTACTGTATGTGTCAGTTTGAGGAGTTTCCTCTTTTGCCCAGGTTGAAAATGTCAGATTTGTACAGTGACTGTGAAATGCAGAAAGAGCGCTATTATATGCAGGAAATGTAATGACTTCAATCTGGAGAATAGCGGTTGTATTCATATTTCTGGTCTCTCATGAGCATGCTCATTTGTAAGCTCTGGCTTTCTTGCAGGCAGGCAGTGAAGCTAAGCTGGTTTCATAAAGCAGAGCTCCTGAAGCAGGTGACTCGGCATGTCCCACAGACCTCCCCACTGCCTCTGCAGCTTATGTCCCCTCACATGCCCTACATCATCCTCCTGCCCACACCCTCTCCCCATACCTCTTGTGCTCACAAGCCCCATGCAGGTGTGTGGGTGCCCCCATGCAGCCCATCCTCCTGCTCCTTTCACAGCCCTAGGGCTTTTCCAAAAGAGATGTCAGCTCCAGTTGCACTAATTCCATTCCTGCCCCAGAAAATATCCCCATTTCAGAGCAGACATGTTCTTTCACCTTCCTCTTCTCTAAGGGATGGATGAATTGTGCTAACTCGTGACCCCTGTTCTCCTAGGAGGGAACTCAATATGTTATGAAATGGGGCAATCTCTGGGACCAACGTTACCGCCTTTTCCTTTCGCAGAGGGTGACAAAGCTTCAGTGCTCAATGGGAGGAGAGGGACTCACCTACCATCCTTTGAGAGCCCCTGAGTGCAGCCTGTGCGAAATACTTTGCCTCCAAGGAAAGACTGGAGAAACATCTACACATTTCCTCTGGTGCACTCATGACAAGGCAGAAGCCTGAAGATTGCTGCTAAATTTGTCAAAGGGCGTATTTTCCAAAGTACTTCTAACTCAGGCAAATTATCCAATTTATTTGCAAATTATTTGAAAATCCATCCTCTACTCAAAAGAGTAAGTGCTGTAATTTTGCCAGAGATTTGCTGCATCCACACCAGTCACTCACCACCTTCTCCAAGCGCAAAGAAGCGTCATAATTCTCCGCAGCATCCCCGTCATGCAAAACACACTGCTTTGGTTAGAATTTTCCCCGTATTGCAAGCAGAAGGTTTCCTTGAGTCATCCACAGCCGAGGAGCGTCAGGAGGAAACTGAGGGTAGCTCAGCTGCAAGGACAAGGAATCTTCCGCCAGTGGAGCTTCCCGGTGTGATCGAGGGTCTCCTGGGAGGACTGAAAGAATAAGTAGAAGGGGTTTCTCAGAGGGAAAAATTCTTGAGAGGAGTTTGGTTTGAAAATAAAGTGTACCTCTACCCACAGGCCACATACCATGGTAGGGGAAATACAGGAGGTAGCTGAGATCTTGCAGCAGACCTCCCCCAAGCACCAGCTGCCCCATGGTCCCCTCGGTGGCTCAGCGGAGCAGGGGCCTGTGTTTTGTAGGTCACAGAGTAGGACAGGGTCCCAGGTGGCACATGAGGTTTGAATTGACTGAATTTCCACGGCTTCCCACAGAGGATATTACTATTAGGAGTCATGCTAGCCCATGCACTCAAAGGCAATCATCATATACAATAAATACGTAATCATCAACTATAACAAGGGGAAAGGTTTTCTTTCTTGACCCATACTTTGTGGGAACTCTTTTTCCAAGGAAAGGGTTTGGGAACTTCTCATCAGCAATCACAGCAACTCAAAGCAAGGGCGACATTCCTTCCCCATGTGACTGAAGGTCTCTTGTGACCCCAAGGAGGTGACACCGCAAAAAAGGATTCAGGGAAGAGTCGGTGTAATTCCAAGTTTAGTTTGTCCTATTGCCAGCTACTTGAAAGACTTCAGTGCTGGACAAATGTCTGAAGTGAAAGGCATGGAAAGATAATGATGCAAGATAATGGTGCAAGGAGAAATTAAGTCCTTTGGCATGAATGTTTGTTGCTGTAGCAAGAGGGAGGTGGTGGCTACCCTTGTGAGGAGTGTGCCTCACAATTAACAGAAGCGAGAAGCAACATGGTGACCACATGTATATCTGAAGATGGTCTGATAAAACTCCAATCCATGTTCAGAAACTGATACAAGGAAGGGATGTGACCTCAGGGGAGTTGTCCCACTGCCTCCACACCCCTTTGGACAAGATCTGTGGTGTCCTCCCTCCCAAGGAAAAAGGATGTGCAGGGCCGGTACCAAGTGAGCTTTGGCCTGTGGCCTCCAGGCTGAGCCCTGTTTGCCTCTTGCCCCTTCGTTAGTTGTTAATTGACAAGGCTGTGCTTGGGCGGGCTGTGGCAGCCCTTTGCAAACAGGCAGCAAGAAGCCCTGCCCGGCTCATGAGGTGGGTCACCAGATAAAGTGGGCTGATAGGGGCCCACCTTCTTCACCCTGACCGGCACCACCTCTGTGAGCTTTGCAAGACCCATTGTCCAGGAACATAAAGAGTGTCCCTAACCTTCCCCCTAGGTACCAAATCAAGCGACGTTTGTTTTCTTTTGCTTTCAGCAGGTTCTCTAATTATTAACCGTGCAGAAGGGCTTAGGGTTTACTGCGTGGGTTACTGTGGAGCACCTCGCTCGGGGAAGGTGCTCTGCACAAGCTGAGGGGGGGGATTGTTTGCTCCTTGGTGCTCCTGCAAGATAAGACAGACATTTGAACAATGGGAGCCCAATAATCTTCCTTTTTCCCCCTCGACCATTTATTTGATTCATGGTCCTTTTTGTTTGCCACTGGTGAGTAATGAGCTATTTCATCTTCCTTCCAGATCTATGCAGAAATGAAAGGTACACATCATGCAATGTAAAAGACACAAAGATTTAACCCCTTTGCCCAACAACATGCTGCTGATAACATGTGCCTTAGAAATAGTGCTTTGGTAGCAGAAGGGAGAAGTATTTTTTTTTAAAATCTACCTCTGATTAGGAACATACATTTTTGGAGTGACGGCCTGCCAGAAGTACAATGTTACACAAGCTCTCATCATCTGAACCAGCATCCTGAGGTAGCTCATTTTTCTCTCTCAAGGTCATTTTGCTATTATGCAATTGAACAAGCAAGGGGTAAAAAGATAAAGGTTTTCATGCACTCCCAGGAGCGCAGGGCCTTTAGGACTGCCTATTTAAGTGCATATGTTTGGAATATTCCCCATGCTTTCTCTCATTTTGGCCAATTTTTGTGCAGCCCCTATGCAGTCTGGGGCACAGAGGTGCCACACAGCCCTGCATACCGAGTGCCTCGGGGTCCCGCTCTCCCTGGAGCTGTGCAAGGAGAGAGCTGTGCAAATACCTGAGCCTCCTTCCCACCCATCCCCAGCACGGGGCACCTTCTTCGGTCCCACCACGAGCACTCAGAACCAGAAACCCCCGTGCCAGGTCAGCCTGGTGGCCCCTCCAGCCCAGTCCCCTTTCTCCAGCATTGCCCACTACAGCAGAGGCTTGGTGCCATTGGCACCAGTATAGGGGCAGTGGCACCCCAGCTGGCAGGCAGCCCTCCCTCATGCCCCCCTGACTCTCCCCAAGTGCCGGCAGGAGAATACATGTGTGGGTTAATAGTGGTGCCGAAACGGCGGTGGTTTTCCAGAGCCCTCCGGAGCTGACTCATAGGACAGAGCTGAGCCAGAGATGACAGGGGGATAGAAATCAGGGCCCTGACGAGCTTCTCCGTCAATTATCTATTTATTTTGTGCACCATCTTCTCTTTCTGCCTGTTGGCAATGAGGAGAATTCATAAATGACGGTAATAAATGCGAAATGACAGCTAATCTTAATTGACCAAAGCTTCCCTCAAAAGCTTGGGTCTTGCTGGATGTAATATGCTCTAAATGTAAAAATATAAGCCAGGAAATTACACTGGCAGTTTTACGTGCCTTTAATTGGACAGGTTTTATGCTGCCAAGCAACAAAATCAAGGTGGGATCCAGTTGCAACAGGGATTTTTTTTCCCCAGAATGGGAACACTGGTTTCGGGGGCCTCATGTTGTACCTCTGCCCCACCATCTCTGCTTCCCAAATCTGCAAATTTGGGCTCTGAAGTGGTGCCACTTTGTAGGGGGTTATTTTCTGCCTAATCTGTTCTGGGCATCCACCACCTGCTCGGTGTAGCCAAGACGCAGCCAAGATATCCCTGGGGGGAGCCCTGTATTTTGCTACTGAGATTTTACCTCGGTGGGTTACTTATTTTCTCTCTACCTATAATGCACCACAGACTGTTATTTTTCCAAGAAAACATTTTTTACCTTCCAGGAAACAGGTGTTGATAGCAAGGTGTCCCCTTATGTCCCATCAACTCCAGCACATTTCTCTCTGGAAACCAGCACAGGATGCTCAGGGGCTCTTTGGGGCCATGTGGGGAGGAGGAGGAGACCAGGCAAAACACCAGCTATTCCCTTCAGGACAGGCAGGCAGTGCTTCATGCCCCCCTGGCAGATCTCTCCTCTCATCAGAGGGTATACAAAAGCCAAAATATTTCCTGGTGCTCCCTGCAGGAGCCGTGCACCAGGGAGGTGGGGCTGCGGCGGCTGGTCCTGCTCCTGCCTTGGGCTCGCAGCACCATCTCG